>LNAC01000311.1:655375-803082 GCA_002007465.1 Ailurus styani | reverse complement strand
CTCGGCCCCGCCGGAGACCCCGGCCCCCCGGACGCCCGCCGCCCGCTCCTTGCGGCCCCCCGCGGCGGCCCCGCCGCCCGGCCCCTCTTTTGTTCCCCCACCCCCGGGTTGCAGGCCGAGTTTGGGGAGGCGGTGTGGGCGAAAGCCGCCTCCAAGGACGCTTCTTGAATCCTTAAATGGGAAAGGCGCTCACCTCTCTGCCCAGGAGCTGCGAGGCTCCTATTCGCGATTTGTCTCTCCCCGCTGCAGCGGAGGAGGAGGAAAAAAATGTGTTTCGTGGGGTGGTAGAGCCAGGGGGAGCTGCGAGCCCTCCCTCAAAACTTGCCCGCGGGAAGGTGCCAGGTTTCTCGGAGGTTCACCTGTTGTCCTGCGCGGCCTCCGCTGCCATGTCTGTTGTGATTCTGCCCTTCAGTTTCTGAAAACTTTCTGCTGGATTGAATGTACCCCCACCCCCCCCTTCCAGACTCCTAGTGGAAAGATTTGGCAGGGAAAAAAAATAGCTTGCGTCAGGAAAGAAAAATACTGTGCTATGTGTTCAGGGTCTGGCGTTTTGTGACTTGCATACTCTTTACTGCTCTTGGATGTTTTAATTTGGTCAGGGTGCTGCAGTTTTTCTCTTTCAGATGGTTACCGAACTCCTTTGAGTACACAGTGCAAACTTGGCACATTCACCTGTGTGACGTCATTTAATCCTTTTGATAACCCTGGTTATTGTGTTCATTTTTTAGACGAGGAAACCGAGACACCAAGAGGTTTAATAGCTTGTATGGGTGAGCTGGGATTTGAACCCAGGGTTTTCTCTGCTATTCAGGAACTGTCAGAGTGAGACTCAGGATGAGTTTGAAAGCAACAACAAAACCTCTCTCTGCAAATAGTTTTGCGTTTAGGGGCATTTTGCAGTTACTCATAGTTGAAATGATCGCTGTTTTGTTGCTTGAGTTGAAAACAACTCCTTTTCTGTATTTACTAATAAGAGGAGTTCAAATCTGAATTGCAGTAGAATGTAACTTAATGATTATCACTGTTTTCAGTTGTTGAAATAAAAAGTTTGTGAACCAGAATTATTTAAATATTGCAACTTAAAGCAAAAATACGTGGAGTCGTTCTGAGCTAGAAAGGCGTTGAGTTTACAAAAGGATGATTGAAATTTAGAATACTCTTTCATAGAACCAGTATTCCACTCGTGTTTTTGGGTGTTTCCCCTCTGCACAGTATTCGTGGAACTCATTTAAAACTTTTTCTCACTTCTCCACGCCCTTTACTGAAAAGCTTGAGGCATTCAGTGGACGCTCCTTCCAGAATGTACTGGGTTACTTCTATCATCTGCTTTCCTTCTGTCTCAGTGGAATGTTTTTTGTCCTTCCTCCTAGTTAACACCTTCATTTCTCTGCTCTCTCCTACTTAATGGAGTGGGAGTTACTCTCTTTTAGGGTTTTTGAAAGTATAAATGTGGTTAAGATTTTTTCAATTTACAAAAACCTTTCCTTGAGCATGCTACTTCCTCAAGCTGTCGTGTTGCTGCTTTTCCATTTCAAGTCATATTAACATTAAAAAAGCTGTCTCCTTGTAAAAGTAATAGATGTTTGGTAAAGAAAAATTGTAAAATAGTGTAAAATTGAAGCAGAATTAAAATTCAGTCCTCCATAATCTCATCTCTGAAGATTGCCAAGAGGAGTTTACTTTTTCTGCATTTACTTCCTGGCCATCCATTCACTTCTTAAAGCCTTGTTATCTGCAGTTCACCTTCACGAGGGTTACCTATGACTTCAGTAACACATTTAAGCTCCTTTTCTAAGTAACCTCCTTGAGCTTTATGTGATATTTAACATCAACTTCTCATTCTTGAAATGCCTTTCCTTGGCTTTTTTTTCTTCACGTATCCATTTTACTCAACAAATACTTAGCCATATTCTAACACACCCTGCAAGGCAGTTGGATGCAACAGAGATACTGTCCTTGCCCCCGTGGAGCTTAAGGTCTCGTGGAGGAGACGTAGATTGAAGCAGGAATTCTAGAGTTAACTGTAACTGATTATAATTAAAGTGCACAGTGTTAGGGAGCTTAAAATGGGGACCTGACCTGGTGCTGCTGGGACAATCGAGGAAGGCCTTAAAACATCACTTTGGAACCGTTCCGAAGAATGAATAGGAGTGGGACAAAGGGCTTCTGTGACATACTGACTTTGTTCCCTTCTTTGCCCCTTTCCATTCTTCCTGCTTAATATGTGTTCTCCAGGTTTCACTTTTCAGATCACTTTTCTATATGTCACTAGTCTCTTGGCATTTTTATTGTTCAGGCTCTTCTGTCTCAATAATTCACAGATCTTATTCTCAATTTCTCCTCTGCCTGCGGATCCTTGTTTTTCCCAGTTGCTTTATAAATGCCTCTACCTGGTCGTTCTGGTTCAGACTCAACTCTTCCTTACCAGACTTGTTTCCCTGGTGTTCCTTATTTCTGTTGATGTCATACCAAACCCAGACCTTTCTCCATTCCGTCCATCTTACCTGCAGTCAACATCTGTTGCTTCTACTGTCATTGTACTGTTCCTTTTTATTCCTGGTGTTGTGGGTACAAGTCTTGATACATGTCAGTATGAAGGATATAGACTCATAAAATGACTTGGGCAACTTTCCTTTTTCTCATTTCAAGAGAATTGTATGGGTTTTTATTTATTTTTTAAAAGATATTTATTTCAGAGAGCGAGAGGGAGGGCACTGAAGCATGGGGGGAGGGTCAGGGAGAGGGAGAGAATCTCAAGCCAACTCCACGCTGAGCAGACGCAGGGCTTGATCACACAGCCCTGAGATCATGACCTGAGCTGAAACCAGGAGTCAGGTGCTTAACTGACAGGCGCCCCTTAGGAGTATTTTAGACTGGAATTATCGGAAGAGTTTGGCAGATCCCACCTATAACACCATTCAGGCTTTTTCTTTCCTTTCCTTTCCTTTCCTTTTCTTTTTTTCTTTTCTTTTCTTTTCTTTTCTCTTTTCTTTCTTTCTTTCTTTCTTTCTTTCTTTCTTTCTTTCTTTCTTTCTTTCTTTCTTTCTTTCCTTCCTCCCTCCCGCCCTCCCTCCTTTCTTTCTTTCTTTCTTTCTCTTCTCATAGAGGACTTTGAATACCATTTCAGTTTATTTAATAACTGTTGGTCTGCGTAGGTTTTCTGTTTCCTGCGTGAGTTTTAGTGTTTAATATTATCTCCAGAGATTGATTTATTGAGTTTTCAAATCTACTGTTACTTTGTTTCCACACAATTATTTTTCTTTAAATTTCCTTGATTCGATATGTATTTGTATGCAGCAGTATATATTGTGTATACATTTGTATATTTGATGATTTTTTTTTCGTAACTGAATCAGTTTCTCATTGCACCTGGGCCAGTGTTACAAACTTCTTGCCTTCACTTTAACCTTTATCTCGGTTATCTTATTCCGTCCTGCTTAAGTTGATCTTGAAGCCCAGTTTCTCACTTCTCTACTTAGAAGTTTCCAGTGTCTTCTATTAAATGAAGTCCTCTCCATGAGATTTACCTCAGATTTCCTTTATTCATATTTCCCACTATTTTTGCTTTCTGCACATGTGCTTTTCCCCCTTTCTGATGTTATTCCCATTTTCTTCTGGATGCAGTCCCTTCTGAAGGAATTCCTTCTGAAGGAAGGGTTTTTTTTAAGGCCAATTTTTATCTAATATTTTCTTGCCGCACTTACTAATTTGCCTTTTGAAAAAAATCAACTTTATTGGGATGCCTGGCTGGCTCAGTTGGTGGAGCGTGTGACTCTTGATCTCTGGGTGGCGAGTTCGAGCATCGAATTGGTCGTAGTGATTACTTAAAAATAAAATCTTCAAAAATATCAACTTTATTGAAGTATCATTTATATATAGTGATATACACATGTTAATTATGCAGTTCTGTGAGTTATTTGGTCTTTTACAGCAATTTGTATACAAATACTAGTTCTACTACTAACCTGCCCACTGGGTCTGTAACTGACTTTGTTGCATTTTAGAATGAATAAATGGAGAAAGGCTCCTGTCTAGCCTAGCAGTGGCTGGACATCAGTTATAGTAGTACTGATCCAATTTTCAGATTTGGGGAGCAGAGAGCCATAAAGAGAAAGGAAAATGGGTTTCCCCTCGGGCTACATTTTGAACTAGGAAGTCCTTCCCTCTTCCACTTTTTATTAGTGTTTATGTTTTTAGAGTGCCTTTTTAATGTCTCAAGGTCCATACTGATCAGGTCAGTCTAACTTTTTAACACTTATAAGATTAAGTGCTGATTTGTATTGAAATTATAAGATGTACTATACTTTTATGGGCCACACATAAAGAAAATCTGCTTCTAGTTAATTTCAAGAAGCCATCGATTGTAAGATGTACCCTAATTTCAGGGATGCTAAAATATGAAAAATATATGTACATTAGGATTGACAGGTAGGGTTTTTCTCAGTTAAGCAAAGTTCCCATTCCTTTAGTATAGATGTTTGGAAAAATTTAAACCACACTTATGTGGGAGTTCTGTTGTTACTATGAAAAGTTTTTGTTGTTGTTTGTTTGTTTTTTGTTTTTAAAGATGATCTTGTTAAACCTTTTTAACAAGTAAAGCATTTTAGGCAATGTAGAGAAATACTTATTTTTGAACGGGGTCTCCTATGCCAGTCTCATTGTGAGGCAGTTTGACCCCCAGCTTTGTAAGAGCTGAATTTTCACAAAATAGCACAGATAATGTAAAGCTGGAATTGTGGGAGAGTTGTGATAGCTAATTTTATGGACTATTTTAAAGAGAATACCCAGTAATTATATGTCATCGTTAGTAATCATCATATACTTAGTTTTTTTAAAAGTAAATACAAAAATAATTGTAAATGTTTGGATATTTTACTAAATCATAGTTGTATGTCAGTTTTTGTAGCTAATATTTTAAAGGCTATCAGTTCTTTAAAAGTAGAAACAAGGGCGCCTGGGTGGCTCAGTGGGTTAAAGCCTCTGCCTTCGGCTCAGGTCATGATCTCAGGGTCCTGGGATCAAGGCCCGCATTGGGCTCTCTGCTCAGCAGGGAGCCTGCTTCCTCTTCTCTCTCTGCCTACTTGTAATCTCTCTCTGTCAAATAAATAAATAAAATCTTTAAAAAAAAAATAAAAGTAGAAACAAAATGATGTGCCTAGAGAGCCCCAGTAGTGGTTTTTGGAGACAGCACTAGGTTAGAGTAGGGCTTTAGTAGATTAGATCATGGAGTGCCCAGTGGGTCCCCAAACCTAGTTCAACTAGGAAGACATCAACTAGGTAAGGAAATTATTTTTTAGTATCTTTTGTTAAAAAGAGGTGAATTTGAGCTACTCTGTTGTTGTGGATGTTCCATTTTTATACTTTTCTGTTTCTGATGAACTTTTTTTTTTTTTAAGATTTATTAGAGAGCATGAGAGAACACGGTGGGGGAGGGGCAGAGAGAGAGGGAGAGAGAAACTCAGACTTCTGCTGAGCACAGAGCCTGACACAGGGCTCATTCGCACACCCCTGAGACCCCTACCTGAGCCCCAAATCAAGAGTCAGCTCAACCGACTGTACCAACCAGGCGCCTGGATGAATTTTGTTTTCTTTAGGGTGTACATTTGTTTATACTACTAATAAGGGTGAAACAATGGAGCTTGGCTATTGCTCTAGTTGTATACAATCGGCTACTGATTTAGGAAAGAGGATGGGGTATATCAAGTGTAGGTATAAAATAATCAGACGGGCAATTTAGGGAGATTAGTTATATAGTGGAGAATCATTTTGAAGAAAGGAAGACTGAGGACACTGAAACTTGTTAGGGACACTGCAACCTGTTCCATCTTGGCCCAGGCTAGGATGGTGGCAGATAATTAGGGTCTAGAATGGACAGAACTTGGTAATTAGCTATGAGTGAGAGAAGGAATGGGATTGGCAAGAATGACTTGCAGATTTCTAGTTCGGAAACCTGATAGGGTATGAGATGAAGAGAGGGATGAAAAATGAGAGCTGGTTTGTGAAGGAAAATAGTTTAGTTTTGATAATATGGAGTATAACAACCAAGTAGAGATTTCTCCTTGGCAGTTGCATGTATGGGGCTGGAGTTTGAGAGAGGTTTGCACTGCGGGTAGATGTTTGGGAGCAATTGCCATGTAGGTTGTATATTCTATTAGTGAGAATTAGGTGGCTTTCTCAAGTGATTTTTGCTTACAAATGACAAACTCAACACAAATTAGCCTAAAGGAGGGAAAAAGCTTGTCACCCGCCCCCCAAAGTTATTAAAAAGACTAGAAATTTGGATCTCAGTGTTCATATGATGTAACTGGGGGGTCTGTTTTATCTGCTCTCCACTCTTTAGGTTTGATTTTCAGGCAGAGACTTCAGTCTGGCAGAGGATAGCCACTGGTAACTCCAGGCTTATATGGGTCTTACTGCTGTGGATTCAAGATGTGAAAAAGGCATCTCTTTCCCAGGTGCATATATTCTGTCTCATGGAGAGATTCTTGTTGGGACTAGGTGGAGTCTGGGGTACCATCATTGGCCAGGCCTAGCTTACTGCCCCAGAGCAGTCAGAGAGCCAGTTAATCACCAGCACTGAATGCCTTCCTAGAACCATGAGAGATGGGAAAAGTGGTTGTTTCCCCCAAAGAAAGGATGGCTTTGGGCAGGTGAACAGCATAAATCCGGTATGTTTTGGCTCTTCACCTTTTTTAAGGTAATTTTTTGAGTATCTGAAGAAAAATATACACATAATAGCAATTTTGTGTATAATTACATAGTTATCCTGCTGTACATAGCAAAGAGCCTAGAACAGCCCTGAAAAACATCAGTGTAAGACCTAGGTAGAGAAGATAGATACTAAATAATTTCACAAATAAATGTCTAATTGTAGTTATATTAAGATCCATACAAGGGAAGTACAGGGAGCTTATAAGAGTGTGTAATAAAGAAACTTGTCTGTTTAGGGTGCAGGTGCTTTGGAAGGCTTTCCTGAGATAGTGGCCTGGAGAGTAAGACTGTAAACCAGAAAGCAGAAGGAGAATGTTTCTGTAACTATTCAGTAGTGTTTAAAGAAAAGATTTTTTTTTTGACTTTTAAAAATTATAAAAGATGCGCATTGGAGCGCCTGGGGGTGGCTCAGTTGGTTAAGTGGCTTCCTTCAGCTCATGTCATGATCTCAGGGTCCTGGGAAGTCTGCTTCTCCCTCTCCCTCTGGTCCCCCCTGCTTGGGCTTTCTCTCTCAAATAATAAAATAAAATAAAATAAAATAAAATAATCTTTAAAAAAAGAAATGTGCTAATGTGGATAACCTGGGAAATATGAAAAATTATAAAGAAGCAGAACACTTAAGTTTTGGCTTCTGAGTTTTTATAAATTAACATCTAGTACTGGTTCTACCACTAAGTTAGCTGTGCTAACTTAGTGCAGTCTTGGATACTATGCTAAACTTATCTGGATCTCCTTTTCTTTATCTTAAAAAGTGAAGGGTACTTGGTGAACCTTAAGATCATTTTCTACTTAAAAAAAAAAAAAAGGAAATAAAATTCCACGGCTTTATTGCAGAGCAGTTTCTTGCAGAAATTGCAGGTCATGTAATGCTTTTGGTTGTGATGACATCACTGGGTTTCTGACTCTTGGATGTAGAGTCCCTCTTCCTTCCTTGGCAGTCACTGTAGGTAAGGAAGGGAATGGCTTGTGGCCAGTGGTGTTCTTTCGTGCCCTGCTTTCTTATCTCATTTCTTGAGCATTTTTTTTTTCTCTCTAGCCTTTGGGTAAATTATCTGAAATGTTAGAAGCTCTCAATTTTGAACTTAAGAAATCTGGAGGAGAGTTTCATGGTCGTGATACCATTTTATGTAAAAATTTGTAGGTAGTTTTCCTATTAGCAATTAATATTGTAGGCCATCAGTTTAAGATCTTAAGTGTCTTAAATTTGCATTTAATTAAGAATATTTCAGATTTCTGGCTAAAAGAATCTCTTAATAGGGAGTGTTAAAGGGTGTTAAACTTTGGTGAAGTTCATAAAACTTATGTATTTTTCAAAAAATTGTTTAAAAGTGTCATGAAATGAAAATATTTCAACAGGAAATATTCAGAAGTATCTTAAATCAACAAAGTGTAGTTGCTTGATGACAGATAATTCTTTATATTTTTGTTTCAGTAATCTTTCATGTAATAAAAATGTTGGGGAAAAGCTGCATGTTGAATTTGTGTATATATCTGAGTAGAGAAAAAGAAGTTAATCTTCCCGAGGTAGTGCTTTAGTCATCATTCCTACTTGTTAAATATTTTCCTCTGGTTTCTTATTTGCTTACAATATGAAATTCAAATTATCTCAGACTGGCCTTTTGCTCCGGCCCAGTCTGCCTTTTTGCCTTATTCACTTCAAATTACTATTTTATTAGGGTGCATCACCCCCGCACTTTGTTTCTTCTCTTTGCAGAAGTTACACATATTTGGTTGAAACTTCAGACATAAAGTAGACAGTGAAAATCTTCTGTAATCCTGCCTCTCCACTGCCTCCAGTGTTAAACGTGTAGAGCTAAATGTAATCTTTCTTTTTCTTTTTTTCTTAGATTGATTTATTTATTTTAGAGAGAGAGAGAGAGAGAAAGAGAAAGCCCTCGTACACGCGGTGGGGTAGAGGGAGAGAGAGAATCTTTAGCAGGCTTCCTGCAGAGCTCGGAGGCCAGTATGGGGCTGGATCTCAGAACCCTGAGATCATAGCCTGAGCCAAAACCAACAGTTGGACACTCAGCCGACTGAGCCACCCAGGCACCCCCTTTAAAAAAAAAAAGTTTTAAGTAATCTCTGCACCACGGGGCTCAAATTCCTGACCCCAAAGTCAGAAGTCAAATGCTCTTTGGACTGAGTCAGCCAAGTGCTGGGATAAATGTAATCTTTCTTTTCCACTGTCTTTATTTCTTTTTCTCTCCCCATTTCCAAAAAAATGAGGTGATACTATGCATCCTTTTCTTTGTTTTCACTGAATAAATAGGAGGACTCTTTTTATGTCATTAAATGTCAATTTATTCATTCTTTTTAGTAGCCAAGTAATATTCCTTTTTATGACTATACCTTCATTTTATTTACCAATCCCCTGTTGATGACTATTTAGATTGTTTCCTTTTGTTGTGCGTTTTTTTGTTCTGTTTTGTTTTGTTTCGCATTGTAAACAGTGCTGTGGTGCTTGCACATATCCTGTGAGGCTATTTTTATTTTATAGGATGAATTCTTAGAAATGTGTTTACTGTAAGAGAAGCCATCCATTTCTGCTGTAGTGCCAAACTGCTCTGCAAAATCTTTGTAACAATTTACATTCCAACCAACAGTGTTTGAATGTATTTCCGCCACCCCCTCACCAACACATAATAACATCAGTCTGTTTTAATCTTTGCCAGTCTGCCAGCTGAAAAAACAGTATTATAGTTTTAATTTGTGTTTCTTTGATTGAGTAAGGTTGAGCAGAGTATTATGTTTGTTGGTTCTTTGCATTTCTTTCTCTCTTATTTTTCTAATCTTTTTTCTTACTCATTTTGCAGAAATTCTTTTTTGGGGTATGGATATTAACTCTTCCCTTGGCATATTGCATTTTTTTCTTTTGTCGTTTGTTTTTTATTTTTGTTCAGGATATATAAAAATTCCTTTGCCATTGTAAGAGTGTTTAAAAACAAAAAAAAAATAAAAAGTTTAGGTTGACTAATACTCTCCATTTATTTTATAAGCTCCTTGGTGACTGAATTTTGTCTTAAAATATTTTGTTTTGCCCTTGGTACTAATTCAGTGCTTTGTACACAGTAAGTGTTCAGATACTTGTATGTGTTGATGGTGAAGGGGTCCAGAATACATCACTGTGGCATAAAAATTATTTTGAGCTGAAGGTATTTGAGAATAGGCTTTTTTTCTGAACTTCCTTATCTGTCTAAAAGCATAGCCTCGAAGAAGAACTTGTCACAAAGCTGCTCCTGAAGCCCAAACCAGGGAAGATTGACTCCTATCACTAGAGAGGAGAAGAAAGAAAAAGTGGCTCCACACCTAAACTGACATTGCCACAGATATCATATCCATTCTCCTCAGGGCCCATTTATCTTCCCTAAAAGATGTTTGTGTTCCCATAAGTGCCCTCCTCTGCTCTCCTTCTCCTAATAACACATGAGCCCCAAATTCTAACTGCCTCTTTTAGTCACATTTTTCTGTAAACCCTGTTCAGTGAATAAAATCTGTCTTTTCTCTTCCTAATCTATCTTTTGTCCCTTTGATTTGCAGTCCCCCAAATACAGAACTTAAGACGGTAGAAGAAAAGTTTTCTGCTAGGGCAGGGGGTAATAAGCAAATAAAGTTTCTCTGTCTAAAAACAAAGTTAAGTATTTTAAATATAAAGAGCTTAAGTCAAATTTCTTTAAACTACATTTTTCAAAATGTATTCTTCAAAACTAAAAATTTGTGAAATGAAGTGGAGTATACTATTAAAGAGACATCCCCTCTTCTGGATATATTCCTACAATAATAATGCTGTGTTTTAATCAAGTGGCATCGTTATTCTAATTGTGTCGACTAAGCCTTTGTTCTTTTTAAAGTTATTCACTGTTTCCTAGTCTTTCTCAGCATCTTATCAGTTTGTGTAGAAGATGGTTTGTAATAGGTTCCACTGGTCACATCATTCAGAAGAAACAACCAAAAGTTAAACAGTTAAGGTTAAATAGTGAAATTTTTTTTTTTAAGATTTTATTTATTTATTTGACACAGAGAGAGAGATCACAAGTAGGCAGAGAGGCAGACAGAGAGAGAGGAAGAAGCAGGCTCCCTGCCCAGCAGAGAGCCCGATGCGGGCCTCGATCCCAGGACCCTGAGATCATGACCTGAGCCGAAAGCAGAGGCTTTAACCCACTGAGCCACCCAGGTGCCCAAATAGTGAAATTTTTATGCAAAGAAGCTGTTAATTGCTTAAGAAGATAAAGGGATCTTGATATGATTACAGTGACTTCTGGATTCCAAATAACTTATAACGTTCACTAAACCTTGAATTATTTGTATGTTTAGTTACCTATTTCTATATTTAGTGTTCCATCCCTTACTCCCTTACTACTTACTCTCTGTTTACTGGGTTTGTGACTGCACCGAAGTAGTTAATCTCTTTAAGCTTCATTTCCTCGTATGTAAAATGAGGATAATAATAGTTTTCTCACAGTTACTGTGAAGATTGAACGAGTACAATTAAGCACTGAACACTATTTTTGCCACGTAGTAATGCTTGATAAATGTTGGTGGGGATGAATATTTTATGAGAGAGTATTTGTATGGGAGAAGATGAGGTCAGGTTTAACTTCAAAAGCTCTTTAAATGGCTGCTATATAGGGTTCTTGAAGATTATATCTAATCCTGATACCTTCTGTAAGTACGTATTAGGTTTATTCATATTATTAACATTTGAATTTTTAAAGTACTTTTGTATAGCAGTAGTACTGGGAAATTGATAATGGGAGATTTTGTTGCTTTTTTTGGTTTTATATGTTAAGAATTGGAGGCTAATGAAGGTTAATTGTCCCACCAAGGTCAAACAAGTAAGAGTAGGAAGTAAGCAGGGGCGCCTGGGTGGCTCAGTTGGTTGAGCGGCCAGCTCTTGATTTCGGCTCAGGTCCTGATCTCAGGGTGGTGAGGTGGAGCCCCGCATCGGCACAGGCGCGGGGTCTGCTGGCGAGTCTCTCCCTCTGCCCTTCAGCCCTGCTTTCCGTCTCTCTGTCTTTCTCTCTCTTGAAATAAATCAGTAAATCTTAAAAATAAATAAATAAATAAAAGAAGTAAGTAGCACCAGACCTTCCTAGTTAGCTCAGAATGGGGACTAGGACCCCAGAGTTAAGTGTAAGTCACGGATTCTACACTCTAAAGAAAGCCCAAGCACTTAGTGGCCTGAATCCTTTCTAGGGCTTATCAGGGTGTGATAGAAAGCTTTCAGAGGATGGAGGGGAGGGGGAATTGTCCCCGGTAGTTACCTCAGTGACTGGTTTGCCAGGTGAGGATCATTGTTCTTTTTGCTCCCTTCTTGTTCCCTTGAGGTGGCCTTACCTTAGAAGCTTAGTGTGGGGAGGTCTCAGAGAACCAGTCTTGAGGTTAGGAATCCTAGGGAAAAGTGGAACAGAACCAGAACCCTCATTACCGAGACAGTAGTTGTTGCACAACTGATTGGTTTATCTGTGCCTACTTGAGTGAGGGATGAAGAAAAGTGGAGAGAAAGCTCAGTGTGGACAGAGGGTAGCAGTGGAACAGCCTGTACTTGTTTTGAATTTCTGTTCAAGTGGTCAATGTGGAAGGTAGCCAGGCTTTAGCCATCTTGACAGGGCTGGCTCTGTTGGAGAGGGGAGCAAAAGTAGAAGAGGTTGAGCTGAAGCAGATCTCTGGGTAGGGAAATGGGCAGTTGGATTAGAGTCTCTTAGTCACCAAAGAGCCTAGTCACCAAAAGAGCTTCAGCCTGTCCCCAGAAGAAAAGCCATCATTTGGCTGCCTGTGTCATAGTCTGTGTTAGCCAGGGCGCTGGTAGCCACCACAGGGGACTGCAAAAGTGCTCACATGTTGAGATAGTTGATTCTCTTCTCCCTCACCACCCTCTCCTCCCCAAACAGATCAGACTACACCCCTTCCCTAGTTGGACTTTCTTGGACCATGGGCCAAGTCTGAAGTTGGAGGGAAAGAGATGACTGTAAGATTCAAGATTAAAGTTTTAAATAGCAAAAAACTGGACTGGACACTTTTTTTTTTTTATAACTGACAACTACTGGGAAAGCTGTAGGAATTGTTCCAGACGTCGTTCAAGGGTAGGATAGGGAAATTGGACCAACCATAGTTGGAGGTAGAAGCTGGAGAAAAAGAAAAAACTTTCTCATGTTTGTACCAATTTCAGACCCCTTACTGAAGTTGCATAAGTATCGGGGCATCTGGGTGGCTCAGTTGGTTAAATGTCTGCCTTTGGCTTAGGTCATGATTCCAGGACAAGTCCCGCAGGGCTTCTTGCTCAATGGGGAGTCTGCTTCTCCCTCTGCCTCCCCTTCACCCTGCTTGTGTGCACTCTCTGTCTCCGAAAAATAAATAAGGAAAATCTTTAAACAAAATAAAGTCACATAAGTATCAGCTTAAGTTCCTACTAAAGTCCCTCTGACACCAGCCCCCATTCTTTTTTCTGTATAAAGCAATTAGGGTATTATACATGACCCTTTGAGCTCATCCTCATGGTTCTGTTTCCAAGTACATTCCAATCCTGCACAATATAATTTTTTAACATTAAGCGTATTTTAATTCTGACTAGTGCTCTTCAAATTATAAACTGTATATGATTACCTTTTTAATTGAAACATTAAGTAAAATATGTTATTCCTTAGTTTTTATGAAGTTGGAGTTTATCAAACCTAGGAAACATTAAATAAAAAGTAGTCAATAAAAAGCCTTAGTTTATTTAAAAATCTTTTTAAAAATTTTTTAAAAGATTTTATTTATTTGAGAGAGAGTTAAAGTGAGAGAGATCACAGAGAGAGAGAGAAAGAGAGAGAGAGAGAGAGAGAATTAGACTCACCACTGAGCAGAGAACCTATCGCAGGACTCAATTCTAGGACCCCCGAGATCATGACCTGAACCAAAGGCAGATGCTCAACTGACTGAGCCACCCATGTGCCCCTAAAAAGCCTTAGTTTAATATATTTTATTCAGTATAGGAGATTTTGAATTCATGAAATTTTAAATTAAGTTTTGGTATTGTTCACATAAAAAAGGTGAGTTTTAGTTTAAATACTGTAGAGCAATAAAATAAAAGATCGGGAGGGCCTAGATAATACCTAACATATTGTCCTTACTGTCCCCCGGCCCTGTTTTAAATGCTTTGCACATATTAACTCATTTAATCCTTACATGTAGTCTATGATATGGTATGGTTGTTAGTTCCCTTCTGCACAAGAGGAGAATGAGACCGCAGAGGTGAGCTAACTTGTCTGGGGTTGTACAGCTGATACGTGGCAGGGTCGTCTGAGTCCAGGGACCATGTTCTCAACCACAGAATTATATTCGTTCTCAAAGAGAGTAGGATCATTTTAAGATGAGGATGTGTGCTGTACACACACACTTACACACACGCTTTACTTTATTTGTGCCTGCTTCTCTTGCCTGTTCACATATGAGAGACGGATTTGCCTGTGTTTGTTGGTGTGTTAATGGAGGTACCTGGTAAGACATCCTCTCTCCTCACGGTCTAAATACATGTTCTGGGTGGGTTAAATCTGATTGACTTTTGACAATAAACTCCTACTTCTCCTTTTAATACTTAAAATTTGTGATAATGGTAACTTTTTCATAACTTTTGGTTGGTATTTTTTGATTTCCCTGATGTTTGTTTTGCACTGTAGAGAAAACAGTATTCAAAGGCCAGTGGAGTGCAGTTGATTTTTAAGCATTTATCCAGACTGCTTCGCATAAGTATTCTTAAAAAATTAGTGCTGTATTATATGTTTCATTTCTGAGGTATATACAAGTTTAATTGTCGGTGATCACACAAACGGGCCTTTTTTTCACAGCTTTACCTTGGCTGTTATTGCGAAGTAGTTGAAACTGGGCAGATATTTGCTTAACATAATTATGTGATTTATATCACAGTTCTTAGAATACATTTGACATCTACCCTGTGGAAGAACAGGAAGAAAAAAAGAAAAAAAAATACTGCCACATCAATTGAAAATGAAAGAATAAGCCCATCTATGGGGCAGTTTTGGGAGTCAAGAGGGTTGAGAAATGATTTTTACCCATTAATGATACCAAGATTGTCCCCTGGAATATTTTTAAATTGCTTATGTTGTTTCACAGGAGTTATTTAAACATAATTGATTATGGCATGTAGACATTTAAAAAAAAACCCTTTCATTGCAGGTTTTTCTTCAAAACAAAGCAAAAGCCTTTTTTGCCTCTTGTTTACAAAAGTAATGCTCACTGAACAAATATAAAACATAGAGAAGTTCCGAGAAAAAAGTAAAAATCCTTCATATTCATATTACCAAGAGATAACCCCTGTAAACATTTCGGTATGTGCTGTGTAAGTTAAAAAAAAAAAAAAAAGCTTTTCCTTTTCCTTTTTCTTTTCCTTTTCCTTCCCTTCCCTTTTCTTCCTTCCCTTCCCTTTTCTCCCTTCCCTTCCCTTCCCTTCCCTTCCCTTTCCTTTCCTTTCCTTTCCTTTCCTTTCCATTCCTTTCCTTTCCTTTCTTTCCCCTTCCTTCCCCTTCCTTCCTTCTCTCTTTCTCTCTCTCTCTTTCTTTCTCTCTCTCTCTAAATGTTTCTACCATAACTTAAGAGTTGGAGGAAATTAGGTGAGCAAAACTGGAATTCTCTTCATGCATTCCGTGTGAGTGTCAAAACTGAAATAGAAGAAACTTGGAGTTAAGGTGGGGCTTAATTCCAGGGTCCTATCTAAACAGGAAATTTTGGAAATTTGGCTGTCTTGTTCTACTTACCTGATTATCTTTTTTTCTGTATGTTCTCCCTTTCTTGTTCAGCTTTGCAGCTTTTAAGCTTTAAAAAGAAAATAAGATTTTTCAAATTTGATGTGTTTTTCTGTAATAATGGACTAAAGTAGAATAAGATGTAGGGTGGTAGAACCTAAACTGAGGGAGGTCAAAAACCATATGGAAATAGAAAACTCAGAACCTCTAGCAGAATGAAGCTAGAAAGAATGGAATCTAAACACTGAAATTATACATCTGTGAGGCAGCTGTGCATTCTTTATTCATAGATTCTGTGCAGAAATAGCAAAAGAAAAGAAAGGAAAGCATATCCTCATAAGACCGAGCATATATTCTTATCACTAATTATAATATATACTCTTTTAGTTATACAGTATATATTTAATTCATCTTTAAGTGAATTATTCCTCAATTTTTGGAGTTATAAAAATTCCTTTCTGGAAATTACATCACTTTTTTGGGTTAAATGTAGATTTCCTATTTATATCGTCAGCCCTGAATCAACGTTTTTATTAAATTACAGATCAGGGTATTTTCAATGATATTGAGAGATTGATGCTTTTGTAAAATTTGTCATTGCTTTCCTTTTTGTTGGTATTCAAGGATATGTGCCACTTTCTTTAATGTTCTGTCCTTCAAAAACCAAGTCTTCTGAATTTGTTTAAACAAAATATGTTTTTAAAAAGTTAGGCACTTTAAAGCAGCTAAAATTTAAAAGGAGAAAGGCATGAGAAAGCTTTTATTTAGTCCTAGGATGTTTTGTAATTATTAAATTTGTATACTTTATAGTTTACAAAGAACTTTTATGTCTATTAACTCCCGCGATTTTCAGTGTCTTGCTAACATTACTCTTAACTTGAGAATTAAGACAGAACACTGTCAGTCAGTTAGGGCCTGTAGTAAGCTTTTGTGTTCCTCCCTCTAAAGGTGATGCTTGGTCAGGATTAAGAAATCATGGGAAAGTAGGACAAAAAGGGTAAAAGCGCCGGACATCCCATAATAACCATTGGTCATATTTAGTGTAATTCTTTTCCGTTTTCTTTTTCTGGTTTTTTTTTTTTGTTTGTTTTTGTTTTTGTTTTTGTTTTTGTTTTTGCATGGTCTGCTGATACTGAGGATGCAATATTTGTGTCCTTTCAAATTCACATCTTGAGCACTTCTGATAAAAAATTGCACTTAAGGGCGCCTGGGTGGCTCAGTGGGTTAAAGCCTCTGCCTTGGGCTCAGGTCATGATCTCAGGGTCCTGGGATCGAGGCCCGCATCTGACTCCCTGCTCAGTGGGGAGCCTGCTTCCTCCTCTCTCTCTCTGCCTGCCTCTCTGTCTACTTGTGATCTCTCTCTCTGCGTCAAATAAGTAAATAAAAAATCCTTACAAAAAATTGCACTTAATTATTTTTTGGGTGCTCTTTCAGGAAAAATTTTCCCCTACTTGAGGGAAAACATCTAATTCTAGGATCACTATTTCTATGTATATCTATAACATATATATGTATGCAGACATATATATATCCATGTTCTTTTTTAAAAAAGATTTTATTTATTTGAGAGAGAGAGTGAGAGAGAGCACAAGCTGGGGGGAGGGGCAGAGGGAGAGGAAGAAGTAGACTCTCCACTGAACAGGGAGCCCCACGTGGGACTGGATGGATCCCAGGACCCTGAGATCACGACCTGAGCCGAAGGCAGACGCTTAGCCAACTGAGCCACCCACATGCCCCTCTATCTATGCACTTAACCACTATATATGACTGTGTGTATTAAAGTCCATGTTATATATATATGTGCTTACATACATATTATTTAAGATTTTTTAAATGATTTATTTATTTATTTGAGAGAGAGAGGAAGAGTGTACACACAGGGAGAGAGAGAAGCAGACTTCCTGCTGAGCAGAGAGCCCGATGCTGGGCTCGATCCCAGGACCCTGAGATCAAGACCTGAGCCAAAGGCAGATGCTTACCCGACTGAGCTACCCTGGAGCCCCTATAAAATGTAATGTTATTTATATAGTGGTTAAGAGCATGGAGTCCACTTGGGTTTAAGTTAACCCAACTCTTCTTGGGTTTAAATCTCAGATATGCTTCTTCCTAGCTGTGCAGTTTGCAATTTTGGCAAATTGATTTGACATCTCTATTTCCTCTTCCATAAGATGGGAATAATGCTCCTTAACTCATGGTTTTAAGATTTATATATGTATTACACACACACACATATATATATTTATGTCATATATATATACATATATATATATGTGTGTATATATATATGTTTTAGAACCATATCTCACCCATACTAAATGGTGTATAAGTTTATAATTTTAGATCAGGGACCATAAGCAATCACTAACTACTGATTTAACTAGCAATAAAAAATTAGTAAGGATGTAGAAAACCAATCAACACAAAGAAAAACTTAATATAGAGCACCACACCCAGTGAGGATAGAATATGACCACTTGTTGATCATAAAGCAAACCTCAACAGATATCAAAGGACTGAAATCATTCAGTGTCCTCTGACCATAGTAGAGTTAAGTTAGAAATCAATTACAAAGAAAATTGTTTGAAATTAAGCAGTGCTTTTTTAATTCTAAACCCATTGGTTAAATAAAACGTTACGGAGGAATTAGAAATTAATAGGATTCAATAATAGTGAAAATACATGTCATAGCAAAATTTGGGATACAGTTAATTTTATATTTAGGGGAAATGTTACAGCTTTAAAAATATGTATCATA
This sequence comes from Ailurus styani, assembly GCA_002007465.1. Taxonomy (NCBI): domain Eukaryota; kingdom Metazoa; phylum Chordata; class Mammalia; order Carnivora; family Ailuridae; genus Ailurus; species Ailurus styani. Next base: position 784,878 of record LNAC01000311.1, on the reverse strand, counting down.
AAAGTAGAAAGGCTGAAAATCAATGATTCAAATGCCCATCGCAAGAAATTAAAATGATTGGAATTCCTCTTAATTTTGATTGGATAGAGCATGGGAAAATTTTAGTTTTATATTTTACATCAAATTCCTTTTTTTAATAAGGGGGAAAGGTATGATAGGAATAGATTTACTTGTTTTCCTATTAGTATTATTTTTTAATATGTATGTATGTATGTAAGCAAGCTCTACACCCAGCATGGTGTTTGAATCATGACCCCAAGATCAAGAGTCGCACACTCTACCAACTGAACCAGTCAGGCGCCCTTCCTGTTAGTATGTTTGAACTTCCTCTGCCCCAGAGCTTCATTCCTAGTTTTCTTGGTTTCTAGGAGGCTTAATCTCAGTACTCTTTCTGAAAACCTTCCATTTTCTTGGCCCTTCCATTGAACCCTTAACTTTTCTAAGGAGAACGGGCGTTCTGAAGAAACAGAGATAAGAACTTTGAGGTGATTAGTTTTTGTCTTGGTAATTATTTCTAAGTCTTTAAGACTTGGAAAGTTTAATTCAGCTTGGTAAGTATGTAGTGAGTACCTGTTAGAGACCCCAAACTGTCCAGACTTGATTATTATTTAATAGTGGATAAAGTAGTCCTCAGATCTGGTTTCATAGATCTGGCTTATTCTCTAGTGGGGGAAACCAGCATCAAAAAAATCACAAACCCACCCACACTTGATCTTAGCCAAAAGGCCGAGAAGCGATCACAAACCCACCCAGGTATAGAATTACAATGTGATATTGGTGCTAGGAAAGAAAAGGTTAGAGAACTACGAGTGGATAATAGGAGACCTAAGCTTATTTATGTTGAGGATGTAGTGAGATAATGTACAAAACTGGTTAGGATAAAGTGGGGAAATAGACCTATGGAGATTCACAGAAAGTGTATTTTAAAAGAAAGAGGGAGGGCGCCTGGGTGGCTCAGTGGGTTAAAGCCTCTGCTTTCGGCCCAGGTCATGATCTCAGGGTCCTGGGATCGAGGCCCGCATCGGGCTCTCTGCTTGGCAGGGAGCCTGCTTCCCCCTCTCTCTCTCTGCCTGCCTCTCTGCCTCCTTGTGATCTCTCTCCCGCTGTGAAATAAATAAATAAAATCTTTAAAAAAAAAAAATAAAAATAAAAGAAAGAGGGAATAAATCTTAAAATGTGGTATCGTGACTGACTTAAATTCACCAGTCCAGATGCCTGAGTAATTACCCTTAGTCCAGTACTGACTGGTTGGGTAGTCTTATTCAGGACATGCTTCAGGTCTCAGTTCTCTGATCTATAGAATGAAAGTGATCAGGACTAGACTAGATGATGGCTAAGTTTCCAGTTCCAAAGTGCTAAGTCCATTGAAACTTTTATTAGCACTTTAAAGGGTGTTTTTCTTCTGATTATGAAAACCACATTTGTTATTTTTAGAAAAATTTGGAGACTATAGAAAAGAAAGACCCTTTCTCCCAAATTTCATTTGTACTAGAAATGTCAGTTTTATTATAAATAGGGAATATATCAGAGAATTGGACTTCCCCACAGCTCTGGGAGCTAATGGTCAGCAGGACAGTATTAATCAGGTTTGGCTAAATTATGCCTCATTAATGAACAGAATCCTAGAATTGAGCAAAAAGTTTATTTCTCAATCCCTGTACAACTTGAATGAAGTAGGCAATTGAGATAAAGCCTGTCAGAGGTTCTGTCCTCTTGTAGCTGGACCTCTGGAACACATGGCTTTCTTGGTTGCAGTGGAAGGGAAGAAAATATTGGAGGATCTGGTAACTAGTAATCATGAAACTTCGTCAGAACTCGTTATTTTGCTTACTTAACTGCAAGAGCATAGAGGAGTGTAGTTCTCCCCTGCTCCTGGAAGTAGAGGAGGCCTGGCTGTGGGTGAACTTTAGAAAGCCTTTCCACAATGACCTTGCTTTCCCTGGCTGTAGTGGAGTAGAGTGATGATGGAACCCTGATCCAGGTGGGGCCGGTTGGATTGTTTGGCCTAGGAATTTGCTTTGGGTCACTGGAGACTGATGGGACTTAGTACTTAGTGCTCAGGTCATTAGACACAGATTCAAGGGTGGGATTCAAGTAGCTGAGTGATCAGAAGTTGATCTATAGAGAGAACATTGAATCAGATGCATTGTCGAAGTTAAGGAATTGTGTAGCTATGGGGAGGAAAAATAATTACCGGTATTTCAGTGGCTTTACATTTCTAACTTCTGGATCATTAATGAAGACTGGTTGTTGTTCCTACAGAGCTATCTTAAGAATATGTATGCTTTGCCAGCACATGAGATAGTCACAAAGAGCGTGTTTTGTGCCACAAATCAGTAGATTTTCAGAAAGCAAAAACAAAATAGGTTATATTTGTATTTTCTGACCATAGTACGATAGAAATGAGCAGAAATAGGATGCCCCCCCCAAAAATAACAGAACCATACAGAACAAAAAAAACATAAATCCAAAATAAATCCAAAACACGCTACTTTCTTTTGGAGCAAGGGAAGAGACATATCTTTTAAATAGCTTAAAGGGACAATTGTAACTGAAGTCACACAATTTAGAAGTTAATTACGGTGAGAGCACTACATATCAATGTCACCAATGTGAAACTTTATGGAAAATTCATAGCAGTTAAATATTAATTAGTAAATAGGAAAGATTAGCGCTAAATGAACTAGATATTCAGTTTAAACTGATTAAAAAAATAAACCCAAATAAAGTAGAACGAAGGAATTAATATAAAATTTACAAGTTAGTGAAAAATAAAAGAAAATTTTTTTTAAGATTTGTTTTTTTTTTTTAATTTTATTTATTTATTTGACAGAGAGAGATTACAAGTAGGCAGAGAGGCAGGCAGAGAGAGGAGGAAGCAGGCTCCCCGCTGAGCATGGAGCCCGATGTGGGGCTCGATCCCAGGACCCTGAGATCATGACCTGAGCCGAAGGCAGAGGCTTTTACCCACTGAGCCACCCAGGCACCCCATAAGATTTGATTTTTAAGTGATTTTTACACCTAACGTGGGGCTCAAAGTTGCAACTCCCAAGATCAAGAGTCTCATGCTCCTTTAACTGAGCCAGCTATCTGCTCCCAAAATAAAACATCTCTTAGTAGAATCAAAGCTGGCAGACTCTGGGCAAGCCTGGTTAAGAAGAAAACAAGCTGGAGGCAAACATTACAAACAAGCCAGGGAAACCTCTATAAATACTGAGATGAGAGCCTCAGAAGAAGATATTGTATATAACTTCATGCCATACATCCAAGAAATTAATGAAACAGAATATTACCTGGGAAAATATAAATTGCTAAAATTTTTAGAAGGGATAGAAGAGCTCAATAATCCAGTAACTGATGAAGAAAAAGAAAAAATTGTTGAAGATACACCCTTTAAAAGGGCCAGATGGTTTTACAAGACATTAAAGTAATTGATGATCCCTGTGTCACGCAGATTTCTAGAGGAAAGAAAAAAAATGTAAAAGAGAAGGTGCCCTTTGAAGCAAGCATAATTCCGTTAGCAAAAACCATAGCAAAGGAAAAGAAAACAATAGGCTATTTTCCTCTATCACCTACGTATGAGATCCAAAATAAGATCGTAGGAAACTGAATCCAGTAGTATGTCAAAACTGTGTAGGAAAAAACTCACCCTGGTATTCAAGGATGATTTGATCTTAGCAAACCTTTTAGTGTCATTTACACTATATTGGTTAATAAAAGAAGGAAAATAATATGATCATTTCACTTGATAACAAAAGATACCAGATAAAATTCAGTAACCACTTCTGATAGACCAGGAAAAGAAGGAAACTTCCTCAACTTGATAAGGGGTGAAACTACCTAGAGCATGTAGTAAACCCTACTGGTAAAATATATATATATATTTTAAAAGACTTTATTTATTTATTTGATAGAGACACAGGGAAAGAGGGAACACAAGCAGGGGGATTGGGAGAGGGAGAAGCAGGCTCCCTGCTGAGCAGGGAGCCCGATGTGGGGCTCGATCCCAGGATCCTGGGATCATGACCTGAGCCAAAGGCAGATGCTTAACGACTGAGCCACCCAGGTGCCCGGTAAAATATTTTCTATGAAAATAAGAACAACATTAAGCTCATTTTTAGAAAAAGATGTATTTATTCATTTTAGGGAGAGTGAGAGCAAGCTAGCAAGCAGGGGGAAGGGCAAGGGGGAGAATCCTTAAGCAGACTCCCCGCTGAATGCAGGGCTAGAGGGGGCTCCATCTCATGATCCATGAGATCAGAACCTGAACCGAAACCAAGAGTTGGACGCTTAACCAACTGAGCCACCCAGGTGCCCCTGCTAAGCTCATTTTTAATGCTTCTGTTAAGCATTTAACTGGAGGCCCTAGCCAATGGAATAAAAAAGGCTGAAGGAAAAAAGGTATAAATATGGAAGGGGAAAGTCATAACTTGTACTCTTCGCATGTGCTCTTTGCAGAGCATATAATCTACCTAGAAAACAAGGAGAATCAGTTGACAAACTTGGGGAACTGATAAACAAGGTCAGTACAATGGCCTATACATGGTGAAGCAAAAAATCAGTAGGTTCCTTATAGACCAGCAGTAGCCGTTCAGCTTGAGAGAAGTATTATCATGTTTGCTACATTCGGTGAGTGCCTAATAACCATGGCCTGCTTTGCAGTTTCCTGTCCCAGACGTGTTTTGAAGCATAAAGAGAAAGCTCTAGGAGATGAAGCTTCCAATTTCCTGCTTGCCTTAACCAGAAGTCAAATATTTGAGGGCCTCCCAAGGCTGATTGCTTCATGACAGCCCCACATAGCTAAAAGCATTCCCTATGATGCCCATCCTACCCTGCTATAAAAATATTTTGTTTTTAGACAGCATTCTCTGGAAGAATGCATCACCGAGTTCTCTGGAGATCCCAGAAGCCTAGCCCTTAGTGTCCTGCAAGAATACAAGAGAATATATTAAGGAAAAGAGAAGAAGGATTCCCCTAAAAAGCACTAGTTTTTGTATTTTTTAAAATGTAATGCACGCTCGCAGCAAACTGTTCAAACAATATGGAAAAGTGAGCTTTCCCCTTTCTTCCTTTCTTGCTTCTCTCTCCTTCTCAGTTTACTTCTCATTCCAAACTGTGGTTGCCACTCTATGTGTCTTAAAATTTTCTCTCCCTTCACAAAAGTGTATTTCCATTTTTTTGTGTGTTTTATCCAGATGGCATCATGCATTCTGTGTTGCAACTTGCTTTTTCCACGTAACATTTTCTATGTCTCTCTCATTCTGTTTAAACTCTCATTGAACTTATGGGGACCTAAGGCTGGGTTTAATCTCTTTAGCAGACGCTTTTCTTCCACTGCCCTCCAACCCCTGGAGCCTTTCCGTTGTGCCTCATTTTCTGACCATTCTATTCCTCTTCTTGCTCTAAAGCATTCTGAAGTTTTTTGGGCAGTCTGTCCCCCGTTTCAGACCAGTGTTTTTAAATGTGTAAAATAAAACACAGTTGGATTTCTGAGGAAACCAGTTACACTGAAATACAGATATTAAAGTAATTAAACTTTTTTAGGTATAGTAATATGTATGTTCTTTTATTAACTCATTAAATAACCCAACCCAATTATTTTTTTAAGATTTTATTTATTAGGCAGAGAGATATACAGCGAGAGAGGGAACACAACCAGGGGGAATTGGAGAGGGAGAAGCAGGCTTCCCACTGAGCAGGGAGCCCGATGTGGGGCTCTGTCCCAGGACTCTGGGATCATGACTTAAGGCTAAGGCAGATGCTTGACAACTGAGCCACACAGGTGCCCCCAATGGTGGGTTGTAACTACCCTAATTTTTAAATAATGGTGAAGCATAAATAATATTTTAAATTATTTGCAGCAATGTAACTTGATGAGAATATCCAATTTCTTTTGGTTACAAAGTTGCAGGTCCTGCTAATACTACTGTGGGTTTTGCCTACTCTCCTAATTAAATAATTATATTTCAGTTAAAGGTTAATGAAACTAAAGATGTCATTTTTTCCCATCTAGTCCATCAAGTTCGTGGACCTCCTGAATTTTGTGAGGTCATGGGCCTCTGATTAAGAACCTCAGCCACTGAAACTTGATTCACAGTGGAAAACCCTGATTTCTTTTGCAGCCCAGTTAAGTCGGTGGCATTTTCTCTTTCAGAATAACTCTTCTTTGGACCTGGAGATGCATTCTCCTTGCCCCTCTTCATTACTCCCACACCACTCTCCCTCTCACTTAACATCAAACAGAAAACATGACTTTTCTGTCTCTTCATTTGATAATACTATCTACTGCTGCTCCTCCTTGCAGTTTTCCATGGGACCTAGGCTTCCTCTTTCCTCCTCTCCCCAACCCCGTCTACTCTGTGAAGATTTTACTTTATATGGCTCACTATCTCCAATATCAGTTTATTTTATTTTTTATTTTATTTTATTTTTTTAAAGATTTTATTTATTTATTTGACACAGAGCGAGAGAGAGATTACAAGTAGGCAGAGAGGCAGGCAGAGAGAGGAGGAAGCAGGCTCCCCGCTGAGCAGGGAGCCCGATGCAGGCCTCGATCCCAGGACCCTGAGATCATGACCTGAGCCGAAGGCAGAGGCTTTAACCCACTGAGCCACCCAGGCGCCCTACCAGTTTATTTTAGTTCTTGATGATCCATCTCAACATCCAGGTGGTGGATTCTTCCACTCCCTTCCTGGTCTCTTGTTTCCTTGACCTGTGCCAGTGTTTTCCTCTCTACCTCACCCACCCTGACCTCAGATCTGTTATATGATGATAATATGATCATAATCATAAATCCGTAATTTCTATTTCAAGTACCCTACTGTCTGATTATCACTTCTGATCTTTCCAGCTCATGCCTTCTGGTATAAACAATCCTTTTACCTCACTGGGGCTTACAACCCGCTGACCCTATTACCTTTTTACTGTTCCTCACTACACTCCCCCTTATGTTCTCACTCTGCTTCTTACTCAGTTTGAATTCTGTGGTCAGTCATAATTATTCAGCTGCAAATATTCCCAACACCCTTGCCCTCACTTGCTTCATTGCTTAGTTGAGAAACTCCAGTGTTGGATGAATCCAGTTGTGCCTACCTTGCACTTTTTTTGTGTGTGTGTGTGGTAAACTCATAACATAAATTTATACTCTTGATGACTTACGTGTACACTACAGTATTGTTAATTATGTGCATATTGTGATACAACAGATCTCTAGAACTTTTTTCAGCTTGCCTGACTGAAACGATACTCATTGAAGAGCGGCTTCCTGTTTCTCCCTCCCTTTAGCTCCTGGCAGCTGGCCATACTTCTTTCTGTTTCTGTGGGTTTAATTACTTTAGGTACTGCATGTAAGTGAAATCATGCAGTACATGTCATTTTGTGATTGGCATTTTTCACTTAGCATAATGTCCTCAAGATTCATCCATGTTTGTAGCATAGGACAAGATTTCCTTGATTTTTTTTTCTAAGATTTCCTTGATTTTTAAGGTTGAATAATACTCCGTTGCATGTGTAGACCACATTTTCTATGACTACGTTGATGGACATTTTTGTTGTTTCCCGTTCTTGGTTTATGAGTAATGCCACAATGAACAAAGGTGTACACATCTCTCTTTGAGATCCTGTTTTCAATTCTTTTGAATATATACCCAGAAATGGAATTGCTGGATCATATGATAATTCTATTTTTAATTTTTGAAGAGCATTTATACTGTTTTTCCATAGTGGCTGCACCATTTTTCATTACCATCACCAGCAGTGCACAAGGGTTCTAATTTCTCCACATCCTTGCAAGACTTGTTATTTTCTGTTGTTTGGTAACAGCCATACTAATGGGTATGAGGTGATATCTTATTATGGTTTCATTTGGATTTCACTGATGAATTTCACTATTAGTGATGTTAAGTGTCTTTGAGATGCTTGTTGGCAGGCATCCCGTGGAGCAGGGATCCCAATGCGGGGCTCGATCCCAGGTCCCTGGGATCATGAGCTGAGGCGAAGGCAGACACTTAATGACTGAACCACATAAGCGCCCCTAAGAAATAAATCACATTCCAATGTCATGAAGCTTTTTCCATGTGTTTTCTTCTGGGAGTTTTATAGTTTCAGATCTTAGGCTGAAGTCTTTAATCCATTTTTTTTTAAAGATTTTATTTATTTATTTGACACAGAGAGGGAGATTACAAGTTACTAGGCAGAGAGGCAGGCAGAGAGACAGGGAGAGGAGGAAGCAGGCTCCCTGCCGAGCAGAGAGCCCGATGCAGGCCTCGATCCCAGGACGGTGAGATCATGACCTGAGCCGAAAGCAGAGGCTTTAACCTGCTGAGCCACCCAGGCGCCCTCATGTTGTGTTTTGAAGTCAGAAAGTGTGAGGCCTCTGGCTTTGTTCTTTCTCAAGATTGTTTTGGTTATTCAGGGTCCTTTGAGATATCATATGAATTTTAAGATAGTTTTTTCTATTTATGCAAAATATGCTGTTAGGATTTTCATAAGGACTGCATTGAATCTGTAGATCGCTTTAGGCAGTATGGACATTGTCTTTCTGTTTGTTTGTTTCTTTAATTTTTTTCAGCAACGTTTTGTAGTTTTTAGTGCACAAGTCTTTCACCTCCTTGGTTAACTTTATTCCAAAGTATTTTCTTTCCTTTTTTTTTATAAGCCATTATTTTTTAATATAATGTTTCATGTCAATTTAATATTACATTGGTTTATTACTACAAAGCATTGAAATGATCCTAAACTGAAAACATTCTCTATATTGGTAAAATATACATCTTTCAAAACAAAAAAATCATTTCAGCATTTTTCTTTTTTTCTTCCATTTAATTTTTTAATTTTTTTAATTGAAGTTTAGTTGACGCACAAAGTTACTTTAGTTTCAGGTGTACAACATAGTGATTGGACAAGTTTGCACATTTTTCTATGCTCACAAGTGTAGTTACCATCTGTAGTTACTATACAGTGCTAGTACAAGACCATTGTTCCCTATGCTGTGCCTTTTATTCTTGTGATTTACTTATTCCATAACTGAAAGCCTGTATATCCCACTCCCCTTCACTTATTTTGCCCATCCCCCCACTCCCTATTGTAAATGGGGTTGTTTTCTTTTCTTCTTTTTAGTGGGTTTGTGTTCTTAATTTCCCTTTATGTATTGTTTATTGTTAGCATACAGAAGCACAACTAGTTTTTGAATGTAGATTACATATCCTGTAACTTTGCTGAATTCATTTATTCTAACAGGTCTTTTCCTCTTGTGTGGAATCTTTATGGATTTCTACATATAAGGTCATGTCATCTGTGAACACAGATAATTTTACTTTTTCCTTTCTGTTTTGAATGCCTTCTTTTTTCTTTCCTTGCCTAATTGCTCTGGCTGGGGCTTTCAGTAGTTTGTCGAATAGAAGTGGTGAGAGCAGTCACCTTTGTCTTATTCCTGATCTTAGAGGACAAGCTTTCAGTTTTCATCTTGGAATATGATGTTTTCATATATGACCTTACTATGTTGAAGTAATTACTTTCTATTTCTAGTTTGTTGAGTGTTTTTATATGGAAGGTTGTTGAGTTCTGTCAAATGATTTTTCTTCACTAGTCGAGACGATCATGTGATTTTTGTTCTTCCTTGTGTTAATGTGGTGTATTACATTTATTGATTTTCTTACACTGAACAATCCTTGCATCTCAAGGATAAATCCCACTTGGTCATGGTGTGTAGCACTTAAAATGTGCAGTTGAACTAAGTTTGCTAGTATTTTGTTGAGGAATTTTGCATCTATATTTATCAGGGATATTGGTTTAAAGTTTTCTTTTTTAATAGTATCTTTGTCTGGCTCTGGTATCAGAGGTCATAAAATGAGTTTGGAAGTGTTCTTCCTCTTTAGTTTTTTGGAAGACTTTCAGAAGGATTGGCATTAATTCTTCTTTAAATGTGTAAAATTCTCCAATGAAACCTTTTGATCTTGGGCTTCTCTTTGTTGGAAGAATTTTGATGAGTGATTCAATCTCTGTACTAGTTACAGGTCTGTTTAGGTTTTCTTATGATTCATGGTAGGTTGTATATTTCTAGGAATTTATTCATTTCTACAAGGTAATCCAAATTGTTGATGTATAATTATTCATTGTAGTCTCTTAAATCGTTTGTATTTCTGTGACATCAGTTGTAGTGTCTTCTCTTTCATTTCTGATTTTAGTTATTTGAGTCTTCTCTCTTCTTAGTGTGGTGTTTAATTTTTTTTTTAGAGTGTGGTGTTTAATTTTCATATATTTGTGAATTTTCCAGTTTTCCTACACTTGATGTCTATTTTCTTTCATTCCTTTGTGGTTGGAAAAGATACTTGGTATGATTTCAGTATTCTTAACTTTGTCAAGACTTGTTTTGTGGCCTAACATGTGATCTGTCGTGGAGAATGTTCCATGTGTGCTTAAGAATGTGTGTTTGGCTACTGTTCGGTGGAGTGTTCTGTGTATATCTGTCAGGGCATTTCGTCCAAACTGTTGTTCACATCCTGTTTTCTTATTGATGTTACGTCTGCTTCTATCTACTATTGAAAGTGGATATTGAAATCCACTATTGTTGTGTTACTGTTTATTTCTCCCTTCAGTTCTGTCAGTGTTTGCTTTTTCATTTGGGTGCTTTGATTGTACACTTGCACTTTTGCTGCTGCAAGTGGCTGGAGAATTACCTTTGCTGATTGGCCTTACTTCCAGTTAATGACTGTTAAGTCAGATGAGCCCTTCTTGTTGCCCAACAATAGTCCACTTACTGTCCTCGTCTGACCCAGCTGGTCATTTAAGCCTCTTCCTCCTCAGACCTCTGACATTACCTTGGACATTCTTTACTCTCAGTACACAGCGTTACTTTTCATCTCACTGAGAGAGTAGATGCTTTAAGAAGATACGCCATGTATTTACTGCCTTCCTTCTATCTTAATGGAATGAACTGACCATCATGGTAGCAAGGGCTGTGCCTGTTCTGTGCCGCATCTAATTCCATTGCTTCTCTCATCCTAAACACAACCTCTCTTAACTCCACTTTCCCTTCTGTTGCTTTATCTCCCCACCTCTTTTTTTCAAAAGATGTTTCTATACTTTGTTTCCAGCTTTTTCCTTCTCTTATCTTTTGAGTCTGCCCCCTTTAATTGGGCTCTTCCTCCCAGCACCCTGCCTGAACTGCTCTTGCAAAGGTTACCCGTGACTCTTCCTTTCTTGCTCTTGAATTATTTGACCCGTTAACAGTACTTGACACAGGTGGTCCCTTATTCTCTCCCCACGGAAACACTCTCTTCACTTGGCTTCCAGAGCTGATCCTCTTCTTTGTTTCCCTCTCAGTCTTTTGTTTCTCATGGAGCCCCTCCAGGACCCAGTTCTTACACCTGCCACATTCATTCCCTTGATCTGATCCGACCTCCACGCTTTGAAACAGTCTGTGTTTTGATGATGCCCAACTTGTAATCGCCAGCCTGAACCCCTCCTGAGCAATATGGATTTATACTTTGCTTGGATGTCTAATAGGCAACTGAAATGTCACTTTTCCTAAAAGGAACTTAACCATTTTTTCCCTCAGTAACTCAGTGTGTCATGCTTAGGATGGCCTCCCCTTGTCCGAGAATAATTAAAAATGGAGAACTACTACTTTATTTTCTTCTAGTTTAAATGTCTTATTTATCTACAATTTATTTTTGGTTTAAGGAGTGAGATAAGGCTCTTTTTTTTTTCTTTGAAGCCAGCCAGCCAGCCAGTTTTTCAGCACTATTGAGTAATCAGTGTTTACCTGGTTAGCATATCATCTCTATCACTGTGTGAATGATATCGGAGTTAAAAGTTACACATAACAATACCACTTAATGTTTGCATTATAGATTTCACACTCTTTTAAAACGTATGTTATTCTCAATTCAGATCTCATACCACATGTGGTAGAATCACTTATACTAGGTTAAAAAATGGAATAATACAAATTGTATAAGAGTACAGAAACAGTCCCATTTTAAATTTAGCACTAGGACAACACACCAGCAGAGAAAAGGGCCACTAATTAATCCTTGGAACTTGAAAAATAATTAACTTTTACACAATAAAAACCATAAAAACCATAAAATTTAAAATGGAAGGCAACACTGTGGTGAAATATACAATCAATAGATGGAAACTTTTAATCCAAAATAAAATATTTAGATATACTGGGTTAGTACTCAGATTAGGATTCAAAGGTGGTGAATAGTTAGTTAATATGGGCAGAAATATTTAGTAAATTATCACATGTGTAAATACTGTCTGTGCTTAATTCCAGTTAAAGTCAAGTCATTGGAAATGAAATCACCCCAAGGTTATACTACAAACCTATGAAACTGTCATTTATATGATGAGAGGAAATAGCATATCTATTTTGCCAGTATCATAATTTGAGCCAATCTCAGGGGAAAGGAATTTGACTAAACATACATTTTAGGGGAAAAGGAAGTGGTGTACCATGGAACTGAGGGTTTGACCGTAACATTTCTGTTCAGCGATGCCATACTGTGTCCCTGGCCTAGTAGGGTTTGTTTCAAGGGAGCCTAGGCATAAAGTGAATAAACTAGTAGACTCAAGGTAGGATTTCTTAGTGCTTTTTTTGTTATTACTCTTGTGTTAATAAAATAAGATTAAGAAAAATTCCATTCCATTAATTCATGCTTTGAACCAAATACATTTCATGTAAAATGGAATAGAAGTGAATTTTTCTTTTCTTTTTTGGGGGGGAGGTGGTGGGCAAAGGAAGAGGGGGAGAGAGAATCTTAAGCAGGCTCATTCTCAGAGCCCTGAGTTGGACACTTAACCGACTGAGCCACCCAGGTGCCCCAGAAGTGAATTTTTCCCTTTGGCTGAGTGGTACAGGGTGAAGAACCTGTAGACTTCATCTTATCACTAGATTCATCCTAAGCCCCATCTTACTTCATTATTTATACAATTGAAATATAAAAAAATTGTTCACAAATGAACCCCCCCCACCCCGCTCCCGGAATTGAGGCAGTAGTGTAGCATAGTATTCAAACACTGGTCTTGGACCTAGAGTGGAGACACAAACTCCTGGAGGTACACAAGCACATGGGTAGTTTTTTTTTTTTTTAAAGATTTTATTTATTTATTTGACAGAGAANTTACAAGTAGGCAGAGAGGCAGGCAGAGAGAGGAGGAAGCAGGCTCCCTGCTGAGCAGAGAGCCCGATGCGGGCCTCGATCCCAGGACGCTGAGATCATGACCTGAGCTGAAGGCAGAGGCTTTAACCCACTCAGCCACCCAGGCGCCCGCACATGGATAGTTTTAAGCGAATTAGTTCCCAGACCTTAAACTTCTGCATGTGTCCTTTCTTAAAATTGATCTTCCTGTGAACCAGTCTTTCAGGCAATTACTTCTTTCCCACATTCCTCTCCACTATTGTCCTTCATTTTATGAAAGAATGGCATAATGCTTCCTCTGTCCCTGCTCTTACCACCATGCATTTGCCCTGTGGTGGAAGTACTTCAGGAGAGAAAAGGATCTCAAGATAATTAATTCTAAGACAGTAAGACAGTGGTGCTGGACGACTGGATATTCAATTGCAAAAGAAAGAAGTTGGATCCCTACCTCATACCATATGCAAAAATTAACTCAAAGTAAATCAAAGACCCAAATGTAAGAGCTAAATAAACTGTGAAACTCTCAGAAGAATACTTAGGCATAAATCTTTGTGGTCTTGGATTAGGCAGTGGTTTCTTAGATATGACATCAGAAACATAAGCAATCAATAGAAAAGTGTGGGTAAATTAGACTTCATCAAAATTAAACACCTTCTTACATCAGAAGACACTGTCAAAAGAGTGAGAAGATAACCCGTAGACTAGGTGAAAATATTTGCAAATCATATGTCTGATAAGTGACTTGTGTACAGAATATGAAAAAACACTTATAACTAACAGAAAAATACCCTGAATTTTAAAAGGGGCAAAGGATTTGAATAGATGTTTTTTCAAAGAAGATGTACAAGTGGCTAGTAAGATAGATGGAAAGATAGATCGATGCTTGATAGCATTAGTCATCAGAGAAATGCAAATCAAAACCACAGTGAGATACCACTTCACACCCATTAATCAGGATGGTGAGAATAAAAAGATCATAACAAGTGTTGGTAAGGATGTGGACAAATGGGAACTCTCATACTACTTGTGGGAATGTGAAATGATGATGCTGCTTTGGGAAATCAGTCTGCTGTTTCTCGAAAGGTTAGACATAGAGCTATTGTATGATCCAGCAGTTCTACTCTTAGGTATATACCTGAGAGAGTTAGAAATGTATGTTGACACAAAAACTTGCACATGAAAGTTCATAGCAGCATTTTTCATAATAGCCAAGAAGAGGAAACAACCCAATGTCTGCCAACTGATAAACAGATAAAATGTGGTTTATCTATGCAGTGGAATACTCCTCCATGAAAGGAAGTGCACTACTGACTCATGCTACATCATGGATTAACCTCAAAGCATTATGCTAAGTGAAAGAAGCCAGTCACAAAGGACCAAATATTGTGTGATTCCATTTATATGAGATGTTCAGAATAGGCAAATACAAAGAGACAGAAAATGGCTTAGTGGACTAGGTAGAGAGGGAGTTGTGTGTGCTTGTTAATGGTTGTAAGATTCTTTTTTAGGATAATGAAAATGTTTTGGAATTAGATAGTGGTGATGGTTGTGCAAGTTTGTGAATATGCTGATAGCCACTGAATTGAACACTTCAAAAGAGTGGATTTTATGGTATGTTCATATATCTCCAAAAACAAAACAAAACCTCAGGGATCACTAAAGTGGCAATTCTAAATGTTGGTGTTAGTATTGAGAGAATAAATAACATTAATTTTTGGAGAGTAAATCTGTTAATGGCTTCCAGTTTTTTGCTCCCAATGAAATTGAAGGATTTTCCAGTTCTAGTTTTCAGAAATAATCAGCTGCTAAGTCAATAAAAATATTTTTGATGGTAAATCACTATGGGATTTTTCAACAAATAACTCAAAAGGAATTTTAAAATTTGTGTGACTACCGACAAAATACCTTCCATTCCCATTCATCTATTTATATGAACATAATTTCTCCATGCTTTCTTTTAAAAAATTAAAAAACAGGGCACCTGGGTGACTCAGTTGGTTAAGCGACTGCCTTTGGCTCAGGTCATGATCCCAGGGTCCTGGATTCTAGGTCCGCATCGGGCTCCCTGCTTAGCAGGAGGCCAGCTTTTCCCTCTCCCTCTGTCTGCTGCTGCTACTGCTTGTGCTCTCTCTCTGTCAAATAAATAAATAAAATCTTAAAAAAAAATTAAGAAACAGGGATGCCCGGGTGGCTCAGTTGGTTAAACATTTGCCTTCGGCTCAGGTCAGCATCCCAGGGTCTTTGGATCCAGCCCCGCATCAGACTCCCTGCTCAGTGGGGAGTCTGCTTCTCCCTTGCCCCTCCCCCTGCTAGCTCTCTCTCTCTCTCAAATAAATAAATAAAATCTTAAAAAAACCCTAAAAAACAAAAACAAGAATATGCTGAATTGTCTCATTTTAGCAGTAATTATTCAAACAGATGAATGAACTAATTGAAAAAAGAAAGCCCCATCCATCTCATTAACATACATTTCTGGTAAAATTTTTACCTTTAATGTTGTTAATTTCTTATCAAATCAGTAATATGTTTGTCCTTTACATCCATTGTGTATCCTAATAGTAATGATAATTAAATTCCAAGTAATTTTTTTAAGCACTTAGAGGCTTATTTATGGTCAAAGGAAAATTTTTTATGATTTCCCTTTAAACTGCAAACACATATGACTGAATGATTAATAATAGACTTTCTAGGTATAACATTGGGCCAGAATGTTATTAGCAGCAAAACCATACCTAGTTGTATAGTGACAGATGGATACCTGTACTTATATTTCATCTGTTCGCAGGGTAGGATTTCTGTTGACACATGTGCTCATTGGCAGATTGTTTTTTAGTATTGTAAGATTTTAAAATACAAAATAGTCAATTGTCATAGTCTGTTTAGGCTACTATTACAAGATACCCTAAACTGAGTGGGTTATAAACAGCGTTTATTTCTCATAGTCTGGGGGCTGAGTAGTCTAAGATCAAGGCACTGGCATTTGGTGTCTGGTGAGAGCCCACTTCCTGGTTCATAGATGGCCATCTTTTCTCCGTATCCTCACATGGCAGAAGGAGCAAGGGAGCTCTCTGGGTTCTCCTTTATAAGAACTGCAGGCCCATCCTGAGCTCTCTACCCTGGAGACCTACCTCCCAGAGGCTCCACCTGCAGATAACATCACCTTGGGCATTTAGGATTTAACATGTGCATTTTGGAGGGATGCAGACATTCAGTCTTTAGCAGTTGGTTATATAGTACAATTGGTATATCAGTTTTCTGTTGCTGCTGTAATAATTACCACACACTTAGTGGTTTAAATAGCACATATCTATTATGTTACAGCTCTGCAGCTCATAAGTCTAACACAGGTCTCGCCAGGCTAAAAGGTGTCCACAGGACTGTATTCCTTTTTGGTGGCTCCTAGGGGAGAATCTGAGTCTTTTTCTTTTCCGGCTTCCAGCGGCCAACCACAATCCTTGGTTCATGGCCTCCTGTCTCCTCATCTTCTAAGCCAAGAGGATCTCTCATCTTTCTGACCCACTTCATCTCTGTCTCTTTCAAACCATAGCTGGGAAAGGTTCTCTGCTTAAGCACCATGATTCGATTGAGACCAACAGGATCATCTTACCTCAGTTTCCGTACCCTTGATCACATTTGCAAAGTTCCTTGCATATAAGGTAACATTCGCAGGTTCCAGGGGTGATAGGACATGGGTATCTTTGAGGGAGCCATGATTCTACCACAGTTGGCTTTTTTGTTGGTTACATTGCATTAAGCTATTTTATCTATTTTGATAGGTGTAAGGATTACAGTTAAGTATATCAGCATTGTGACCTTAGGCAAGCTATTTATTTCTGAGCCTATTTCCTCTATGGTGAAAAGTCGGTAATAATGCTTACTAGTGTGTACTGAAACAGAAATAGTTTGGGACTATAGCCTGGAGTCAAGAGACTTCCGCCAACCTTTTTGTGACTGTCTCAACTAAGCAAATTTGTGACCACCTAACTCACAAGGTTGTTGTATGAATCAAATTATGTCATGAATGTAGAACTGCTTTGAGATGTATAAAAGTCATAAAATTTTGGTGGTATTTTAGGATACCTTTGAACATTTTGACTTGGTGAGAATGAATGTTCAGTATATCTTTTGATACCTGGCTAGCAAATCTTTTTTCAGGTTTTTATTGTTCTCCAGATTTTCAAACTGACTTGTCTCCTTTATTAAACTAGGGTAAATGAAGAGATAACATTAAAATTTAAACTGTATATAACTTGCATGATTCTTTTAGACCCTAAGATTTTAAATTTAAATTTATCCAGATTACTTGTTAGTCTTATTTTTTCTACTGGAAACTTCTTAGGAGCTAATTACTCTCTTTGTTGTAGAAGCAAAATAAATACTAATTCCACCTCCTATTAATAAGACTAATTGTTCTTAAAACCTGAGCTGCATTTTTTAATCTTGCATTGTGGGCCTTTACATAGCAAAAGTAGTCTTCATTTATAAATGGCTTGTCTGTATACTAAAGGTTTGACAGAAAAATAACACTGTAAAGCAAAACCCATTTTTAAAAAACTGATTTGATTTCTTATTTTTGCCCTTACACTGTACTAGTGAATAGATGTTTTCCCCCTAAGCAGCACAAAGATGCCATTTTGAGAGGTTAAATTACTTTCTAAATGTTGCTGTGAAGGAGGAGAGAAGGAAAAGAGATCAAGTTACACATTCTTTGTTCCAGAGCCTACCCTTGCACTTCAAGTTTAGAGCCGCACTGGTGAGGCCAGGATCACTTTTGCTGCAGTATCTTCAACCCTCCCCCACTTAGGGAGCAAGATACTTAGATATTTTCTCTGACAGGGCCCCAGAAGAGAACCATTGTAACTTAAATATTTGTAAAACTCACTATTTTTTCTATTAAAGGCTTTATTTTTATATAGTTTAGCTTCCAAGTAAGCCTAAAGATTATTTCTTTGTATATTCAGAGGTATTTAAAAAAGAAAGCTATTTTCTTTGAAAGGCCTACAAAGTTATATTTTTATATTGTAGTTAAATATAAATTCAAATCATATTAATATTGAGTTAAATCTAGAGAGTATTTTAAATTGTATTTTGAGGGGGAAAAATAGCTTTCTTGGCACAAAATGGCACGAATTGGACTGTTTGTGTGTTTTTGAAACATGGTGGTAAAAAGTCCCCAGAGCAGTTACAGTATTTCTTTTGTTCTGTATCCTTGCTGCTCTTAGATAAATGAAGACTTTAAAAAGATTTTTTCACATAAAAACTGTCATAAAAATCCCAGTGCCATATTCTGAATGTTAATTTGACTTATGTTGTAATTTTTCCCAGTTTAGTTTTAGTAAGAATATAAACTTTTTTTTAACCTTCAAGGAATCATTAAAAATGGTTATTAAAATTTTAATGTGCATGTTTCCCCTGCTATCTGAAAATAGAGTGTTCCTATGAGACCTTTCCCGGTAAAAACCAAAATGGCATGAAGTGAAGAAGCAGCTGCCATTAATTTTTATGAAATTTTTTTCGAGCATTTCCAGACCCCAAAAATAACTTCTCTTAGGCTTTTTCTGATACCTTAGCACACGTCTTGCTAATGAATGCACAAAATAAATCGAGATAAAGTGCAAAAATAAATCAAGATACAGTGCAAGTCTACCCACACTGTTTCAAACCCCTGGCAGCTTGCTTCTGAGATGCCGAGTGCAGTTCTTGGGGAAGGTGCTTGGTGGCGCCGCTTTAGCTGCTGCACGGGCACTCTTTCTATAATGGCTCGCTGCGAAACAAACACTGAACGCTGTTTTTGCTTTTGCCTTTTTCATAAAAGCAAAATCCTCTCTGGAGATCTTTCAGTTAGCGAAAATAGGTACTAATGTAGGCCTTTCAAAAAAGGGAAGTGGTCTAGTTTGAACTTTCAAAAAATGAGGGATCCTTATGTTTCATAAATATGTTTGTATGTAACTAGTCCCATTTCTGAGGGTTTAAAAAGCCAAAGCATTGTTTGTAAACTACTTATACTCTCTGCTAAACATTATCAGCCCCCCAAAAGTATTGCATTTTCCCCTCATTTCTTTTCTTTCTTTCTTTTTTTATTTACTTGACAGAGAGAGAGAGAGAGAGAGAGAGAGAGAGAGAGAGATCACAAGTAGGCAGAGAGGCAGGCAGAGAGAGAGGAGGAAGCAGGCTCCCTGCTGAGCAGGGAGCCCAATTCGGGGCTCGATCCCAGGACCCTGAGATCATGACCTGAGCCGAAGGCAGAGGCTTTAACCCACTGAGCCACCCAGGCGCCCTTCCCCCTCATTTCTAGGTCATTTTAAGTATTAGTAATATTCATCAATTTGCTTAATACTCTTCTAAAGAAGGTCACTGTCATCAGTAGTCAGATTATATTGTAGAAATAGGTAGTCATATTTGTATTTCTTTTTGGTATTTTGAGAGTATGTGTTGTATTTTCTAAACGACTGTTGTCTCAAAAAGAGAAAAGATAACCAGTGATAAAAATTTGTGATTGGACGTGGGCCTTGTTGCTCTATTTTGTCCTGTTCATACAGGTTTTATTCTTTCTAGTAAATGATTTAGTTCTAATTTCTTCTTTTCTTTCTTTCTTTCTTTTTTTTTTTTCTGCTCACTGATAATGGTACTGGGCTTAGCTTTCTATGTTGTGCCCCTAATTCTGTAGTCTTATATTTGCCCCTCTGTTAATCTCTCCTTCTCCCTCTTGTCTGAAAGTCTTGAGACTTCTTGATAGGCACAGCCTGTCTCTTACCTTCTTCATGAAGCTTTAATTTCAGCTGGGATCCTGGGCATTTCTTCCCTTTTCTCTGCTTCGATAGGGCCCGTAATGCCAGTTTGTACTGTTCATTTTCTTCCTATTTGTTTCCTGTCTCTAATTTGATTGAAAATAATTATACTAGCCACTATTTGTGTACATACAGTATGCCAAATACTGTGCCATTATGGGGATTTTTAAAATAACCTGGTAAAGTAGGTTTTAGCTTACAAGGAAAGTGAAAACTTGGTCACATGACCATCTGGCTCCTGTCACATCATTTATATGGAATACCTTAAATGTATTAGTTTTTTTTTTTTTTAAGATTTTATTTGAGAGAGAGAGAGAGAGAGAGAAAGAGCACGAGCAGGGGGAGCAGCAGAGGGTGAGGGAGAAGCAGGCTCCCCCGCTTAGCAGGGAGTCGATGTGGGGCTCCATCCCAGGACCCTCGAGATCATGACCCGAGTGAAGGTGGACACTTAACTGACTGAGCCACTCAGGCGCCCCTAAATGTATTAGATTTTAAATAAATATGGGATGATAAGATGACTCCTGTTTTGATTTACTTGTCCTTTTAAAGGCAGTTTTTGGAAGTGGCAAGGAAAGCTGCGTTTGTGGGGATTGGTGAGTTTTTCATCTTCAAGCCACATGGCATTTTCAACGTGTGCCTTTCTTTTGAACTTAATGTGTCTAAGTATGGACCTTGTTCCAAAAAGATTGACATGCGGTTTCCTATATTATTTATGAATCTATTACTGAATGAAGCAGGGAAGATGTTTAAAAGTGACTAGTACACTTTTAAAAGAGAATACAGTACGCTGCTGTAGGATGTTACTTAAACAATTTAGTGTGTGTGTGTGTGTGTGTGTGTGTGTGTGTAAATTATATGCTGGTAAACCTTGGAGAAAATAGGAAAACGGAGATAAATCTCATGAGAGATCTTTAACGTATTTATAGGTACTTATTGTATTTCAACAGTTTGTACATTTGTTATTTATTATTTTGACTTAAATTCGTTAATTGGTAGTGAGATTTGAGACATTTTGGACACATTTTCTTAAGCATATTTTAAAAGTTTTTATATTTATTCCTTATGTTAGGTGCCAGTTTTTTACTGGAAGACTATGATCAGTTTTAGTGCTTTGCTGCTTTTGTACCTTCCTAACCCATGTTATTCTTACATTTTTTTCAAAAGCCAAATAATTGGCCCATTTATCATAATTTCCACATACTTAAAAAATTAACGTTAATGTGTTTTTTACATGGCTTCAGTAAAGGCTGCATTTTACCATTCTTTCCACATTATTTGATGAATATTACTGGTTGTGTCTGTTTTTACTTTTTATAAATATATAATGTGTGTTATACTTAAATGTTGAGCCTTGGACTTAAATGCTGATAAATGTTTTGTTTTTTAAAATACTGAACTTCATTATGTGTGTGTCTTGTAGGGGATTGAGTGGCTTTGAAGATATCAGAATTGAATTTAAAGAAACTTATGCTAGGATATATAAAATATAAATAAAATCAGGTATTTATAGAGACTTAATGTAATCCTTCAGACTCTCTTGTTTTTAAAGGAGCCACTTCATCAGAGAAATACAAATCAAAACCACAGTGAGATACCACCTCACACCAGTCAGAAATGGCTAAAATGAACAAGGCAAGGATGCGGAGAAAGGGGAACCCTCCTACACTGTTGGTGGGAATGCAAACTGGTGCAGCCACTCTGGAAAACAGTGTGGAGGTTCCTCAAAAAGTTGAAAATAGAGCTACCCTACGACCCAGCAATCGCACTACTGGGTATTTACCCTAAAGATACAAAGGTAGTGATCCTCAGGGGCACATGCACCCGAATGTTTATAGCAGCAATGTCCACAATAGACAAACTATGGAAAGAACCTAGATGTCCATCAACAGATGAATGGATAAAGAAGATGTGGTGTATGTATATATATACAATGGAATACTATGCAGCCATCAAAAGAAACGAAATCTTGCAATTTGCAATGACGTGGATGGAACTAGAGGGTATTACGCTGAGTGAAATAAGTCAATCAGAGAAAGACAATTATTATATGATCTCTCTGATATGAGGAACTTGAGGGGCAGGGTGGGAGGTCGTGGGGGGTAGGGAGGGAAAAATAATGAAACAAGATGGGATGGGGAAGGATACAAACCATAAGAGACTCCTAATCTCACAAAACAAACTGAGGGTTACTGGGGGGTGGGAGGGTAGGGATAGGGTGGATGGGTTATGGACATTGGGGAGGGTTTGTCCTATGGTGAATGCTGTGAAAGTCATAAGCCTGATGATGATTCACAGACCTGTACCCCTGGGCAAATAATAATAATAAAAATAAATTAAAAAAAAAAAAGGAGCCACTTCACAGGAGCAGAACAGTTTGTCTTTTTACCTCCCGGATTATATTGAGATTCTGCCCAATTTTTACTTAGATTTGCACAACTTTATCAACGCTATCAGAGCACCCCATTTTAAGTTTCCTTGGTGGCACATACCGTGACTGTAATTTAATTGTTATTTGTGTGGACATTTCTTTAAGATCTGTTTCCCCTCCTAGAAACTGAGCTTCAAGCGGGTGGGGAACCGTACTTGGTTCTGTGTTACAGGGCTAGCACGCGGCCTTGCCCAGCACACATGCTCAGTAATTCCTTGGTGACAGCAGCCTGTATTCTTTTTGTGGCCCTTTTTACTTAATGAAAAGATCTGTGGGGTTTTTTTTTCTTTCTTTTCTTTTCTTTTCTTTTCTTTCTTTTTTTTTTTTTTTGTAAAATGGTCTGTGTTTTTAAAGGCCCTAGAAAAGAAACATAAACCAAAAAGAAGAGCGGACTTCAATTTTACTTGTCTTGAAAATAACTGTGACTTGTCTTGAAAATAACTTTCAGTGACTGGAAGGTCAGTGGACCTAAGGAATTTAAGGAGTTGAAAAGAAGCTGTTTTTTCAAAGGATATCATCCTTTAATACTTTTACTTCGTATTTTTGTTATTGTGATTTAAGATGGTTGTAATTATTCTTGATTGATGGTACCTATCAAAAAAACAAGCCTTACTAACCATTTTGTCTGGATTCTGAGGGCAGAGAAACAAAAACCGAGCACTTTGTGAACTATTGCAAGTCGTCTGTAAAATGAGATAATAAAATCTACTTTACAAGGTAACTTTGACTTTAATGAAATACCAAAGTGTGAAAATGCTTAGTAATGTGCCTGGCCCACTGCAGGTGCTCTATGAACGCTAATTGTCTTACTTCTGTAGATATATGAAAACTTCTCAGAAACAAGTGTAAATTTAAAGGTGATTTTCATTCCAATCCCGGTATCAAAATGCAAATATGGTATATTACTTTAAAAAAGAGAAATGTTTAATGGCAGTTGGTAATGGTCGTAGGTCATTTAACCTCACTTTGAATCTCTGAATGAGTGTCTTAAAGAAAGACTTATGGGGCACCTGGGTGGCTCAGTCAGTTAAGTGTCTGCTTTTGGCTGAAGTCATAATCCGGGAGTCCTGGTATTGAGCCCCCATCAGGCTCCCTGCTCAGCGGGGAGCCTGCTTCTCCCTTTCCCTCTCCCCTTCCCCCCTACCCCCACTTGTGTGCTCTTTCTCTCACTCTCTCAAATAAATAAAAATCTTAAAAAAAAAATAAAAAAGACTTGTGATATCCCTGCTTGGAAGGAAGAATGACCTAAAATCAAGAAAAAAGTGAAAGAGAAAGAAATAAGCAGACCCATTATGACCTCTTAACCTAGAGTTTGTAAACCAATCGCCTGTCAGCTCGATTTGGCCTGCAGGCATTTTATTTTTGCCTTATATGTATTTTTTCTAATTAGTTGCAAACACTTAAAAATTGGGAGATTTTGAAAAAAAGAAAATCCAGATTTTTGACTCATCTTGAAAAACTGGATGATAGGCAGCACAAGTCTTTTGTTTCCCGAGTTAAGAGCAGTTGGTGGAGCTAAGTAGAGGGTACTCCGATCGCTGGCGCTCCCTGTGTCTCCCCAGTACTAACTAAACTGATACTACTACTATCTGTCAAAAGGGAGAAACCTCAAATAGAGCTGCTTGTGTTTTAGGAAGAACAGTAGAGCGTATAATTCTTTGTGAAAATAAAGAACATTTTTACATGTGTCTGTCAAAAGACCACAGTTTAAGACTTAAGAAACAATTTTTAGTTAGAACTATGATTAACACAATGTGTGGAGAAGATGTGTAATGAAAAAGCTTATTACAGTAAGAGCTTGAACATCAACAGGAATTTTTAAAAAATAAGAATGAAATAAAGTTTGATGCTGTTGTGAGAAAAAGAAGTCATACATATATATGAAGAGAAATTTCCTGGACATAAAATCTCTTACATATGTGGAGTTACTTAAGAGTATGGAGAGAACAAAGAAAATATATTTTGAACACTAGTAATTCATAAATGAGTCTGTAAGAAAATATTGTTGCATAAGAATCAAAAATATGACCAAGAGAGGTGCTGGGTGGCTCAGTTGGTTAAGCGTCCAGCTCTTGATTTTGATTGAGCCCCGCATTGGGTTTTGTGCTGGGCGTGGAGCCTGCCTAAGATTTTCCCTTTCCCTCTGCCCGCCCCTCAATATAACCAGGAAATTTATAGGGCAGCTTGTACAAAAGTGCTAAATTGTTCTTGTTGAGGTCAATAAAAGCAGAGAAAAGCCTAGTTAGCTCTATTCGTTTGTGGTATCTAGGAGAATTTTCCCCGATTCTCCTCTCTCCTTTAGTCCTTGCCTCCTCATTGGTTTATTCCCATCAGCAAACAATCTGAAGTATAGAGGTAGGTAGGAAAGTCATCTCCCACTCTCTCCGCATAACCACGTGCTTCAGAGAGTTAGTTGTCTACTTGTAGTGCCTCCTCTCCTTCACCTTCCCTTAATTTGCTCCAGTCATCATTCTAACTGCCCAGCACCGTTCACATGTGAAAACCTGTTCTTGTCAGTGTCCGTGACGGACTTCATTGCTACCAGGTTTTCTGCCCTCGTCGTCAATGTCTCAGTGACGTTTGTGCAGCTGACTCCTCTGAATGAAATTCCTACCTGCTGTGATAGGACTCTACTGCCTTCCACGTCTTTTGACCTAGGTCCCAAGTGGTGGCTGAGGAGCGTGCCCAGTCAGCATTGAGGATGGACTCTTGCTGGTTCAAGCCCTTAAGCCCTGTGTAAATTCAGTATTAGAAATGAAGTTTTATACCTTATACTGTTCCCTTTGGGGCTAATTTATGAAAGGACAAAAGAGGATTTGGAAAGTAAAAATAGTGATGTATAAAAGTCTGAACAACATTAGGAATACTTCTTGGAATACTAGGACTACTACTGCAGATACAAATGCTTGAATGACTGTGATGTAAAGGACAGGGAGAAGAACCTAGGGATTCGACAGGGGATATCCCATTAAAATAAGTAGGGCTTGTTTTCTTTCTGCAGAGCAAACATTTGCTTATAACACAAGTGATTTAACCAGTCAGGGTGCAAGTAGCACTCAGATCCGGTGGTACTGGCTTTGGGGAGAAAAACAATTTTTGTAGGTAGTTCTTATTTCTTTACCTAGAATATTCATTTGAAAAGTTGATATCCATTTTAATAACTCATTACCAACTTAAAAGAAGTTACTTGAATTTTAGATAATTTTTTATTCCAATTAAAGATAGCAGTCACAGAAATGTGAAAAAAAGGAGGTAAGTACTTTTTATTATTTGGGAACCTCCTAACCATTATAGGAAAAGCCAGTTGTCAAATCAGAGTGGAAAATTATTCTCTTTAAAGTGAAGTCAAATGGGTAGAATATAATACTGTGATCTTACTGCCCTAGCCACAACTCTAAAAGGACGCCAAGATTGTAGTAGTGTTGTAGGCTTTATTAAGATTGCTACGTAAAACAGGAAAAATTGTATTCAGTGTTATCTCCAATAACAATTTACATCAGCCTTTCCTTTATGGTTTTTAGTTTTGATGTCAAAGTTAAGAATTCCTTCCCCATTGCAATATTATTTTCAAGTTCTTTTACAGTTTCACATTTTAGATTTTAACCTTTTATTTATCTGGAATTAATTTTGTTGCATGAGGTAAGGGTCCAACTTAAGCTTTCTCCCAAATGGTTAGCAAGTTCTCTCAGCACCTTTTACTGATTTGAGATGCCACTTTTTTATACTCTGTATTTCTGGATCTACTCTTGGTCTCCTTATAATCTGTCTCTTGATAGTAGACTCACACTGTTTATATTGATGTAGCTTTCACTATATTTTAATACTCAGTGAGGCAAATCCTTTTTTTCCAAAAGTGTGGGATATTCCAAAGTTTATTTTTCCAAATGTCTTCAGAGTTCTTTTGTCTGATTCCTTTCAAAAGCCTGTTAACATTTATTCATTGATTTGGAGAGAACTGACATTTTTATAGTGTATAGTTTTCTAACTAATAAAATGGCATACCTTCTTTTATTAGTCTTTTTTGACTTTCAGTAAAGTTTTGAAGTATATTTTTAAGTGCCACTTTTCCTGTTGATCCTAATGGAGGACTTAAAATATATATATGATACTTGGAGGACATTAGGAGAAGGAAAGGAAAAGTGAATTGGGGTAAATCGGAGAGGGAGACGAAAGATGAGAGACTTTGGTTTCTGAGAAACAAACAGGGTTATGGAGGGGAGGGGGATGGGGGATGGGTGAGCCTGGTGGTGGGTATTAAGGAGGGCACGTATTGCATGGAGCACTGGGTGTGGTACATAAACAATGAATCTTGGATCACTGAAAAAATAAAATAAAAAAATATATGTAATATCTTTAATGATAACTCTGCTATCAATTTTAATGTATTATCATCTTAGGATTTAGTTTATATTAAAAGCACTTATTATAGGGATAGTGTACTGAGTTTGGTTAATTTTTTTGTATCATGGTTTTATTTTATTTACTTTTTAAAGATTTCATTTATTTGAGAGAGAAAGCATGAGAGAGAGAGAGATCATGAGCGGGGGGAGGGGTGGAGGGAGAAGCAGACTCCCCACCGAGCAGGGAGCAGAACGTGAGACTCCATGCCAGGACCCTGGGATCATGACCTGAGCTGGAGGCAGACGCCTAATTGACTAAGCCACGCAGGTGCCCTATATCACTGTTTTAGAGTGCAGGGTTGGTGTTTGATGATTTCTTCAGTCTTTGGTGAACACAGTGAATACAAGTATTTGTGGTTTTTTAGACATCTTCATTTGATGAAAATATATCTCCGATATCAGTGAAACATATTTTGCATAATATTCTGTAGGTGGTTTTATTGCTCTTCTAATTCTTTTGGTTTTTTTGTTTTGGCTTAAATAGCAGAAAATTATTTTCTCTTAGTTCTGGAGGCTTACATCCAAAATCAAGTTGTTGCCTGGGCCATGGTTTCTCTGAAGGCACTGGGGTAGGCTCTGTTCCAGACCTCTTTCCTTAACTTCTCATAGCCTCAAGCATTCCTGGGGTTGTAGATGGCTGTTTTCTCCCTATCTCTCTTGGATATGTCTGTGTCAAATTTTCCCTTTTTTTAGGGACACCAATCACCTTGGAGTAGGGCCCACTTTAATGACATCATTTTAATTTGATGACCTCTGCAAAGACATTTTCTCCAAATAAGGTCACATTCTGAGGTACTGGGACTTAGGACTATGATACATGAACTGAATTCATTTTTGTTTTTATCCTGAAATTCATACTTAGAAAAGATGCAAGAATTACATAGTGAAGTCCCATATATTCTTATCTAGATTAGTCAGTTTTCGACATTTTCCCACATCTGTCTCATTCTCTGGTTCTCTCCCTCTTTCCTTTACCTGCCTACACACACACACACATACACACATACTCTCTCTCTCTCTCTCTCTCTATCTCTCTCACACACTATTTTTGATGAACTGAGAGAATAACGGTTGTATATATGATGGCCTTTTACCCTTTCTGCTGTAGTTTCTATTTTCCAGAAACAAGGATATTCTCATATGTATTCACACCTAGATATCAGATTCAGGAAATTTAACAATGATACTCTACTTTAATCTATATCTCTATTCCTCTTCGTCAGTTGTCTCAACTAAGTCCTTTTTAGAATTTTTTCCTTCTACTATATAGTAAAGGATTGAATGTGGGATCACGTAATGTATTTAGTTCTCATATCTCTTTAATTTGGAGCAGGTGAGCCAGTTATTGTATGCCATATTCCACCATTTGGAGTTTTCTGACATTTTTTATTACTGGATTTAGATGATGCATCTCTGGCCTGAATTCTCCATAAATGATGATGTGTCTTTTCTCAGGGTATCATATTCAGAGACATAATATACTTGCCTACATTGGTAATGTGAATTTTGATTGCCTGGTCAAGATGTCCATTTTCTCCATTGTATAGTTACTGTTTCCCCCATCACAACTAACGTTTATGTTTATCTATGGGGAGATACTTGAAGACCATGCAAATTTCTTGTTTCTCATAAAATTTCTCCATAAAATTCCATTTATTCACTCATAAAATACTGCTAGTCTCTCAGACTGTGACCTAATTTGGAGATACTGTCTTTACAGAGGTCATCAAATTAAAATGATGCTATTAGAGTGGGCCCTAATCCAATGTAATTGGTGTCCTTATAAAAAGGAAAATTAAGAGGCATCTGGGTGGCTCAGTCAGTTGAGTCCAACTCTTGATTTCGGCTCAGGTCATGATTGCAGGGTCTTGGGATCGAGTCCTGTGTTGGGCTCTGCACTTAGCAGGTAGTCTGCTTGAGGATTCCCTCCCTGTCCTTCTACCCCTCCCCCTCTCTAAAATAAATAAATCTTTAGGGGTGCTGGGTGGCTCAGTTGTTAAGCATCTGCCTTCAGCTCAGGTCATGATCCCAGGGTCCTGCGATCAAGCCCTGCATCAGGCTCCCTGCTCAGTGGGGAGCCTGCTTCTCCCTCTCTCACTCCCCCTGCTTGTGTTCCCTCTCTTGCTGTCCCTCTGTCAAATAAACAAATAAAATCTTGAAAGAAAGAAAGAGAGAGAGAGAGAGAAAGAAAGTTAATTAAAAAAAGGAGGGGGCGGAAATTGGGGCACAACCATCTAAGGAGACAGGGAGAAAATGGTCATCTCCAGTTAACTAACCCCTAGAGTTCACTGGAAAGAATATATAGGAACCAAGATCTGGGCATTAGGTGTTTTTATTGGTACTGGGTGTCATTGCTTCTAGTCCCTTTCAGTGAAGATATTTAGGGAATACATTTTTAAATTATTAAAAAATAATTTTAGTTTATACAGATACCTCCAATTCTAATCCAACTCCACAGGATTTTTTTCTTTTCCCCATTCCATATTCTAGTTTATTGATTAAGTTTAAAAAATTGATGTATGATGTATGTATATGGCAAAATATATATAAAGTGAAATGCACAGGTCTTATCTGTACAGTCCAATCAGTTTTGAAAAATGTGCACATTGCTGTAACCCACACCCCTATCAAGATACTGATCTAAAATTTTTTAAAGACTATGTTTCATTATGCATAATATTAACTTTAAGATACTTGATTCTTGAATGTGTTCATTCACAAATTCATTTGCACGTCAGTTAAACAGGCAGGCATAAGCATAAGTGATTTTGCTGGTATAACTCCAGTAAAACAGACAAACAAAAAAAGGTCCTATTCTGTGGCTTAATACAGAAATAATTATTTCTCACCTGTCATTTACACTTTATTTTGTTAGAATTGGGCTGCAGAAATATTGACTTTTCGGGCGTCTGGGTGGCTCAGTGGGTTAAAGCCTCTGCCCTCGCTCAGGTCATGATCTTAGGGTCCTGGGATTGAGCCCCACATCCAGCTCTCTGCTCAGCGGGGAGCCTGCTTCCTCCTCTCTCTCTGCCTGCCTCTCTGCCTACTTGTGATCTCTCTCTGTCAAATAAATAAATAAAATCTTAAAAAAAAAGAAATATTGACATTTCTTTAAGGATTATATCACTACATTTCTCTAAATTCCAAATTGTGATGGTGAAGAAAACAAAGTGCATTTCCTTTTGAGTGGATGAAGTACACTGTGGTTTCTGGAGTTTTGCCAATTGTTTCTTAGAACCCTTCTATCAATTGGTGGCATTGTCCACAGAAATCTATAACTTTCAACAGCATTTTTTTTTTAAACTGGTGGAACAGGAATGGACAGAATTGACTAATTTTCAATGAGGAGACATTAAGTTTGATTTTAAAAGGATATTTTAGAGTGGAGAATCTGATTCTTTGCATTAATTTTACAGCTGACTCTGTAAAGCCAGATGGGTAAGATTTTGCAGGACTAGAGAAATGACCAGAAGAAGGTGAGGGGAAAGAATTGACAAAAATGTAATAATTATGGTAGAAGAACCAGTAACGAATAAAAAGCCAGACTTTTTTCTATAGGGTTCCAGAAACAAATTATCCATTGGTTAAATACTAAAAACCTAACTCTAATAGCTTTACAAATCTGATAGAAGGTGTTAGAATGGATGAATTTTCAAAGCATGCTTAGCATAAGAAATGAAGGCAGCTCTTAATGCATCTAAGGTTTGTGAAAGTGATGATTCTTTTATCTGAGTGACTTGGCATCTGAATCAAGAAATCGTTTAGATTAGGGAGAAGAATGTAGTACAGTGAGTGATACACAATAGAGGTGATTAATCATATAAAGTAATATAAAAGTTGCCAAATTAATCCACTGATGACTTAATTGGAAGTCAGTCTGCTGGTGGAAAACCCACATTTATTACATTTGATAAAGTTTGTATATGAAAAACATTTGGTTATTAATACTAACAAACTTATCTAAGTCTAAAGTTAAGCTATACTAGAGTGTATTTGATCAATCCCGTGGCACATATATCTGTATAATCTGCGGGTATTGGTATATTATATTTTAACCATTAAGAAGAAAATGATAGCTATTAAATAATAATGATATTTTAGGATGTGTCCTGATTTTACAATTGTTAACATGTGAAAAGATGTGTGTCCTAGGATTGATGAATCACGTTATATTAATAAAATGTATTAAGACACACACACACCTTAAATAGATTTTTTAAAAAGATTTTACTTATTTATTTGACAGAGACACAGCGAGAGAGGGAATACAAGCAGGGGAAGAGGGAGAGGGAGAAGCAGGCTTCTCACTGAGCAGGGAGACCGATGCGGGGTTGGATCCCAGGACCCTGAGATCATGACCTGAACTGAAGGTAGCTGCTTAACGACTGAGCCACCCAGGCACCCCAAATAGCTTTTTTTTAAAAGCAGTTTTAAATTCACAGTAAAATTGTGTAGAATGTACAGAGATTTCCCATATACCACCCTTCCTCCATAGCCTCTCCCATTATAAACAGCCCCCACTAGAGGGGCACATTTGTTACAATTCATGAACTTACATTGACACATCATCACCCAAAGTCCATAGTTTACATTAGGGTTCACTCTTGGTGTTATCCATTCTGTGTGTTTTGAGAAATGTATAATGACATATAGCTAGCATTATAGTAATATATAGAATACCTTTACTGCCCTAAAAATCTTCTGTGTTCTGCTTATTCATCCCTCCCTAACACCTAATACCAATAACGTTTGATCTTTTTAATGACTCCATAGTGTTGCCTTATCCAGAATGCTATATAGTTGAAATCATATAGTATATAGTCTTTTCAGATTTACTTAGTAATAGCATTTAAGTTTTCTCCATGTCTTTTCATGGCTTGATAGCTCATTTCTTTCTAGTCCTCAATGGTCCATTGTCTGGATGTGCCACAGCTTATTTATCCATTCACCTACCAAAGGACATCTTGTTGTTCCCACCTTTTGGCAGTTATGAATAAATAAAGCTACTGTAAATATCCGTGTGTAGGTTTCTTGTGGACATAAATTTTTAACTCATTTGGGATATCAAAGAGCATGATTTCTGGATTGTATGCTAAGAGTATGTTTAGTTTTTTTTAAGAAACTGTGACACTCTTACAGTGTGGCCATACCATTTTGCATTCCTGTCAGTAACAAATGAGAGTTCCTTTGCTCCATATCCTTATCAGTGTTTAGTGTTGTCTGTTTTTTGTTATTTTGGCTATTCTAATAAGTGTGTAGGGACATCTCTCTGATTGTTGTTTTAATTTGCAAATCCCTAATGACATAAGATATTGAACATCTTTTCATGTACTTATTTGCCATCTGTACATCTTTATTGGTAGTTTAAGTCTTTTGCCCATTTTTAAATTGGGTTGTTTGTTTTCTTACTGTTGAGTTCTTTATATATTTTGGAAAATAATCCACAGATGTATCTTTTGCAAAGATTTTCTCGTAGTCTGTAGCTTGTCTTCTCATTCTCTTGACATTGTATTTTATAGAGCAGAAGTTTGTAATTTTAATGAAGCCCAACTTACCAAGTATTTCTTTACTGGATTGTGCCTTGGGTGTTGTATCTAAAGAGTCGCTGCCAAACCCCAGGTCATCTAGGTTTCCTCTTATTTTCTAAGAGTCTTGCATTTTACATTTAGGTTTGTCAACCATTTTGAGTTAATTTTTGTGAAGGATGGAAAGCCTTTGTTTAGATCTTTTTTTATGATGACCACATAAAAACATAAAACAGTTGTTTTAGCACCGTTTGCTGAAAAGACAGTTCCTTTGTATGTCTGTTGCTCCTTTGTCAGGTGCAGTTAAGCATATTTATGTGGGTCTGTTTCATAGCTCTGTATTCTTCTTCATTGATCTGTTTGTCTGTTCTTTTTGCAGATACCATCCTGTCTTGATTAGTGTAATTTTATTGTAAATCTTGAAGTTTGGTAGCATCAGTCCTCCAACTTTATTCACCTCCTGCAATATCGTGTTGACTAGTATGGGGTTTTTGCCTCTCCATATAAACTTTAGAATCAATTTGTCAAGATCCACAAAATAATTTCCTGGCCTTTTGGCTGGGGTTGTATTGACTCTATAAATCAAGTAGAGAAGAGCTGACATCTTGACAATATTGAGTCTTCCGATTCATGAATATGGATTATCTTTCCATTTATTTAGTTCTTTGATTTTTTTCCCATCAGAGTTTTGTAGTTTTCCTCATATAGATCCTTTACATATTTTATTAGATTTGTACCTAAGTATTTCATTTTGGAGGGATGCTAATGTAAATTATATGTTTTTAATTTCAAATTCCACTTGTTCATTGCTGATATATATGATAGCAGTTGGCTTTTTTATATTAACCTTGTATCCTGAAACCTTGCTGTAATCACTTACTATTCTAGGAGTTTTTGTCTTTTTTTTTTTTTTAAATTTTCTACATAGATAGTCACGTTGTCTGTGAACAAAGACAGTTGTATTTTTTCTTTTCTAGCCTATATACCTTTTCTTTTTCTTGTCTTATTCCATTGGTTAGGACTTCCAGTATGAAAAGGAGTGGTGAGAGAGGCTGTTGTTGCCTTGTTCCTGATCTTAGTGGGAAAGCTTTGAGAGTCTCACCATTAAGTGTGATGTTAGTTAACTATATGTAGGCTTTTGTAGATTTTTTAAAATCAAATTGAGAAAGTTCCTTTCTAGTCCTGGTTTGTTTAGAATTTTTATCATGAATGGATGTTGAATATTGTCAGATACTTTTTCTGCATCTAATGATATGATGATGTGATTTTTCTTTAGTCTGTTGATATTATGGATTATATTAATTGATTTTTCAAATGTTGGGCAAGCCTTGCATACCTAGGATAAATTCCATGTGGTTATGGTATATAATTCTTTTTATACATTATTGGATAATATTTTGTTCAGGACTTTTGTGTATATGTTTATGAGTGATACTAATTTAGTCTTTTTGGTTTCGATGTTAGACTAATGCTGCCCTATAGCCTGAATTAGGAAGTATTGTGCTTCTGTCTTCTAGTGAGATTGTAGAGAATTGGTAAATGTCTTCATGTGTGCTAGGATTCACCAAAGAACTCATCAGAACCTGGTGCTTTCTGTTTTGGAAGGATATTAATTATGATTCACTTTCTCCAGTAGATACAGACCTATTGAAATTGTCTATTTCTTCATTTGTTGAGTTGTGGCACATTGTGCCTTTCAAGGAATTGGTTTGTTTCATCTAAGTTATCTAATTTGTGAGCATAGAGAGGTTCATGGTATTCCCTGATAATTCTTTTGATGACAGTGGCATCTGTAGTGATATCCCCTCTTTCATTTCTTCTTCTTCTTTTTTTTTTTGAAATACTTTAAAATGTATTTTTAAAAGATTTTTATTTATTTGAGAGAGAGTGCACACATGAGTCGGGGGGGGGGCAACAGAGGGGAAGGGACAAGCAGACTCCACACTGAGCAGGTTTGGTCTCACGACCTGAGATCATGACCTGAGCCAGAGTCAAGAGTTGGACACCCAACAACCTGAGCCCAGGCAACCCGCCTCTCTTTGACTTCTGATATTAGTAATTTGTGTCATTTTTCTTTTTATCAATTTTACTTATATTTTCAAAGACTGAGCTTTTGGTTTCATTCATTTTTTTTTTCCTGTTGATTTCCTTCTTTAGTTTCATTGTTTTCTGCTCTAATTTTTATTTTTTTCTTTTCATTTGCTTACTTTGGATTTAATTTGCTTTTCTTTTTCTAGTTTTTTTTTTTAGGTGGCAGGTTATGTTTTTGATTTTAGTTCTTTCTTCCTTTCTAATATATACATTCAGTGCTACCATTTTTCCTCTAAGTACTGCTTTCACTGCATCCCGCACGTTTTGAAAAATTGTATTTACATTTTCATGTAGTTCAAAATTATTTCTAAATTTCTGTTGAGATTTCTTCTTTGGCCTGTTTATAATTTAGAAGTGCATTGTTTAATCTCCAAATGTTTTGGGATTTTCTAGCTCTCTTCCTGTTTTTTTTCCCCCCTAGTTTAATTTCACTGTGGTCTGAGAAGAGACATATGAATTCTGATCTTTTACATTGGTTAAGGTATGGCCTTATGGCCCAGAATGTGTGGTCTAGGTTAGTGAATGTTCCCTATGAGCTTGAGAATCATATATGTTCTGCCATTGTTGGATGAAGTAGTTGATAGATATCAGTTATATTCAACTTATTGATTGTGCTGTTGAGTTTAAGTATATTCTTACTGCTTTTTCTGCCTGCTGTATCTGTCCATTTCTGATAGGAGGGGGTATTGAGGTCTCCAACTATATTAGTGGATTCATCTGTTTTTCTGTTTTATCAGTTTTTGTCTCATGTATTTTGATGCATCATTGTTAGGTGCATACACATGAAGGATTGTTGTATCTTCTTGGAGAGTTGATTCCTTTATCATTATGTAATTCTCCTGTTTATCTTTGATAACTCTCCTTGCTCTGAAGTCTACTGTTTCTGAAATTAATATAGCTACTTCTACTTTTTCTTTCTTTCTTTCTTTTTTTTTAAGATTTTATTTACTTATTTGTCAGAGAGAGCACAAGCAGGAGGAGCTGCAGGCAGAGAGAGAAGCAGGCTTCTCACTAAGCATGGAGCCCAATGTGGAACTCGATCCCAGGACCTGAGTATCATGACTGTACCCGAAGGCAGATGCTCAACTGACTGAGCCACCCAGGGATCCTGTACTCCCACTTTCATTTAATTAGTGTTAGCATGGTGTGTCTTTTCCATCCATTTACCTTTTTTTTTAAGATTCTTTTTTAAAGATTTTTTATTTTTTTTTATTTTTATTTTTTATTTTTTTAAAAGATTTTATTTATTTATTTGACAGAGAGAGAGATCACAAGTAGGCAGAGAGGCAGGCAGAGAGAGAGGAGGAAGCAGGCTCCCTGCCGAGCAGAGAGCCCGATGTGGGCCTCGATCCCAGGACCCTGAGATCATGACCTGAGCCGAAGGCAGAGGCTTTAAACCGCTGAGCCACCCAGGCGCCCTAAAGATTTTTTTAAAGATTTTTTTTTAAGATTTTTTTTAAGGTTTTTTAAAGATTTTTTTTTTTTTAAGAGAGAGAGTGTGCAGTGGGGAGTGGCAGAAGAGGGAGAGAGAAACTCAAGCCAACTTCATGCTAAGCATGGAGCCCAGTGTGGGACTGGATCTCACAACCCTGAGATCAGACCTGAGCTGAAACTAAGAGTTGGTTGCTCAATGGACTAGGCCACCCAGCACCCTTCCATCCATTTACTTTTAATATACATATGTCTTTATATTCTATAATTATCTATCTATATCTAATCTGTATATGTGGCTCAGATCATGATGTTGAGAGAGATCGAGCCTCGCATCATGAGATTGAGCCCTGCTTTGGGTTCTGCACACAGTGGAGCGTCTGCTTGAGATCCTGTCCTTCTGCCCCTCCCCCTGGTTATGTGCACTCTTTCTCTTTCTTTAAAGTCTTTTTAAAAAATGGTTTTCTTGTAGACCACATAAAATTGGATCTTGTTTTTTGATTTTTTTCTGATACTCTCTTTTAATTTGTGTATTTTAGACTATTGATATTAAAGTGACATTTATGTAATTTGATTAGTATTTACCATATGTTACTGCTTTCTATTCATTGCCCATGTTCTTTGTTCCTATTTTTGTCTCACTCTTTTTCTCTCTTTTGTGTTTTTTTATTTANCTTTCTCTTTCTTTAAAGTCTTTTTAAAAAATGGTTTTCTTGTAGACCACATAAAATTGGATCTTGTTTTTTGATTTTTTTCTGATACTCTCTTTTAATTTGTGTATTTTAGACTATTGATATTAAAGTGACATTTATGTAATTTGATTAGTATTTACCATATGTTACTGCTTTCTATTCATTGCCCATGTTCTTTGTTCCTATTTTTGTCTCACTCTTTTTCTCTCTTTTGTGTTTTTTTAAAAAATATTTATTATTGAAGTATAGTTGACATACAGTGTTATATTAGTTTCAGGTGTACAACATACCGATTTGATAATTCTGTACATTACTTATTGTTCCCCATGGTAAGTGTAAACACAACCTGTTACCATACAACATTATTACAATATGATTGACTATATTCCCTATGCAGTGTTTTTAATCTACATGACTTATTTATTTCATAAATGGAAATTTGTACCTCTTAATCCCCTTCACTTATTTTGCCCATTCCCCCACCTCCCTACCCTCTGGCAACCACAACTTCATTCTCTGTATTTATAAGTCTGTTTTTATTTTTTGTTTGTTTGTTTTGTTTTTTTAGGTTCCACATATAAGTCACATAGTTTCTGATTTTCTCTGACATTACACTTAGCATAATAACCTCTAGAGCCATCTATGTTGTCACAAATGTCAAGATCTCATTCTTTTTATGGCTGAGTAATATTCCATTGTATATACATATACACTACATTTTCTTTATCCTGTTCATCTATTGATGGACGTTACTTGTTTCCATACCTTGGCTGTTGTAAATAATGCTACAGTAAACATCAGGGTGCATATATCTTTCAAATTAGTGTTTTCATCTTTTTGGGGTAGATACCCAGCAGTGGAATTACTAGGTCACATGGTATTTCTCTTTTTAATTTTTTGAGGACTTTCTATACTGTTTTATACACTGGTTGCACAAATATATATTGCCACCAGGTGTGCACAAGGGTTCTCTTTTTTCTACTTTTTTGCCAACACTTGTTATTTCTTGTGATTTTGATAGTAACCATTCTCACTGGTATGAGGTAGTATCTTGTTGTGCTTTTGATTTACATTTTTCTGATGATTATTGATGTGGGGCTTTTTATGTGTCTGTTGGCCATCTGTGTGTCTTCTTTGGAAAAATGTCTATTCGGAACCTTGCCCATTTCTTAATCGGATTATATTTTCGGTGTTAACTTGTGTAACTACATTGTATATATATATTTTTTGTTTTTTAAATATTTTTAAAAGATTTTATTTATTTATTTTGACAGAGAGAGAGATCACAAGTAGGCAGAGAGGCAGGCAGAGAGAGGAGGAAGCAGGCTCCCCACTGAGCAGGGAGCCTGATGCGGGGCTCAATCCCAGGACCCTGAGATCATGACCTGAGCCCAAGGCAGAGGCTTTAACCCACTGAGCCACCCAGGCGCCCCTACTTTGTATATTTTGAATCTTAACCCCTTATTGGATATATCATTTCCAGATATCTTCTCCCATTCAGTAGGGATGCCTTTTTGTTTTGTTGTGTCCTTTGGTTTGTGTAAAGGCTTTTTATTTTAGTGTAATTGCAGTAGTTTATTTTTGCTTTTGTTATCCTGCCTAAGGAAGCATATCCATAAATACGTTGCTAAGACCAATGTCCAAGAGATTACTGCCTATGTTTTAAGAGTTTTATGGTTTCAGATCTCATATTTGGGTTTTTCTTTTGTGGTTTTATTTGAGCACTTATTATTTCATTTTCTCTCCTTTCTTACTGTATTTGTTATACATTTTTCATTTTAACTTTTTTTTAGTGGTTTCCCTTGAGTATTTCCAGTTAATCCCAGACTTCTTCAAATAACCCCGTTCTGCTTCACAGATAGTGCAGGTACCTTACAATAGCAAAATATAATCCTAATTCTTGCCTTCTGTCTTTTGTGTCATTGCTTTTATTCATTTCACTTATGTATAGCATATACATGTATATATATGCATATATATGTGAGCATACATAATTGAATGTTGTCGCTGTTTTGAATAACTTGTTATCTGTTAGATCAATTAAGAATAAGAGAAGCTTTAAATTTTACCTTCACTTATTCCTTCTCCAGTACTCTTGCTTTCTGGGTTTTGGAACTATATCATTTTCCTTCTCTCTAAAGAAGTTCTTTTTAACGTTATCTGCAAGGGAGGGCTACTGACAACAGATTGCCTCATTTTTGTACATCTGGTACAATCTCCATTTGTCTTTGACTTGTGAAGAATAATTCACACGCTGTGGAATTCAAGGTTGGTGGTTTGTTTGTTTGTTTTAAGTAGGCTTCATGCTGGGCATGGACTTGGACATGGACAATGCAGGCCTTGAACTCAGGACCCTGAGATCAAGACCTGAGCTGATGTAAAGAGTTGGATGCTTAACTGACTGAGCCACCCAGGTGCCCCAGTAGTTTTTGTTTGTTTGTTTGTTTGTTTTGACATTTTAAATGTTTCTGGGGCAGCCCTGTATGGAGCTCTGCACTCACCTTGGAGTCTGTTTAAGACTCTTTCTTCCTCTTCTTCTGCCCCCACTCCCTGTGGGTGCATGTGCACACATTCTCTCTCTCTAAAATAAATAAATAAATAAAATATTTTAAAAATAATAAATGTTTCATTCTGTTCTCTTGTTTGCACGTTTTCTGTGAAATTGGATATAATTTTGCTCTTATATGGGTAAGGTGGATTTTTTTCCCTATGTCTTCTTTCAAGTTTTTCTTTCTTTATCTTTGGTTTTAGCTATCTAGGTGTGTAGTTTTTTTGCACACTTATCCTGCTTGGTGTTCTCTGAACTTCCTGGATCTGTGGTTTGGTGTTTGACATTAATTTGGAAAAACTGTCAGTCATTAGTGTTTCAAATATTTTTTTCTGTTCCTTTTTTTTGGTCTTTTTGATATTCCTGTTACATGTGTGTTACACTTTTGTAATTGTCCCACAGTTCTTTGATATTCTCTTCTTTTAAAAAATCTTTTTCAGGGGTGCCTCATTTGTTTGAGCATCCAACTGTTGGTTTCAGCTCAGATCATGATCTCAAGG
The DNA here is from genome assembly GCA_002007465.1 of Ailurus styani. Lineage (NCBI taxonomy): Eukaryota > Metazoa > Chordata > Mammalia > Carnivora > Ailuridae > Ailurus > Ailurus styani. Next base: position 745,327 of record LNAC01000311.1, on the reverse strand, counting down.
TTGTGGGATCAAGCTCTGCATTGGGTTCTGTGCTCAGTGGAGAGTCTGCTTAAGAGTCTCTTTCCCTCTCCTCACTCACTCTTTCAAGTAAATAAAATCTTTAAAAAAAGTAAAAATCTTTTTTAGTCCTTTTTTGGTTTGCTTTTCAGTTTTGGAGATTTTTACTGTGATACATCCTCAAGCTCAGAGCTTTTTTTTCCTTAGTCATGATTAGTTTACTAATAAGCCCATCAAAGACTCTTCCATTTTTGTTACACATTTCCTTTTGCTTCTTTCTTAGAATATCCTTCTCTCTGGCTTTATAATGTATCTGTTCTTGCATACTGGCTGCTTTGCCCATTAGAGTCCATAGCATATTAATTGTAGTTGTTTTAAATTCCCAATCTGATAATTCTGTTATCTCTGCCATATCAGAATCTGTTTCTGATGCTTGCTCTGTCTTTTCAGGCTGGTTTTTGCCTTTTAGTACACCTTGTAATTTTTTCTTGCTGGCTATGCATGAGGTACTGGGTAAAAAGAAACTGCTGTAAATAGACCTTTATTAAGGTGGTGTTAAGGTACTGGGGGGAATCTATAGTCTCATGATGAGGCCTCTCTCTCTCTCTCCTTTTTTTTTTTTTTTTTAATTTCTTTTCTTTTTTTTTCTTTTTTTGGACAACCACACAGGTGCCCAGGGGGTTCCCACCTGCCCCCTTCCCTCTCCCCCCCCACCTTCTCCTCATCCTCCTCCACTTTCACCACCTCCTTCTTGCTTCTTCTCTTTTCTTCTCCTTCACCATGGATTTAAACACATTCAATGGGATTCAGTCTGTTGCAATTCTTATAATTGCTAAAGCTCAAACTACCCCAATTTTTGGCCATTAGGAGTCTCTTCAGATTGGCTCCTGAGTCTTTTTGACATCACTCAAATATTTTGTTTTTTTATTGCCTTATAAAACAAGATATTCCAAGAACATCTTGAAAAATTTATGTCTCAAACATGAAATATTTCTGCGAAGCCTGGTTTCTTTTATTGGGAAATAGAAATTGGGAAATAGAGAATGGGAATCATGGTTTTCAAGGATATAGGGTTGATAGAATATTCATAATTATTCATTTATTTTATCACGTTATATATCTGACAGTTTCACAGTAGCAAAACTAATACATCCATTACCAATATTACTGAAAATAGTTAACATTTTTCATATGCTCTTCATTTATTTATTTAATTTATTTTTAAAGATTTTATTTATTTATTTGACAGAGAGAGAGAGAGATTACAAGTAGGCAGAGAGGTAAGCAGAGAGAGGGGAGGAAGCAGGCTCCCCACCGAGCAGGGACCCCGATGCGGGCCTCGATCCCAGGACCCTGAGTTCATGACCTGAGCTGAAGGCAGAGGCTTTAACCCACTGAGCCACCCAGGCGCCCTGCTCTTCATTTATTGATAATTATGCTCTCTATACCATCAGGTCATATTGCCATTGTGTACTATAACTTTCTTCCCTTTCATCATCTTTGAGTCTACAAGTTACTACTTGATGCTCATCTCTAGTCCTTATGTCAATATTCCTCTAATCATATTGGCTCTTTGAAGCTTTTTCTCTAGTAGATTTGTGTGGAAAGACTGATGAGAACATTATTCTCTGAGTTTTTTCATGATGGTAATGTGTATTGTTTATACTTGAAAATTAGTTTTACTGGCTGTAAAATTGTTGGCTCTCATTTTATATCCTTGAGTGTCCTTTTTTTTTTTTTGGCATAAAGTGTTGTTTTGTAAAATCTGTTGATAATGTAATTTTCTTAAATTACTTGACGTTTTGGCCCAGATGCTCAAATAGTCTTTCTTTTTAAAGTTCTGTAATTCTACTATCATATCTCTTGGTATTATTTTGTGTCCATATCCTAAAGTATGCACTGTATGCCTTAAACATATAGCTTTAAATCTTATTTTAGGAAAATTTTCTTGAATTAGTTTTTAGTGTTTTTGTATAGTTTTTAGTGTTTAGTTCCCTTTCTTGGGTTTTCTTAGGTGATTACTATTTTATATAAAAGAACAATTTTTGTTGCTTTTCCTAGAATCCTTTTATTCTTTAAATTTTTTAAAATCTTATTTTAGGATTAAACTGCTTTTTACATTACCTGTCATGTTAATTTACTCTTGTGCTCCTTTGTTTTTAGTTTTTATATCTGAAATCAGATTTTTAAAAATTATTTTTGAGTCATGTTCTCACTTTTCTGAGTTTCTCCAGTTCTGATGTTGTTTTTCATGCCTTATATAATTTACTTAATGCTTCTAGCTTTTTGGTGGTTATAGTTATCAGTTTTGTGTTGCTCTTCTGGCTTGCTTTAGTTGTGTGTAAGGATGTTTTTTTCTGGAAACTTTCTCACAGGTCATTTTGATATTAGTTTTCCTGGAGTTTTAGAAGGAAATATAGTGACTCAGGAAGGCATTTTTAACTTGTCAGACTAGCTTTTGATTATGTTTGAGAAGATGGCCAATTCTAGTTCTGTCACTGTCCCTTACTCCTCCTTGAGCCTTCTCTTTCCATTGTCTCAGCTATGTGTAACTTTTCTGTTCAATTTTGTGTTTACTCCCAGCAGTTTCTTCTAGACCCTTCCTGGACTTAGTGTCCTAGCAGAAGTTGGGTGTTTGATTGTCTAGAGAAACTACATCAGTGAGACTCCAGATTTGGAGAGACTATAGAAGAGACAATATAAATGGGATTAAGCAGGAGTCTACCTGCTGGATCATGAAATATATCCTTACTTTCTGTCCCGTGTCCCTTTCCTTACCTATTTGTAGAACACTGGCAGTCAGAGGAGACTGGAGGACTCTTTTCTAAGAAACTGAATGACCTGAGAAGAGAGCAGCAGAGCCTGACATTTGAAGGTCTCCATATGTGCACAAGCAGGTGATGGCCCAGTGACACGACGACGGGGAAGCCCACTAGTTCACAAGCCCCTCCTTACACACAGTGTTGCCCAGTCAGGGTCCCTGTGTTTCACTCTTATATGAATGAACAGTACCTGATTGCTACTTATTGTTTTTAAGCTGCTTTAGAAAGGTATTTGTACTAAAAATACCGTGTTTCATAATGCTCTACCTGTTTAGGGAAAACTTTTCTATATTACAAAGTTTATATGTATGTAAAAATATATGCAAAGATCTTTGCAACTTGATTTTCCCTAGAAAACTACTTTCTTGTCAAATTTGAAATTTACGCTTGAACTCTGGTGCTTCTTTTGACGATTCATGTCATCTCCTAGAAGTGATAGCACAGCAGCTTCATAGACTATTACAGTGGTGGTTATCCTAGGAATTATTAATGGGGGGATAATCTCCAGGCATACCATGGATTCTCTGGTGTTTGAGTGGTTCAGCTTCACGTGCATGCTAACTGTGGGGAAGAAGGGATTTTCCCAGCTTCCTGCAGTGCTTTCTGTTACGGTCATGCGATCATTAGATCATTATTGCTAGTTCTGGCAAATTAGTGAATTCAGTTGCTCTCCAGCACTTTGTGCCACTACTCCATACCTCTCTCCCTGTGCCTAATCTCCACTGTCTCAGTTTTGGAGAAGTTTGAAGGTGCCAAATGTAAATTTGATTTCTTTTCTACATCTCAAAAATCTCTTTATGAGTTTTTTTCCTTCTCTCTCTTCTGTTTCACAAGTAGTGTTTCCCTTTTTTAAAGGCTAAGTCTTTATCTTCTGAGACCTTCCTCTCCTTGTCTCTCTTTACATCCTTGACAGACTATTTCCAGTTCAACTGCAACCCTGATCAAATTCCCTTCAAATTAAAAACAAACCAGCAAAATCTTCCCTTGACACTGCTGTTAGCTCAAGGCTATGTGCCATTCTTTTCACCTCCAAACCTCTCAAAATGTCAGTCTCTACCTGAATAGCACTTTTTTTTTAACATCTTCCCTGCCATTGTAATTGAATTTGTCTGTGACCCATTTAGCAAATTTAGCAGCTTCTTCCATATTTTATTACTTGTCCCTCTGCAGTTTTTGGGATTGTCACTAACTTTCTTTTTTTTTTTTTAAAGAACTTCACTTAAATTTGCCTTGCAGTACAAAATGTGGAAATGCAGAAAAGTATAAAGGAGATAATAATCCATTGTAATACCACCTCTCAGAGATACCCAGTTTTAAATTTGGGGGTATATCTGTTCCATCTTTTTTTTTTAATGTATTAAACAAAAGCAGGTTCATACTGTTTTTTTTTAAGATTTTATTTATTAATTTGGCAGAGAGATTACAAGTAGGCAGAGAGGCAGGCAGAGAGAGAGGAGGAAGCAGGCTCCCTGCTAAGCAGGGAGCCCAATGTGGGGCTCGATCCCAGGACCTGAGATCATGACCTGAGCCGATGGCAGAGGCTTTAACCCACTGAGCCACCCAGGCGGCCCCATACTGTATTTTTTAAAAAAATATTTTATTTATTTATTTTAGAGAGAAAGCGTATAGTGGAGGGAAGAGGGGGAGGGAGAGGAAAAGGGAGAGAATCCCAAAGCAGAGTCTGTGCTGACCAAGGAGCCCAAGGTGGGGCTCCATCTCTTGATGCTGAGATCATGACCTGAGCCAAAACCAAGAGTCAGATGCTTAACTGACTAAGCCACCCAGGTACCCCTATATCTTTTAAGTTTTTTTGATACCTGATTTTTCTATTTTTTAATATATTTTGAGTATAATTTTAAGTACTTATTCTTACGCAGTATAAATAGTGTCCAGACAAACTTGTAGTGTTGGGACTGCCCAGGTTGGAATCCTGGCTCCCAGTCCTCACTAGCTGTGTGGCCTTGAGCAGAATACTACTTTGCGTTTCAGTTTCCTCATCTGGAAAATGAAGATAGCATTCTTTTCTAATACCTAGGGTTGTTTTAAGAAATAAATGAGATAATACATAAAAAATAATTCTTGGCAATTAATAAATGTTAGCTGTCATTACTACAGAATATGAATTTACTGTAGTTTACTTAGATTATTTCTTTTTTTTATTTTTTATTTCTTTATTTGACAGAGAGAGAGAGCACAAGTAGGCAGAGAGGCAGGCAGAGAGAGGAGGAAGCAGGCACCCCGCTGAGCAGGGAGCCCGATGCGGGCCTCGATCCCAGGACCCTGAGATCATGACCTGAGCCGAAGGCAGAGGCTTCAACCCACTGAGCCACCCAGGCGCCCTCCTTAGATTATTTCTGTTCTGTTTTGCTATCATTAAGAATGCTATAAGACCATCCATATAGCTAAATGGACGTCGTGATTCTTAGTAGATTTTTGTTGATGAAATATAAAAATCTCTTAGTGAAATTAATATGCTTACCATGCAGTTCACCCATTTAAAATGTACACTTCGTGGTTTGTAATACATTCACAAATAGGTGCAACCATCACCACGGTCATTTTGAACGTATTCATCTCCTTAAAGTGAAACCTCATACTCTTTAGTTGTCACCTCCCTTCCATAATTTTGTTATTTTAATATAGTATTTTATATTTATTTTGTTGTTATTTCGTGGCCAGTTGGTCGAGGATTTGGAAAGACGAAGTATAGTAGACACCCCCCCCTCCCGCCAGTTTCACTTTTTGCAGTTTCAGTGACCTGAGGTTTCAGTAAACCGAGGTTGGGAAGCAGATGTCAGGTCAGTAGCCTAACACTATGTCCCACTTAGAATGTATTTACTTGGCACTGTTCTAAGTGCTCTACCTACATTAACTCCTTTGATCATCACCTTTCACACACATGCAGTTATTGTCCCTATTTTACAGATTTGTACAGATGAGGGTAAGCAACTTTGGGTTAAAGTATTTTAACAGGTAAAAGTTGGAGCCAGGATTCTACTGGTACTCTCTTGGTACTCAGTCTGACTGCAGAGGCCATGATCGTAAGCCTGTATTCTTCTCTTAATCCTCTCCTTCTACGAGAATGGTAGGTGGATTTCAAACATCTTGACATCTTGGCTGTTCTATATTTAGAAGGACTGTGAGGTCTTCAGTGCTTGATTAGAAAGAGAACTACTACAAATACTGATGTCTGCTAAGGACATGAGGTTCAGGGTGGCTGTGTATTTATTATCTGGGGCAGGCCACTCATTGATCATCCTGCTCCACCACTCTAAAATCCAGGCCTCAGGTGGGACAATGGCCAGGCACAGTGCACCTTCCCTGCCCCCCCCCAATAGAAAGCCCATTTGCACCCCTCTCTCCTTGCATGCTGTCAAACCCTGCCAGTCTTTGGAAGGCTAATTTAAATTCAGCCCCTAGTGATCTCTCCACCTGTGAAGCATCAGTCTTTGATACTTCTCAGATAATCATGTGTGGTAGTATGGCAATATTTGTATTGTCATCTTGGTACTGTTATTTAAGCTTTAATGTATTTATGGCGTAACTCCTTAAGTTGATTAAGTGTTGCTTGCCAGAAGGGAACTGTGTCTTAAATGTCTTAAAATACACTATAGTGGCCTCAGAAGTATTAACAAGTGACCTTTTTTCCTTTCTCTTTCATTCTGTCTTGCCTGTTGATAATAGAGCTATTCTCTGCAATTCAAACATTATCTAACCTCACAAGCATACCCCCAAATGCACATGACATGTTTTGCAAAAAGTGTTTAGTCCATAGTCAGGCTGTTGGATTATGTGCATTATATTGGGATAGGTGCTTCTAATTGGCTGTCTGAAAGTCTTCAAAACCTGTTGTTGCTTCTTTTTGAAATCTTACTTGATTGCCTTGGTTGTTGCTCATCCTGCTTATAAGCTCCTCCCTTAGGCGTGTGACTCACCAGTTTAAAAGACAGTGCTGTTCAGTAATTAACTACCTGCCTCTCATTACATAGAGATGAGAACTTAAATGCAGGCTTCCCAGCTAAAACTTTCTTCCCTATGTGTTTACCCACCTACAGGCATGTAGCAACACTGTCCCACACCCAGCCTTTGGAGGAAGTATTTGTAGTCCATTTCCTGTCCTGTTGGACGTGGTTCCTTTGCATATCCCTGTACAAATGGTGGATTTTATGTGGGTGCCATTAATCAAAAATAATTTTATTTTCTGTAATTTCTAGAATGTCATTTGCTTAGTCTCATTGATGTTCACATTTGGATGAATGACAATTGGGTATTTAATGAATGTAGTTTTGTTTTTAGTAAATAATAATTAAGCCAAATATTTTATAAGATTAACCAGATTAAAGTGCGACATAACCAGTACATCCTTGAGGTGTTAAGTGTTACCCATTTTCATGACGTATAATTAGGTTTTTTTTGGAAACTACCTGTGTTTTAGAGGAATTCATTCTATCCTTATTACCTTGCTTTAGCAATCCTGAAAAGTAGGGGTATGCATCATTAGGAAATAGATCTGTTTTGAGAAAGAAATTTTAAAGCATTCTTCTATTTGCTAAATAGGACATTTGAAAATATTATGTTCTAACGTATCAGTATAATTATATCTACTTCAGTATCAAATAAAACCTTTGTAAATTATATATAGTACCGGTGATTTGCCAAACAATTTTTTTAAAAGCCCACATGTCTTCAGACTGATTATAATGCTGTTTCAGAAGCACAGCTATAGTTTTTGACCGTTTAAGCAAAATATAATTTTTAATCCTGTTAAGCAATCATAATTTTTTAAAAAAGATTTTATTTATTTATTTATTTGACAGAGAGAGGTCACAAGTAGGCAGAGAGGCAGGCAGAGAGAGAGAGAGGAGGAAGCAGGCTCCTTGTCGAGCAGGGAGCCTGATGCTGGCCTCGATTCCAGGGCTGAGATCATGACCTGAGCTGAAGGCAGAGGCTTTACCTCACTGAGCCACCCAGGCGCCCAAGCAATCATAATTTACAATTTCTAGAGAAAAAGTTTTAAAATTTGCTGATGGAGAGACCATCTTTGGGACTTCCTTATAGATCTGACAATATTTGATTGATAGTAACCTCTGCCAAACTGACATTGTTTACTAAAATTATGTGTGAAATTATAACTCAACTGATAAAGTACATATTTTTCCCAATTTTTTGTTTTACGAACTTTTAAATTAAAATTTGAACAGGTAGTAAAAACCTACTTATGTACTAACCTTTCACTTCATCTGTTTTCTCTCTCTGCTTATAAAAACACATACGCTTTTGGGGCCCCTGGGTGGCTCAGTCATTAAGCATCTGCCTTCGGCTCAGATCATGATCCCAGGGTCCTGGGATAGAGCCGGAGCCAGGCATCAGGCTCCGGGCTCAGCAGGAAGCCTGCTTCTCTCTCTCCCACTCCCCCTGCTTGTGTTGTCTCTCTCGCTATCTCTCTCTCTCTCTGTCAAATAAATTAATAAAATCTTAAAAAAAACCCACATACGCTTTTTTTCTTACCATTTGAAAGTAATCTGCAAGCATCTTGACACTTCACTCCTAAATATTTTAGCAAGTGTGTCCTAAGAACATGATTGTCTTTCCTTAAGAGCTACATTATCATAAGAGATTTAATATCAATATACTATTATGTAATATACTGCCCTTTTATTTTCTCTATTTTGTTTTTCAAAAGTGTTCTCTATAGCTATTTTCATTTTTATTTTTTTTTTAAGTAGACTCCATACCCAGCATGGGGCTTGGACTCTCAGCCCTGAGATGAAAAGTCGCATGTTCTACCAACTGAGCCAGCCAGGTGCCCCTATTTTGATTTTTGATCCAGGAACAAGTTGAGGAATATATTTTGATTTGGTTGTCATATTTCTTTAGTTTCCTTTAATTGAGAATAAGTCACTATTTCCACTGCCCATCATCCTTCCTCCCCATCCCCCCTTATAGTGGTCTTTTATGTGAAATCTTATTTTGTTTTTTTAAGAAAATAGTATACCCCTCAATTTGCTGCTTGTATTTTCGTGTTTTGTATTTCATGACTAGATTAAAGTTAAAATGTTTTGGAATGAATGCTATATTGATAGCATTGTGTATTTTCTATTGGATTATATCAGGAGGGGAAGTAATTTTTCACTTTTTTTCATTTTATAATAGCTTAGTATTTGCTTTGATGTATTGCTACTAAAGATTTGTGATATTTTGTTCTTAAATTTCAAAATACAATTTTATGGTGCTTCACTCTTAATTTTTAAAAATGAAGTTATATATTCCAAAAATATAAGAAGTGGTGTGATACCTATATGCCTAATACCCAGATGTACAAAATATTAGCAGTTAACTATATTTAATGATATTTACCTTAGATTAAAATAAAATTTTTATTCTAAAATCTACATGCAAGGGTATATATAACATAGATGTACATTTTAGAGTAGTAATAATGAATGAACACATCTCTCCCAGTCTCCTGTCCTGAGAAATGTAATGGCATCCTTTGAACCTCTCCAGGCTTCAGGACGATAGCTTGTCTCTTCCCAGAGGATAAAGGAACCATCATCCTAAGTTTGGTGTTAACTCCATTACCTCTCCTTACACTTTTGTATTTTTCCTTTAATATACTTTTAAAGTATTTCCTTTAATATACTTGTTAAAAAATATTTCCTGTTTTTGAGCTTTATATGCATGGAATCACACTGTTTATATATATTCTTCTTGGACTTGTTTCTTTTTTGTTCAACGTTATGATTTTGAGATTTCATTATTGTTAACATACTTATCTGAGGTACATTCCTTTTCTCTACTATGTGGTAATTCCATTATATGAATATACTACAATTTATGCATTTTATTGTTGTTGGACACTTGGGTTTCCTCTGGTTTTTTGCTATTAAGAAAATGCTGCTGTGGATCCTCTTGTGCATGTTCCTTGGTAGGTATATGCAAAAGGTCCCCTGGGTTATATACCCAGAACTAGAATTTTTGGGTCTTTGGGTATGTACATTGTCACCTTTACTACGTGGTGGCAAAAAAAGATTTTTTTGTAAACAGTTGTACATTAAGCCAGATAAGGAATTCAAGAGGAACAGTTTTGAGAGAGGATCTTGTTAGAAATGTTGAGATGTTTACAGTTCTTAGGTCCTCCCATCTCTTTTTCTTCCTGAGTTGACTTATTGAGGTGTCCTATCTTTCCTGTCTTCCTGAAGTGGTCTTTTAAACATAGCACAGCATTAAAAAATATATAATCACAGCATAAAAATTACTGGATCATAATGGAAGTGTGTTCGATTTTTATACCTTCAGTTTCAGGCTGTCCTGTGCAGCCTTTTTTATTTCTGTAAACCCTGAAACACAGAGCTGCATTAAACTAGTTTTCTGGTTCTCACGAATAATGTAAATGAAAAGTGGATATGGGGAGCCTGGGTGGCTCAGTCGGTTAAACATCTGCCTTTGGCTCAGATCATGATCTCAGGGTCCCGGGATCAACCCCCATATTGGGCTCCCTGCTTTGTGGGGAGTCTGCTTCTCCTTCTCCCTCCGCCACTCCCCTGCTTGTGCTCTCTCTGTATTAAATAAATCTTTAAAAAAAAAAGAAAAGAAAAAAAGTGGATAGAGGGGGCTGTTACTATTTTAGCAAATGTGCATTCTAGGTAGCTGTTAGCAAAGAAGAAACTTAAAAATAGGGATACAAGCTAAAATTTAAAACAAGCAAACAAGCAAGTACACAAATAAACACAGCACTCTTCTGGGACCATTAGAACTGGAACAAATAGCACTATGTATTAATTAGTCCCTGATGATTTCACTGTATTGCAGCATAACTCTGTAATTGGTGTTCATAATATTAATTCCAAATAGTATTTATACTTCACTGAGAAGTAGAAACAACGCATGTTATTAGAGAAATTGGTGAACCTTTAACAATCTAAAATCAATTCCTGAATGTGCCTGGGTGGCTCAGTCAGTTAGGGGTGGGACTCTTGATCTCAGGGTCATGAGTTCAACCCCATAGAGGGCTCCACGCTGGGCATGGAGCCTGCTTAAAATAAATAAATAAATAGATAGATAGATAGATAGATAGATAGATAGATAGATAGATAAATATATATTAATTCCTGATAATTCCTGAGAGTAGGAATTATCTTTATCTTCTTTATATGACATAGTGAAACTATCCAGAGGAACTTGCCCGAGGTTACTTTACCTGTCAGCTAATAAAATAAATGTTCTGTTGATAATTTCTTACCATTTTATAGGAAATAAATGGGTGATATATATTTCTCCACTGACTGAATTAGGTTTATGTGGAAAGTGGAAGATGTATCAAGTAATTTAAATGTCTGTGGGTACCGGGTAAATTGTCTAATAAATTGTAGATAAAAATTAAATTGGAAAACAAAGAAGTGGTTTTCATGCTTCTTTGTCAGGAAGGATAAATTGAGAAAAGAATATATGGATAGATGACTATTTGGGGGTCATCCTACTGCAGGTGGCTGTGTCAAACTTGCTGTGTTTGTTACCCTTAGAACAGATGGGCACTCATGTCATAGTACTCACTGCTTCCCAGACCCAGAGGGTGAGGGATACAGGGAGGACTGAAGACCCAGAATTTGGTCTAAGAACTATTGATTTCTTTAGACTTCTGTTATGGGGACTCCTCATTTCCATAGGATACTAGAAACCACTGCAGAATTGAAGTTCCCTAGCTGATTTGAAAGAAAGAATATCTTGAGTAGTCTGAACCATTATTTTGTTATTCAGAATCTAATTTAAAGCAGAGGTAAGGGGCGCCTGGGTGGCTCAGTCAGTTAAGTGGCTGCCTTCAGCTCAGGTCATGATCCCAGGGTCCTGGAATTGAGTGTCCTGCATTGGGCTCCCTGCTCAGCAGAGAGCCTGCTTCTCCCTTTCCCTCTGCCTCCTGCTCTGCCTATTTGTGCTATCTCTGTCAAATAAATAAATAAAATCTTTAAAAAAAAAAGAGATAAAACATTTTTAGGAAATAGGGTTTAAAAATGTTTTAATTACTTAAAAGTAATTATAGATTCATAGGAAACTGCAAAAATAGTAAGGAGAGGTCCCTTACACCCTTCACCTTCCTCCAGTGGTTACTTAATGCTACGTGATGTAGTGTCCAAACAGAAACTTACATTGGTTCATTTTATATGTATAGTGCTGTGCCTTTTAAACGTACATGTAGATGTGTGTAACCACCTCAGCATCAAGACATAGATCCTGTCACCACAAAGATCCCCCTTGTGCTGCACACACAGCTGTCCCCCACCATGGCAGCCATGAGGGGTTTTTTTCCCCATCTGTATGATTTTGTCATTCTGAGAATGTTTTATAAATGGAATCATATAGTATGTGACCTTTTTGCACTCAGCCTAATCCTTTGAGATTCACCCAAGTTGTTTTTTATGTTTCACTAGTTTATGCCTTTTTAGCGCTAAGTAGGATTCTGTTGTGTGGATGCACCACAGTTTAACCATTCACCTTTTGAGGGACGTTTTGTTTTCTCTAGGTTTTGGCTATTAAAAATAAAACTGCTGCTAATATTCATGTTTATTTCTTTGCAACCCGGAGTGTGTTTGGTTACATGTCAATGCGTATTTCATTTTTAAAGAAAATTCCAAACTATTTTCCAAAGTGGCTGTGCCATTTTACATTCTCACCAACATTGACTGAAAGATTCATTTTCTTCATATTGCCAGCATTTAGTTATTGTCATTGTTTTTTATTTTAGTTGTTCCAGTAGGTGTGTAGTGATATCTCAGCGGGGTCTTAATTTGCATTTCCATGATGGCTAGTGTTGTTAACCTTTTCATGTACTGATTTGGCATCCAGGTGTCTTCTTCAGTGAAATCTCTTTTCATATTTTTTTTGCCCAATTTCTTGGTGATTTTTTTTTTTTTAACTTTGAGTTTTGAGATTTGGTATATTCTAGTTGGGTCCTTTGTCACATATATGGCTGACAAATATAATTTCCCATCCTGTATCTTGTCTTTTCATCTTTTTAACAGGGCCTTTTACAGAAGGACTATTTTTAATTCTATTTAATTGTGATGAATTCTAATTTGCCCCCTTTTTTTCTTTTATAGATCATCACTTTGGTATCTTTCTCCATTGCCACCCTCTACCCCCAGCCCCAGACAACCATTAATCTATTTTCTGTCTCTCTGGAATTCCATATTTTGGGTATTTTGATTGTTTGATTTGGGTATGTTGATTGTTTGATTTCTTCTAATATTTAGTACTTCAGAAATATGTATCTAGTTCAAAAGAAGGCTCTGGATTGAGATATAAATTTAGGTGAGTTATTATTTTATTGTATAAAAGTTGAATTCATGGAAGTAAATTGTATTGGTTTCTGAATTGTGGTATTCACTGGGTTACTTTGGTAATTGAAAATTGGTTAAACAATAAAAGGATTTAATATAATAAAAAGATCCAATATAATAATATGGTTTTAGGATTTATTCAAGCATAACAACATCACCAAAGACCCAGATTCTTTCTGTCTTTTAATGCAGCCATTCTTCATCTGCTGGGTTGTCCGCTTAGGCTATCGCCACCTTCATGGTTCTGATGGCTGTCATCATGCTTCTTGACAAATTCAAACCCAGAGTTGCCTGGGCAAAAAGGTGATGGGGAGGATGTTTTCACTTAGATGTCTTTTTTTCATCAGCCAGAAAAACCTTTCCCAGAAACACTTTTCCCAGTGCTTAGTTTCCCAGCAAACTTAGTCTCTTGTCTTACTGGCTGGAATTGCATCAGATGCTTATAGCTAAACCACTCATTGGCAGGAAGAATGGAATTTGCCACAATTGGCTTAGATCAGAGCTTTTTCACCCTGGTGTTAAGAATCTTTTTCACATATCTCTTTTGGAAGAAGGTTTTTCCCTTGTCTTTTGGTTGTTTGATATAATTAAGATAGGTAAGGTTTTCTAGACAAGCCAGTTTCTCATATGATTGAGTTGTTGCTATTCAGTACTTTAGATCACCAGTATTTGTTGAAATCCTAGTCTGTGTCATCAGCTCTGCTAGATCTAGAATTACAAGTGAATAAAAAGAGTTTGGTATGGAAATATGCTTAAGCAGAAGAGTGCTATGATAGAATTGTGTACTGTAGTTCGTTTGTATTACAGGTTTAATATTACTGTTTATATCTTTGGTTTTATGAGAGAGGCATTTTAAGTTTCAAAATCCAGCTTACATTCAATTTATAAGTGATCTTTTAGACCATAGCCCATCCGTAAGTTGACCTTCCCTTTCTGTGTTATGCGGTTACCTGCTTTATTATAGAAGTGCATGATAAGCTTAAATTATACTGTTTGCTTGAATTACAGCTAAAACTGTGTATTATAGTTTTCTGAAACATGATGTTTGAATTTTCCAGTTAATGTACCAAAAGTTTTAACAGTAATGTCTTTAGTTTAAGAGCCCAGCTGGGATGTTTTGTCAAATATTCTGTAGTTTGGTTCTGGTTTTTTAAAAGGGTTATATGAATTCAGCGATAGTGTTAACAGCTATATTTGTATGGTATTTGGGGTACTTTTTATATGTGCTTAGAGAGGAGAAATGCAGTTGAGGAGGAGAGTATTTGGAGTGGTGGAAAGAAAAAGTATGCAGTCAATATTTCTGAGTTTATGAATACTGGAAGTGACTACTTGTTTGACATCTGTTACAGACTCAAAAGTAATCTTAAGTTTTGTCTTGGACTGAGCATATTTATCAAATCATATGTACATTGTTCTTTTCTTTAAAGCAAATCTTATTAATACAAAAGTGAATGGGGGTATTCCAGCACCTCAGAGTCAGAGATAACTATAATATCCACAGCTGATGTTTGTCACGGATGGTTCTGTATGGTTAATGAGCTTTTAAAAGTACCTTGGTGGTTTAAATAATGACTTTAATAATTTTGAAAGCCAAGAAGGATGTGTACATTTTGATGGCAAATAAAGATATTTTGTAAAGATAATGTGGGATTAAAATGTACTTTTCACGCTTGTTTGCAAATATGTACAAATTTTGAGGAAATTCTGATGTTAGCTCAATTATAAAATATTAGACTATATCTAGAAAGGTTTGACTTTTTTCACTTATTCTGTTTTTAAGAAGACCTGATGTGTTTTTAAAAGATTCACCTTTCCTTATTGTGTTTTCTAGAACTAACGGGCTTGAAAGTTTTAGACACAAAATCTTTGATGAAAATATTATTACACTTGTTTAGTGTTCAGTTTTGACTAGATCTTTGTGGTTGTTAAACACAAGTTCATAGTGTTGTAATAAGTAGTGCCGTGGTAAACAATGATTAGTAGATGGTTTACATGTTAATTTTATTTGATCCATTGAAAATAACTGGTAGAATTAGAATCGGACCATATATATATACATATATATTTTATTTATTTATTTGACAGAGAGAGACACAGCGAAAGAGGGAATACAAGCAGGGGGGTGGGAGAGGGAGAAGCAGGCTTCCCACTGAGATGCTCAATGTCTTAACCGCCCACGAGCCCTGGGCCATATATTTTTAAACATAGTCTTTTGATGGATTGCTTAAACCTTTATGAGGATGGGTTAATCTGAGCTTTGTTTAATGTAGTGATTGCCTTCCCTCTTTTTTTCCACATACACTGTTAGGGAAGAATAGAGTTGTTGGCAAAGAGTGGCTTTGGAGGAAGATATTTGTCATTTCTAAGACGAAAACACAATGCCCTTATTTTTTGATTATATGAGGAAAATGTTTTAAGATAGGAACATCCCAGGAAAGAATCACTAAACACCGTATCTCCATTCCTGCCCTCATTTCTTTGAGTAATAGTCTGTTTTATAGTGCCGTGAGTACCCTGAAAAATGTTAGAGACCAGTTAAGTCGTGGGTAACTGGTGCTTTGAGAAGACTATTTAAGGCTTCTAAGTGCAGACAAAGCATTACTAATTGCTTTCAGGGTCAGTCTGTCTTTAGTTGGACTATGAAAGATTTAGCATGGTCCTATGGCAGCCTGTCTGCTGAGTGGAGACTCTTGTCTTTAAGAAAGGCTGCTGTATCTGATACGCTGGACCATTTGAGGTTGCCCCAGTTTACATGAATTCAGTCATTATTGGCAAGACTACTAATCCTCAGTGAGACACAAGTGATACTTTTAAATGGACTTGAAGACAAAGGCATTTTGACCTTGCAGTGGGACATAGGTAGTGTTCATACAGCTTAAAATTTTTCATTTTTAAAATATGAAACACTACTTTGCTATTTGAAGTTTCAGTTAAAAGATAAATTCAGCAGGGCGCCTGGGTGGCTTAGTGGGTTAAAGCCTCTGCCTTCGGCTCAGGTCATGATCTCAGGGTCCTGGGATCGAGGCCCGCATCGGGCTCCCTGCTCAGCGGGGAGCCTGCCTCCCCCGCTCTGTTTCTCTGCCTGCCTCTCTGCCTCCTTGTGATCTCTCTCCCTCTGAAATGAATAAATAAATAAATAAAATCTTTAAAAAAAAAAAGATAAATTCAGCAAAATTACTTTTAAAATCTCTAAACAACATGCCTTTTTAAATAAAAAATTTTTATTGTTTCCCTCTTTTAGATTTATGAACTCTGTGCTTTAAAGCAGCAGGGGAACTAAATGTCAGTGGTAACGTAGTTGTAACCTATCCCCTGGGCTTAGGCCAAGCAGTGCCATTAATTCCTGACCCCTCCAGTTCTTTTTTTTTTTTTTTTTTAAAGATTTTATTTATTTATTTATTTGACAGAGAGAGAGAGATCACAAGTAGGCAGAGAGGCAGGCAGAGAGAGGAGCAAGCAGGCACTCCGCTGAGCAGGGAGCCCGATGCAGGCCTCGATCCCAGGACCCTGAGATCATGACCTGAACCGAAGGCAGAGGCTTTAACCCACTGAGCCACCCAGGCGCCCATGACCCCTCCAGTTCTTAATATTCTAGGTTTTGGTGGACTGAAATTAAAACTGTTTACTGAGATTTTGTGCTAAAAAGTGACTATAGGGATATTAAGTAGGTGGTCAAATATATTTTTGCCTAAGTAGGAACTTGAATATTGTAGAATTGTAAATTTTAGTGCTGCTTCTAGCTGTTCCTGTTTTTTCAAGCCAGTACAGAAACTTTACATGCAAGTAATTTTTCCACAGAGCTATTATTACATTTGTGAAGTTGAAATTATGCAAAATGGGCAACTTCTTTGGGCAGAGGTTGGGAAAATGGTAACATGACAGATTAAAGTACTTTAGAATTTTCATTGACTTTACATTGAAAATGTATAATTTTACACCTGACAAGTGTTTAGTATTGCTTCTGCATGTTCCTTTTAGTCTAAGTCAGTTCCTTTTTTTTTCTTAAACAGATTTATGAAAATATGCATCAGTTTAATACTGTCTTGGAATTCATGAGATGGAAGCATAGGTCAAAGCTGTTTGGAGAAAATTGGAAGTACAGTTTTATCTAGCCACATCTCTGAGGTAAGGAAAAGACTTTTAAGAAAATAACTAGAATAATATGAACATTTTCATTTGTTAGCAATCGAAAATAGTCCGAGAAGGTGGGTGGGTGGATGGGCTAAATGGGAGATGGGCATTAAGAAGAAGTGCACGTGTTGGGATGAGCAACTGGGTGTTGTGTGTAAGTGATGAATCTCCAAATTCTACTCCTGAAACCAATACCACACTATATGTTAACTGACTTGAATTTAAATAAAAGCTTGGAAGGAAGAAAAAAATTGAAAATAGCCCTTCCGTGTGTATTATTGCTGCAACTTTATTTTAGCTTCTTTAGTTTCTTTTTTGACCTCCTTATGAGTTCATAAGTAGTTCTAATATATTTTTCTCTTCTTATAAATGTTGAATCTCTTCAGGAATAAAAGGTACTTATTTATTACTGATAGCACCTTCTTCACTCTAATTATAGAAAATAAGCATTAGGCGGTATACAGAGATATATTTATTCCTTCTAAAGATGACCAAGCAGAGTTCAGAATGGCGGATTATATTAAAAATGGATATTTATATTATTTTGAAATTTTCACCCATTATAGAATTCAGAATAAAAATGTCTTCAAATGTAGATCTTTGGAGATTGAATTTATTTAAAAGAACCAGGAACTGCAGTGACACCAGGAATAGGGGAGAAGAAGCCATTCTAAGACCATATGTACAGGGAAGTCAGGTTCATTATTTTCAGTCCATTTGCAGACTCAGATTATCAGGTAAAAGGTTTGAATTCTTCAGGGATCTCTATTTTAGAAAAATGACTAGGACATACACTGTGAAGTGGTCTGTACTTTTTCCTCCTGGTATAGTTGGCTTTGCTCCCTGCTGCTGCTTCCTTAGCATGCACTCTTTTCTCTCACCTTGCCCCACTGGTGTCTTTGCTCTTTTGAAAAATACTTACGACTTTTTAATTGTCTTTTATTAGGCTTCATACTCTTTGATCACTGCAGTAGTTGCCATTTTCCCTTTTTTGCAATTCTCTCGGTTTCTGTGACCCTGTGTTCTTCTAGTTCTACTTCTTTAATTACTCCTCCATAATTTCTTTTTTTTTCTCCTGCTACTCTTAAGTAACAACATCCACAAGATCTTATCTTTGAAATTTTTCTGTTTCTTCTTTATGTTTTTCCTAATCTCATTTCAACAGTCCCCTCTAAAGTGATCTCTCTCAACCTTACATCCCAGTTGTGACACTCTTTCTAACTTTCAGACCTGTATTTCCAGCTGCTTGCTTTACACCAGGGTTCCCACATCTGTTACTGGACCTCTCTCTCTGTCACCCATGTTGAGAGTCTCATTGCTGAATCTGATTCCTCACTTTTTCCTTCCTACTCTCAGTCAGAGATCCACTCTCATATGTTAACCTCTGTAATGTGCTGTGAATGTTTCCATCCTCTCTTTTCCAATCCCCCCATCAGCATCTTAGGTTAGGCCCTTCTGTTACATTTCACCTGAAATATTGCAGTGCTCTCTCAGCTTTGCGCCTCTTTTCATTCCATTTTCCTCTCCATGTTACTTCCAGCTAAAATCTTCTGAACGATAATTCTGCATATACTGTCAGGGACTCTCTTTTGGCCTGCCAAAGTAAGGACAAACTACTCTGGTAGTAAAGTCTCTGAACAGTATAGCATTAAGTGAGTAATAACCTTTGCCTGCATCCATTCATTTCCTTCCCCCTTTAAACACTTACTAAATACCTACTCTATGCCAGGCACTATGTTAGGCACTAAGAATACAAGATGTTCGGTGAAATGGGTTCCCTGCTTTGCTCTTGAAGTAGTCTGCTTAGAGGTGAGGATGCAAACAGCTGATTCACGTGCAGTTGGAAAAGTGCTATATGAAATTGAAAAAGTGTATTTGGCAACACCTAGAAAAGCTTCAACATTGTTAGAGGAGAGAATTGTCAGGGAGGCTTCACATAGGAAATGATATTTGAGTAGAGTCTTGAAAGATGAGTGAAAGGTTGCTGAGTGGAATTTGGGAGGTGAGAGAATTTCATGTACAGAACCCAGCATAAGCAAGAGAAGCTTGAGATGTATCGATTGTACAAAAGACAGGAGAAATCATTGTATGGCTTGAATTCAGGATATGAGAGAGGCTTTGAGGGACAAAGCTGGGAGAGATCTTCGTTGTGAACTCCAAATGCTATGGTAGGGAGTTGAGGCTTTATTTTGTGAAGTTGACAGTCGCTGAAAAATTTTAAGAGGCATTTCAGGATCATAATTGTGTTTTGTTAAAATTAATCTGGCAGGGACGCCTGGGTGGCTCAGTTGGTTAAATGTCTGCCTTTGGCTCAGGTCATGATCCCAGGGTCCTGGGATCAAGCCCCACGTTGGGCTCCCAGCTCAGCGGGGAGCCTGCTTCTCCCTCTCCTCCTTTCTCTTGCTCTCTTTCACTATCTCTGTCTCTCTCTTAAAAAATAAAATCTTTACGATTAATCTGGCAGTGCTATGGATGATAGTTTGGAAAGGGGAGACGGATACCAAAGCAGGGAGACAATTAGGATGCTTTTAATTGCTTCAAGCAAGAAATAATGAGGCTCTTGATTAAGGTAGGGATTAACTTACCTGAAATTATAAAAACCTGTGAAAATTGGTTATCTAGCAAATGTTTAATTTTCTTCTTCTCTACCCCTACGTGTTTGTACGATACCCCTCCGCCTGTGATTTGAAATTGCCTTGTATTTCTCTCTGTTCTGTTTATATTATTCTTTTCTCCTGACATGCTTTTGCCACTTTTTCTTTCTTGTGGAAGGCCCGTCAACTTTTAAAGACCCATCTCAAGTGCCAGTTCATCCCTGAGGTCCTTTCTGATCTCTGTCTATAGAAGATCTCTATAAAAAAATCTATATAAAACATGTAAGTGTTATTTATAATATTTAATATTTATTAAAATATTAAAATACTAAAAACAAAAATTTAATTAGAATATTTTTAAATTTATTTAAACTAATTTTTAAAATTTTAAATATTTAAAATTTTTAAAATTAAAAAATTAATAAATTTAAAAATAAAAATTTACTATTTAATATATATAAATTAAATATATATATATATTTGTAAGAGCGAGTGAGTGCATGCGCACTAGTGCCGGGGGTGAGGGGAGTGGGTAGGGGCAGAAGGAAAGGGAAAGAGAGAGAATCTTAAGTGGTCTCCATGTCCAGTGTGGAGCCTGATACAGGGCTTGATCTCACAACTCGGAGCTCATGACCTGAGCCAAAAGCAAGAGTTGGGCGCTTAACTGACTGAGCCACCCAGGCACCCCTGATCAATATTTCTTTTGATTCTAAGAAATGTTCCTTCCTAATTTAAGGCCCAGAGTACTTATTTTTGTTCTACAGGGTATTACTTATTTTGGTCCTTGTTAAACTATGTAACAGCAAGTCACAAAGGAGAAATCAGAAAACAAACAACATGGTCCCCATCCTCTGTTTATAGTCGTATCTATAAGGTATGTATATAAGTAATATGAGTAATGATAACCAACACTGCCAGGTAAAAGTGATAAATGCCAGAAGAGTAAATTATTACTTCCTAATCAGGGTTCTGTAGCACTGAGACGTGCAGACAGAACATAGGAGGGATTATACGAGGTTTTGGAAGATGAGTAGAATTTGGGTAGGTAAAGAAAGAATTAAAAGGTGTTTCTAGAAAAGTTGATTGATAGAAAATGAATATTTCCCTAGGAATATGGTAGAGGTCTTGGAGAGGGTAGGAAGTGTGACATAAAATAGGGAAGGCGCTAGCAATGATTTGTGAATGTATCTCATTAGAGAAATGGAATGAGTCAGGGAACTCAGAAGGTTGTAGGAACTATTAGGTATGCAGTAATCAGAATTTAATCCAAGTAGTAGCAGTGGGAATGGAGAAGAAAGACCATGTGGAATAGATATTGTCAAGGAAAAAGGAGCAGTATTTCTAACTGGATGTTGGAAAAGGGTGATGATGCTTATGCATTCTATCCGGACAGTACAGATAATGTTGGGCGGTGTCGATAGCAAGCATAAGTAATTTTTCAAATCTGGTTGGATCTAAGTGTAAAGAAACATTGAAATTAATGTTCTACTATCTTACTGGTTTCTTCATTTATTTATATGTAATAAATATTTTGTACATTATTTTTCAAGCCTTAGCATATTGTAAGGGAGATATTATGAAAACAAAGTATCACCTTTTTTTTTTTTTTTTTAAAGATTTTTATTTATTCATTTGACACAGAGAGATTACAAGTAGGCAGAGAAGCAGGCAGAGAGAGAGGAGGAAGCAGGCTCCCCGCTGAGCAGAGAGCCCGACGCGGGCCTCGATCCCAGGACCCTGGGATCATGACCTGAGCCGAAGGCAGCGGCTTTAACCCACTGAGCCACCCAGGCGCCCAAAGTATCACCTTTTTATTCTTATTTTTTAAATTAATTTTTTAAAAGTAATTGCAGTTTTTAAAGAAAGAAATACTGTTCTGGGGCGCCTGGGTGGCTCAGTTGGTTAAATGGCTGCCTTTGGCTCAGGTCATGATCCCGGGGTCCTGGGATCGAGCCCGGTGTCGAAGTTGGACGTCTTGCTCAAGGGGGAGTCTGCTTCTCCCTCTCCCTCTACCCTTTCTGCTAGTGATTGCTCTCTCTCCCTCTCTCTCTGTGTCAAATAAATCTTTGGGGAAAAAAAAAGAAATACTGTTCTGTTCATTTTTATCTCTTTTGCTATAGTTTTATTTATTTATTTTTAAAGCTTTTATTTATTTGACAGAGAGAGAGAGAGGCAGCGAGAGAGGGAGAACAAGCAGGAGGAGTGGGAGAGGGAGAGGCAGAATTCCCGCCGAGCAAGGAGCCTGATGCAGGGCTCGATCCCAGTACCCTGGGATCATGACCTGAGCTGAAGGCAGATGCCCAATGACTGAGCCACCCAGGCACCCCATCTCTTTTGCTACAGTTTTAAATACTATGTTCTATGTAGTAAAACCAGTGTTTAAAGTATTTCTTTAAGTATAATTCTGACACTTTTACTGAAGGGTGGTATCTTGTTTTAATGGAATTACTGCTCAGTGAATTGGGATCTATGAAGAAATTCACGAAGCAGCGTTCAGTGGTTTCACGTTAACAGATAAGCATTAGTATGGTAATGTCCTTAGAGAAATACCTTATAGTGAGGTTTTTAGTTACCTCATGATATAAAACTAGCTAGTCTTGATGCTTTTATTAAAGTTCTTTTCAACCCTTAATTGATGACTGATTTATGACTTTGAAATATTTAGAAATATTCCAATATTTTATATTGAAAATGAAGTAGTCAGTGTTTTGTAATCATACATTGTGTAACTGGAAGATGTTACATTATTGAGGAAAGCTTTGTGATTGAATTATTTTCAGGTTTTCTCTTTAAAGTAAATCTAGTTAAACTCTCAAAGTAATTAATATTTGTACTCCGTTACATTTACATGCATATATTTTTTAAAAGAGCTCCTTATCCCAGAATAGTGACAGTAGTGTTTCCCGAAGTGTGGAATGGGTACTGCTGGTAGTATTCAGAATCATTTCGGATCATACACAGTTGAATTTTAAAAATATTTTCACAGCTGTATATTTGTTTTGAGAACCTCCGATTCATAATATCAAGTAATAATCGACTTTTCCATTTAATACTGTGACAGTAGATTCAGACTGTGATTCAGAAACCTGAGTTAATTACGTCTTCCATTTATGGCAGTAAAATTATTTTGTTCTTTATTAAAATCCCTCAAATGATTGATTTTATTTCCTTTCTTCTTGATCTCCTCTTTTTCATCTCCTGCCGTAGGAAACCATTCTGATTTGTTTGCTTTATGTCCTTGAATGAATGTATAGTGTTATTGGTGTGTGCATATGTATGTATGTATTTAATTGACTTAGATTTTGCAACATATCATTTGCCCTGTTTTTCCATTGTTTTGTTCAACTCTAGAAAGTTAAAATCTCCCTGTTGCTGTGTATATACTTGTTCATTGCTTTTTACATTTAGTATCCCACAGTGTACTGCATCCTGTTCTGCTACTTTATAAAGAGGCAACACACTCTTGTTAAAGCACAGGCAGTGGAGCCAAGTGGTTTTAGTTTGAGTCCTGACTGCACCCCTTTTTAGTCTGGGCTCCTTTGAAAGTAGGACCTGAGAAAAGGACTTATGGCTGGGAAGTTTATTTGGGAGGTGATCCAAAGACAGAGAGATGAGAGAATAGGACACGTGAGGGAAGTTACATAGTAGTGTGTTAAGGAGCTAGTTATCACTGTGGGCAGCTGGGGTTCAGTCCTTCTGGGGACCCTCTGAATGCACCTTAGTATTGTCCCACCAAAGGACAGGGGGCTTGGGACATTTATCCACTGACTCTGAGGAGCAAAACAGTGCCTTGGCTTACACTTGGTGTCCGATGTTGTCGGACAGTGCAGAGAACTGTCCATGTAGCTGTGCTGAGGCTGCAGGCAGGCTGAGGGGCTAGCACCACAAGTGTGTGCCTGCCCCTTTTATTACTCAGATTGCCTCGTGTCCCATTAAGCCCACTCTGTCTGCTTCATGTTGGGGGCTGGTTATAACTGCTAGAAGAAATCTCTAGAACAGGTGGTTAGTGGAACAGCTGTAGTTCCCCACTACTGTAGCTAGTTCTGAGGCCATCACTGACATTCCTCATGAGCTAATCTGTGATCCTCATGAGCTAAACCCTGGGATGGTGGTGCTGGCAGTAAGGTATACTGTGGGCAAGGAAGACAAACCCACATCTGGAGTGGCAGTGGCAGTAATTAGGTCACCTTCATAAGGAGGAGTCCATGCCGTTGGGCCTGTGTAAAGCCTTCCTCTCTTCACTATGGTTCCTCCATTCATGGCCCTGTTGGTAAAACATTTAGGTGGCAGACAGCAAAAGCTGGCTGTAGTCCAACTGACAAGTCATTTCCTCTATAGTTGTGAATGGAGTTAAATGCACCTCCTCTGCTAGTGTTTTGTGGTGGGCATTACCTTAAGATACAAAGATTGAACTTTGGGGGCTGACTCTTGTAGAGCCATGAACATGCCTCTTCTGGATGCCACGTCTCTTATTTTCCAGTGTTTCCATCCCCCTAACCAGTCAGCCATACCATCTGCCACTCCCGAGGAGTCCACGTTTTTTCTTTTCTAGTCACTTCGCCCTTCATCTTGCCTGCCAAGGGAATTTCTGCCTCTTCATTGTCTTTCAGAGTCATCCAAAGAGGGCTGCACAGCAGTAGTAGTCCAGTTTTGACTTATCACTGGCAGCCAGGCTCCAGGTTTTTCCTTTTGTCATTGGTCACCAGGAACCTACCATAAAGTTGGTGGTGTAAGCAGAAGTAAAGACATCTGTGTGCTAGGAGTTAGTGACGTGAGGTTCTGGGCTACTACTTGTAATTTACTAGTGCCCTCTAGGACTGCCTAGGTCCTAGTACAGAAATACCATTTCCATCATTCAGTAACTTGCTGCTGCACCTGACCTTGGGACTTGGTGGATCATGATGGGTAGCTCTGGTCATTAAATCCTTGATGTTCCTGGTTGGGTTCTTTACTGGGGCCCAATATCATGCCAGGAGCTACACTTTTCATATAGCATTATAGAGATCATATCCTTGCCTCAGAAAATCTAGAGTTCTCTCCTCCATCTCTTCTGTTGGAACTTGCCAGAGGTTCTACATGGCCTCTCTGTCTACCACAGATTATCTCTAGTACCTTTGAGTTGACTGAACATCAGGACAACTTTGCACTGGTGCTTAATCTGCTGAGAGCCTCTTCTTTTCTGGCCCTAATTAGCCTTCTGAGTCACCCCCAGAATTTTTAAAAAATTTTCTAAATGTACAGTCATCTTTCATTGAGCATTAATTCTCAATTAGGATATAAAAAGACTCAGCAAAGATTGAGTTCCTCAAGGGGAAGTACAGGGCAAAGGTCATGATAAGGAAGGTGGGGTGTACTCTTCTTTCTGGGCCCTCCTCAGTGGCTTCTCAGTGGTTGTGTAGCTGTTAGTGTTTTTTTAATTTTTAAATTATTTATTTGAGAGAGTGAGAGAGAGATGAGAGAACATGGATGGGGAGGAGAAGGAGAAGCAGGCTTCCTGCTGAGCAGGGACCCCCCCCACCCCCCCGCCGATGCAGGGCTTGATCATTCATGACCTGAGTGGAAGGCAGATGCTTAACCTACTGAGCTACCCAGGCACTCCCCCCCCCGCTTTTTTTTTCTTTTAAGATTTTTAAAAGCTGGTCATGTTTGAGTTCCTTAGGAGAAAAGCAGTAATTGAAAAGCACATCATCTGCCAGCACCATTGAAACCGAGAGATGCTCCCTTTCTTCACATTGGCATATCATTGTCATAATAGTGGTACCCTCTTTGAAATGCTCTGACCTTGTCTTTGGGGGCAAAGTCTTGCATTGGTATACTGTTTGGCAGCTCCTGTACTTTGACATCCATGAGTTGCTTCTCCTTTACTGATAAGACTGACGCCTCTCAGTGTCCTGCATGTGCACCATTGCCCATTCTCTTCTGTTCTACCTAAGTAGAAGCCACCTGTTCTTATTTTGAGCTTAGCTTTTCCTCTGCTTGCTGAGTTCCCTTTAAGCAAATTACATTTTTTTTGCACCCACTTCTGGTGGTCTTGGGTTCCCTAAGCATTTATTTAGTTTTGGCTGTAGGCATTCATTGTTCAGTGGCAAACCAGTTAGGGTGGAGGTTGGAGTTGTTTCTGTCCTGTGGGCTGGTAACAGTGGAGCCAACAAACTGTTCCAATTTCTTGGAGCTCTGGGAGGACTTTCCTCAGTGCATCCACGCACTGGCAGCTGCTAGATTCTTGAGCAATGTAGCGGATCTGTTTGATCTAACAGCCTTTAAAACCCTGCATTGCAGAAAACCAGTTATAACTCCAGGCTTGAAGAAAAGATGAGTTCTACCCTTACTGTTGAGTTCTACCCTTTCTATTGGTATCTCCCAGCACACCATTGAAAATTTATTCTTACACCTACTCTCCTCCTTTTTTTTTTAAGATTTATTTATTTGAGAGAGAGAAAGAGCTCGGCAAGAGAGAGCGCTCAGGGTGGAAGAGGGGCAGAGGGACAGAGAGAATCTCCAGCAGACTCCCTGAGATCATGACCTGAGCCAAAACCAGCAGTCAGACACTCAACCGACTGAGCCACCCAGGCGCCCGACACCTACTTTCTTCTGTAGAGAAATCCAGAACTCATCCTATAGACATCCTGTGGACCTTGCCCTCAGGCTCTTGGGTTATTATGCTACCCCCCTGCCCCAAGGGAGACAGAGAAAATTTATTCCCATTGTCTTTAGTGAAGACTGCCTCCTCATGACTAAGATACTATTATTCTTACTTATTTATGTATGGTTGTATGTGGGTAGGCTCTATGTCCAGTGCAGAGCCCAGTGCAGGGCTTGAACTCACGACCCTGAGAGCAAGACCTGATCTGAGATCAAGAGTCAGGCGCTTAACTGCCTGAGCCACCCAGGTGCCCCTGAGATACCATTATTCTTAATGGAAGTTGGCAGATACACCGGGCTTACTTACTTGATCATTCTCTGTGTTGGGTTCTTTCAGGTTCAGGTAGCTGTTTGTGTTACTACAGCTATATGTGATACTGTGGGGAGAGCATGCCACAGGATTTCTAGCATCTTTTCTTATTCTGTAGTGACATTTCAATTCCTGTCCTTATTCTTCATCTCAAGTACTTCCTTCCTGCCCTAGTGTCTCACACTTTCACCTGTTTGTGAGGTGGTTTCCAATCCAAGTATCTCAGAAATTCCAGTTTAACTCTTGAGCTCATCTGTTTCCTCCCTTTTCTTCCTTTCTTACATTCCTCCCTCACTCCCTCCTGTCTGCTCTTTATAAGGGACTAATAAGGAGGTCTGATGAGCTCTTTTTATATGAAATCTTGAACAGTATACACCAAAGCTTGTGTTCCTCCTCACTGCCCTCCCACTCCACCGCCCTCCTTACTACCCTCCATCCCATTTCCAGTTCGGTGACCTCTACTTCTATTGTCACCTTCTTGGTGTATTTAGGTAGTCTGCTTCCTCTTGAATTAATTTTGGTATTTAATACCTTTCTTAAAAAAATCATACACTGCTTTATTTTCAGATTTATTCTTATAAAATTATTCATGATGAGAATACTTGCCTCATAAAGTTAGTAAGAGGATTAAATGAGTTAATATAAAGTATGTAGACTATATTAAATTTCTTATTTCATACTATTAAAAAAGTATAAGAAAAACTAATGAACTTAGAGCTAAAATAATTCAAAGCATGAAATAAGCCAGAAATATTTTAAGAAGAGGGCTTTTGAGTATATTAAGGTTCCCTATTTCAGGACTTGGATCTAAATTTCTTTTCTCTGATACCTAGAAGTCACCAGAGGTGATAATAGGAGTGAAGTTCATGAGCTAGTACTTGGATAGAGATTGTTGGATTGGTAGTAAGGTTTGTAGATGCATTTTCAGATGCCAGTATACTTATAAAGAATATTAGAGTATATATATGGTTTTTATAGTGGTTTTAACTTCTTACTTATGTTTCCCTTAAGATATTAATACATTTTATTCCTTTTATTCATTTATTGAACATTTATTGCTCTGCTTAGTAATGTGCCAGAAAATGGAGATTAGAAAAGCTGCAAGATAAGTCCAAGCATCACCTGACAATGTACATCTCTCAATAGGAGGAGTAATGTCTGCTTCATTTACCGTTGTGTAATCAGTGTAGAGCACATACCAAGGGATTAACAAATAGTTTTTAAATGAATGTTAGCCAAGAGCTGTGAAGCAGCTATGGTACATGTTCTGGGTGCACCAGCAGTACAGAGATGGGACACCTCACTCAGCCTGATGAGTAAGGATCAGAGATCGCCTGCCAAGATTACTCATAGATCAAGTCTTGAAGAATGAATTGGAGTTAACCTGGTAAAGCCCAGAGGCTGTGCAAAAGAATGGAAGTCTGAGGGAATGCCTGTGAAGATAGAGCACTACAGTGATTTCAGTATAGTTGGAGCATTGTAAGGATATGGAGGAGTGGGAGGATGGTGTTAGAAAACCCTGCAGAAGCCAGATTCTAACAATTCTTCTTATGTCTTGGTAATTCTACCCTATTAAAATGCAAATATTCATAGATTTTTAAGCAGAGAGTATGACAAGCTTATTTGTTCTAGATGTTAGCTTTTATTAAATGTGACCATTTACTAGGCTGTACAGCAAATTCTAATACATTTCAAAATATACATAGTTCTGATACATTTCAAATAATCATATCAACCATATTTTCTGCCAACAAATGCACTTAAGTTAAAAATGAATAACGGGGGCGCCTGGGTGGCTCAGTGGGTTGATGCCTCTGCTTTCGGCTCAGGTCATGATCTCAGGGTCCTGGGATCGAGGCCCCCATCGGGCTCCCTGCTCGGCGGGGAGCCTGCTTCCCCCTCTCTCTCTGCCTGCCTCTCTGCCTCCTTGTGATCTCTCTCCCTCTGTGAAATAAATAAATAAAATCTTAAAAAAAAAAAAATGAATAACGGGGCGCCTGGGTGGCTCAGTCAGTTAAGTGTCTTCCTTCCTTCGGCTCTGGTCATGATCCTGGGGTCCAGGGATCGAGCCCCACATCTGGCTCCCTGCTCGATGGGAAGCCTGCTTCTCCCTCTCCTCTCAGCTCCTGCTCTCTCTTGCTATTTCTATCTCTCTCTCTCAAATAAATAAATAAATAAAACTTTAAAAAAATGAATAACAAATCATATATACAAACCCGTGGTTGGAAATTTAAAAACATACTTCTGTAATCCCACAGGTCAAAAGTAAAATGACAGTACAAATCAGAAAACATTTAGAACTAAACAATAAAGAAAATTTGGACGTTAATACTTGTCTGACACACTGAAGCCATAAATACTCATATTAAATATTAAAAATATTAATAAGCTAAGCATCTAACAAATTAGGAAAAGAACAACAGAATAAATTCAAGAGAGATAAATAGATGATGAAAGTAAAAGCCAGCATTTCTGTGGCTCCTGGGTGGTGTAGTCAGTTAAGTGTCTGACTCTTGGTTTTGGCTTGGGTTGTGATCTCTGGGTTGTGGGATTAAGTCCCGGGTTGGGCTGTGTGCTTAGCTGGGAGTTGGCTTGGAGTTTCTCCCTCTCCCTCTGCCCTTCCCCCTTGTACATGTGCATGCACTCTTTCTCTCAAATAAATAAATAAATCTTAAAAAAAGAAGTCCACACTTACTATCTAGCCCTTGCATTGTTCCATAGGCTTTACAAGGATTATCTTATTTAATCTTTACAACCTTGTGGGGTGAGTACTGTTATTATCCCCGTTTTATAGATGAGAGGACTGAGGCACAGAGAGAAACTTCTGCAAGCTTCTAGCTAATCCATGCTAGAATTGGAGTGAAATTAATGGAAAAAATATTTTTTAAGATACCTTGGGCAAAGAATAAAAATAAAATTTAAAAAAATATATTTTTTAAGATAGATAGGAGAGGATTACAAAAACCAAAAGTTGGTTCTTGAAAAGGTGAATAAAATAAACCATTTGAACAATCCAGAAAAACCCAGAAGCATACATAGTATTGAGGATGTAAAGGGGGGGAGTGTAACTTCAAATATAGAGGAGATTTTTTTCTTAAAAATAAGAGAATACATTGAGTAACTTTGTATCAGTCAATTTTATAATTTAAATAAAAAGGCAATT
The DNA here is from genome assembly GCA_002007465.1 of Ailurus styani. NCBI lineage: Eukaryota > Metazoa > Chordata > Mammalia > Carnivora > Ailuridae > Ailurus > Ailurus styani. The sequence goes on along the minus strand of LNAC01000311.1, from coordinate 715,334 downwards.
TTCTTTAGAAAAAGTTGAAAATGGAGCTACCCTACGACCCAGCAATCACACTACTGGGTATTTATCCTAAAGACACAGAGGTAGTGATCCTCAGGGGCACGTGCACCCGAATGTTTATAGCAGCAATGTCCACAATAGACAAACTATGGAAAGAACCTAGATGTCCATCAACAGATGAATGGATAAAGAAGATGTGGTATATATATATACAATGGAATACTATGCAGCTATCAAAAGAAACGAAATCTTGCCATTTGCAACGACATGGATGGAACTGGAGGGTATTATGCTGAGCGAAATAAGTCAATCAGAGAAAGACAATTATCATATGATCTCTCTGATATGAGGAACTTGAGGGGCAGGGTGGGGGGTCGTGGGGGGTAGGGAGGGAAAAATAATGAAACAAGATGGGATGGGGAAGGACACAAACCATAAGAGACTCCTGATCTCACAAAACAAACTGAGGGTTACTGGGGGGTGGGAGGGTAGGGATAGGGTGGATGGGTTATGGACATTGGGGAGGGTTTGTGCTTTGGTGGGTGCTGTGAGCCTGATGATTCACAGACCTGTACCCCTTGGGCAAAGAATAAAAATAATATTAAAAAAAAAAAAAGAAACTTAATAAATTGACTCTGACTAAATAGAAAACCTGGGGCTTTTACAATTATTAGAGCAATTTAATTTATGCTGAAAGATCTGTTCCCTCCCATGTACTCACAGATAAGCCCTTGGCCCAGATGTTTTATTATTTTTTTAAAGAGTTTATTTTTAAGTAATCTCTACATTCAGTGTGGGTTTCAAACTCACAACCCCAAGATCAAGAGTTACATGTTTCACCATCTGAGCCAACCATACACTCCATGGCCCAGATGATTTTAAAACTGAGTTCTGTCAAACTATTCTAGTGGTAGATATGTCCAAATTTATACATACTGTACCAGAGAACAACAAAATACGGAAAATTCCTCAGCTTATACTATGTGGTTAGTATAACCTTGATACCAAAACCAGACATTGATAATATAATAGGCAGGTCTTATTTATGAACACAGATGCAAAACCTAACAAAATATTAGCAAAACAAATCCAGGAGTGTATTTAAAAATAATTGTTTCTACAGTATTGTGGTACAATTCTGATAATACCTACCCAAAGTTAGTGTCAGGCTCCACAGGTATAAGGGCACAGTCGCCAGTGAGATTGGCCTTACTTGAGATGCCAGTAACAAGTTTGGGGGTCTCCAGTCTACTTGGACTTCTCATGAACTGGCTGCAAATCCAGAAGGATTCCATGATCCCCTCAGATTTTATTTGATGATTTACTAAAATGACTCACAGGATTCAAGAAAGTGGTACACGTACAATGATCATTTTACTCTAAGGGATACAGATTGGGGCCAGCCAAATGAAGAGACACATATGGTGAGGGTTCCAGAAGTGGACCCTCCTTTCCCCTGGGAATCAGGATATGTCATCTTCCTGGAACACTGATATATTTACCAACCAGGAAACTTATCTTAGCTATGGTATATGGTGATTTTAATGGTGTTTCGTTGTGTAGGCATGATTGAATAATTGGGCACATGATTGAACTCAGTATTCAGCCCTGTCCCCTCCCCGGTTCTCTGATCACATGGTTGGCCTTTTTGGTGACCAGCCTCCAATCCTGAGTCATAAACTCAGGTATAATCTGTGAGGCTCATGCACAACAAAGACACTCCTAATTCCCAGAAAATTCCCAAGGATTTACTTTAGGGGTTCCCTTCTAGGGACCAGGGACAAAGACCAGACAATTTATTATTCAATAATGACAAAATTGAATTTATCCCAGGAATCCAAGGATAGTGTGTTAATTATTGCTGCATAATAATTTATCCCAAAATTTAGGGACTTGAAACAGCAAAAAACCTAACACAGAAAGTTAAGAGCAGTTTACTGGGTGATTTTGGTTCAGAGTATCTTATGAGATTTTAGTTAGGATGTCAGCAGGGGCTACATTCATCTGAAAGCTTGACCGGGGGGGGGGTGAGAGGGATCCACTTCCAAGATGGTGCGCTCAAATGGCTATAGGCAGGAGGCCTCAGTTCCTAGGCCCAGAATGAATGGCCCAGGAAAGAACAAAGAGAAAGCTTCATTGCCTTTTAAGACTACTCACAGAACACATACTTTGTCACTTTCAGTTTCTACTGTTTGTTAAAAGGGAGTTATTCAATCTAGCATGCCCTCATATCTATCACATACTCCATCTCTTATAAAAAGGAATAAGAAAGAATTTGTGTACATCTTTAAAAACTACCACAGAGGGCGCCTGGGTGGCTCAGTGGGTTAAAGCCTCTGCCTTCGGCTCAGGTCATGATCTCAGGGTCCTGGGATCGAGGCCCCCATCGGGCTCTCTGCTCAGCGGGAAGCCTGCTTCCTCCTATCTCTCTGCCTGCCTCTCTGCCTACTTGTGATCTGTCTCTCTGTGTCAAATAAATAAAATCTTTTAAAAAATAAAAAAATAAAAACTACCACAGATGGTTTATTCTTAAATAAAGCTCTTATTATGGATTATTATGAATTAATTTATCCATTAATATGGATTATTACAATTTATCCATTAATACATTGAAGGAGGAAAACACTGATCATATCAATAGATGGAGAAAAAAACACAATAAAATTGAACCCCATTTATGATGAAAACTCTTAGCAAACTTAGAAGGGAACTTTAATATGATAAAGAGTATCAGTAAATTGTAATTAACATAGGAGTAATTGACATACATGATATTGAGTCTTTAGATACATAATGTAATATGTCTTTCTCTGTGTTAAAGTGTATACTGTGTCCTTCAGGAATATTTAAAAATTGTCCTTATTAAAAAAAAATTGTCCATATATCAGTGTTGTGTGTTTGGAAGTACAAAATGGTATAGTATCAGTGGAATTACCGAATTATCCACCAAGACTACCATTAGAGCCAGAATCCTACCTCTGGGATTCTGCTTGCAAATTTATTTGCTCAAGCAACAACAGAATCAGCTATTCAGGTTTATGTATTGCTTTGCTTATTATGCTTATGCTTATTGTAAGCATTGCTTGTACAAAAATATGTAACAATCTACAATGTCCATCAGTAGGAGAATGGATAAATACAGCTGTAAGATATTCATAGGATGGAATGCTCTATATAACAATGAAAATGAATGAAAAAGAACTACATGTATCTACCGTGGAAATCACTCACAATGTTGAGTGAAAAATAAGCAAATATAAAAATGCACATATAGAAGAATACAGTTTTTATACAGCTATAAAAATTCAAAAATAGAGCAATGCTGTATATTGTTTGGGATACATACTACATACAGCAAAAGCCTATGAAGACATGGGTATTAAATACCACATTCAGAATAGTGATTACTTCAAAAAAAGAGGGTGGGAATTTATGGTGTTTGCCTTGCTTTACTCAGCCCCTAAGTAATTTTTTTTTTAAAGCAATGGTGGTGAACCCACTTTATTTTATTTTAATTCCAGTATAGTTAACATACAGCATTATATTAGTTTCAGGTATACAATTACACCTAGGTAACTCTTAGGTGAAATCTTTGAAGCACTATGTTCAGTGAGCGCAATTCACAGACTCAGGATTGAGTGGTGGAAGACTGTGGCATTATTTATTTTACAGATAAGGAAACTAAGGCTTGGAGAGGGAAGTGAATTGGCCAAGATCAGAATCAAAACCAACTCTTAGGTCCCCTAACCCAAAGACTATGCTATGTACAGTCCTTTCCTTATTTCAAAAAACAATTTTTTTTGATGCAGGGCTCGAACTCACAACCCTGAGATCTTGACCTGAGCTGAAGTCGAGTCAGTCTCCTAACTGACTGAACCACCCATGCACCCCTTTTTTATTTTTGCCTTTTGATTTCTATTTTATTTTTTGCCTTTTTTAAAAATAAAATAAGTTGGTAAGTAAACTAAGTATCTCAGCTGAAAGATACTAAAAGGAAAAAAAAAGTCCATCCCATGCCATAGAATTTCTTCAGCAAAGCACTCTAAACCAGTGCATTTAATGGCGGTAATGTTCTGACAGAGAGTAACAAAATAAAAAGTAGGTGTTTTATCCACAGACCAGAAGTGCTTCCTGGGTTTCCAGGTGCTTCCCATTCAATAATTTGGAATTTGTAATCTCGAAGCTGTTCTTTCTTTCGTAGACCTACAGGTTCGCAAGGTTTTTAGTTTCCTACAGTTTGTGTTTAAATACAGGGAAGAATTACTAATGATCTGATTGTAACCCTCTCTGGTCTTATTCAGGGCCTTTGGTGACTTACAATTTACATGTAAATATTACCTTTGAACCTTTACTTGTGTCTCCTTACTGAAATATTGCAGTTGAGTTTAGATAGTCCTTTGAAGTTCCCTTTGTCAGACCACATTGTTTGTACCAAAGAAAGGGCTGTATTTTCTTTTTGTCTGTGATTATTTCCACGATTATTTAACTTGCTTTAACTATGTGGTACTGTCAGAGTATAACCCAAGCCATTGTGTTTGCCTTAAGCAATATTTTAGATCTTGAGAAGTTATGTTTACTTATACAAGACTTTCTTAAGACCTTTTAATTTATATCTCAAACTCGAGTATATGCAGTGAAAACAGTGGAAAATTTTCCTCACAGGATCTTGACACAAGTCAGGGCTCGAAGTGAGCAGGAGGAAGTGGTGTGGTTTTTGTATCATTTCAGTTGTGTTGAGATAAGGAAATGGAATAGTTTATCCACAGTACAGCCCGTTTGGGAAGGTCTCATTTGTATATAAAAGTAAAAGAAATTGGCATGATGTTTTAATTCCTTCTGCTATATTCAAATTCCCTCAGCAAATATTTATTTAGTACCAACTATGTGCCAAAAGCTCTTCTTGGTGCTAGAAATACAGAGTGAAAAAATAGACTAATACCCCTGCCCTTATAGAGCATACATTCTGGAGCAGGTGGCAAGCAGTAAACAAAATAAATAGTAAATTGTATGTCAAATTATAGGATGACAAGTGCTAAAGAGAAAAAAATAGATATATGTCAGGGAAGGAGGCCAGGAGTGCCAGGGTGAAGATAGGATTACAATTTTAAATAGGGTGAGCAGAAACACTGTAAGTAAGAAAGGGATATTTGAGTAAGCCCTTGGAAGAAGAGGTAAGGGAGCAAATCATACAGATGTCTAGAGGGGGAGGAATGTTCTAGGCAGAGGGACCCATGCATGCAAAGGTCCTGCCGCAGAGCCAGGCCTGGTGGTATGTGTCAGGAGCAAGGAGGCCAGTGCAGCTGGAGTCCTGTGGGCCGGTACAGACTTCAGCTCTTACTGTGAGTGAACAGAGGGGTGATGTGACCTAGTGTTCTTCCTCTCACTCCTTTGGCTACTGTGTTGAGAATATATTATAGGTAGGGGAGGGTGGAAGTGGGGAGACTGGTCAGGAGGCTATTCAGTAATCCAGGCAAACAGCATTGGTGTCTTGGACCAGAGAGCAGTGGAGGTGGTGAGACGCGCGCGTAGGTTCTGGGTATATTTCGAAGGTAGAATGAGCAGGATTTGCTGAGAGAGAGGATATAGAATATGAGAAGGAAGGAGGGAATGAATGGTCAAGAATGACTCCCAAGATTTTGGGCCTGAGATACTTGAAAAGTCGAGAGGCCATTAGCTGAGGGAAAGACTGAGGGGGCTGGCAGATTTGGAGGGTAAGAGGAGAAAGACCAGGAGTAATAAATTATGTAGCTGCTGGACACGTTAATTAGGTAAATTTGTATGCTACTTGAACTATCTTTAAAGTAACTCTCAGACCAGTCTATGTTGTTTAGTTTATTCAGAATTACTCATTTTATGCTAATCTAATCCAGAGTACTTAAGTGTTCCTTTCCCTTAAACCTTCCTATCGACTGGAATGTTTTTGGTTCTAAAGGAAAAACTGACTCCCTCTGACCTAAAAAATAAAGGGAATTTATTGACCGTAAACTGAAAAGTGCCTGTTATTCAGACTTCAGGCAAGGTTGCTGCTTACTGATGGCTGTGAGGACCTGGCTTCTTTTAGTCTCCTGGCGCTGCCTTCTGGTTCCCCTTCTGGTGCCAACATAACTGCCAAAAGCTTCTTGGGCAGCTGTTTTCTTAGGCCTATGCAGTCTGAAAGAGGGACTGTGTCTCTGCAGGCCTAGCCGCAGTCCTGAGTCTGTGTTAGACTGGCTTTCCCCTGAACTTTTCATTCTGGCGTGGAGGATGGAATATGCTGAGAGGCATAGTCTGGGGCAGAGCCTCTACTCCTGGAGCTTCAGGGAAACCTGTGTGCTCTGAATTTTTTAAAAAAATTGTAAATAGAGAAAAAAGTGGAGAGAAATGGTTGATTTTCAGTTGTTTTTGCCTTGTGCAGGTACTGTTGTTATAATACAGCAAGAATAGGATTCTTTTTTAAAGTGGTCAAATGCGAAGAAAAAAAAGTAAAGTGAAAGTAAAATTGCATTCAGACATTAGTTTGAGCAAGGTAATTTTTCTTCCTAGAGGCCTAATACTATTGCTTCTTGGACATCTAGAACCATAGAGGAGCCTTTAGATAATGAAAAATGGTAGCCAGGTCATTTAGTCAAGAATCCGTATTTCTCAACAAGGAGAGCACTATTGACATTTGGTTGAGACAGTTCTTTGTTTTGAGGGATCGTCCCTGCACATTGCATTGCATTTTCTATTTTGGTCCTTTGTCACCAACCAAAAAGTCACCGGCATATTTCCAGATCTTCTTAGGGAGGGACACACTTGCACAAGCTCGTAACTGTTTTTGAAAGGTTGTTTTTTTCATGTTGAGGGCATAAATACAGATATATTTTGATTTAGTTTCCTGAGTGAAATATGGGTAGGTGTTTTTTGTTGTTATTTTTGAAGTTCTGCTTTGTTCTTTTTTTTTTTTCCTCCTTAGTTTTGGAAGTTGGATACGTTCCACTGAAAGATTGATCTAGTGTTTGAATTAGTTTTTTGGCCACAGCTATTTATTGAGTTAACCCAGAAAGTCTTTGATTACATGTAGTCTTGCTTAAAGAAATGAGAAATCTATTTTGAGAACCAAATTTTGGTATTCTTTTAGGCATTTTGACTTTGGGTCACATAGGTTAGAATAGAAAGCCCAGCCAAACCTGAACAAACTTCTAACTTGGATAGTTATAACTATTTGTGGGAGAAAAAGTGAAATGTACTGAGTCTAGAAGAATTCATCCCTAAGGTCAGGATATCTTAGAACTCTTTGAATATATATATTAAAATGCAGTTTATAAGCACTTGGGAAATGTTAGCTATGTTGTTGGTTTCTCTTTGGTGAAGTGAATATATATATAAAAATATGTGTGTGGTGTGTATATAGTCTGTTACTCTCTGAGGTCTGTTTTCTGAAAGTATTTGTATCAATCAGGGCCCACTCAGGAACCACAGTGGCTGTTTTCACAGGAAGAATTTGGCATAGGGAATTGACTACACAGGTATTAGAGAATTGAAAAAGCCAACGGAACACTGAGATTAAGCAGAAATGGTCATTGTGGGAAGCAGCTATCACCCCGAGGAGACTGAGGTTTCAGAACCTAGGTGCTTGGAGGATGTGTTCCCCTGTGGAGGCAGCTCATAGCCCAGCTGCTGCTGGCCCCTGAGGAGCTTGGAACAGAGGTCCTGAGGAGCTGGCTCTCAGACTTTGAGGTGCTGGCACCCCTGGGTCTGAATGTGGACCATGAGGCTGGTTCTGGAAGTGTGGCAGGAAGCTGGAAACTAGAACCTACTGCTGCTGCCTTTGCGGAGGGTGTGGCTCAGATGGCTGACAGGGAACAACCGAGTCGGGGAAGCGAGTCCCTTCTCCCTTCTCCAGCTTTCTCTCTTTCCCTTGTTGGCAGAGCCTGCGACGGAGCTAGCTGGTGAAAGACATTATCCCAGCTCAGTGTCACACAGAAGAGCATTGAGAGCTTTCCCCCTTTCTGAGCAGCAGTGGTATGTAATGAGTAGCCTACTACTTTCAGGGTTTTTTTTTTCTCATTACCTGCCTACTACTGACTTTGCAGTAGTGGGTGGAATTTGGGCTTTGTCAGCAGCAGACTTGCCTCTTACTGGTTGTGTGATCTTGAGCAAGTTTCTTAACTCTGCTGAGCTTCACTTTTTCCTTGCAGAGTTGTAAAGATGAAATAAAATCTTACGTGGCTTAATAAAAAATAACTTTCTGTTTCCTCTTTGATGGATTCACTCATGTACTGACTGGATAAAACATGGCCCTTGGAGTTCAAGGACCTGGGTTTTAGTTGTTTCTCAAGTGGCTAGCTATATGAAATTCAGCAAGTCGCTTTAGCTCTCTGAGCCTGTTTTTTCTGTGTCAGAGTAGGAATAATTTATACAGATGATATAATGCACATAAAACTAATTTGCAAATTATGAAGATGGGATATGCTAACCTAAAGTTACCACTAAGTAACATTCATGAGTTTCTCTCATTTAATCTGCACAGAAGACCTAGATCTGTCACATACTAGACCTTGAACTCTTCACTACCATTTTATACTTATTTTATCTGTGTAAAAATACTGTGCAGAAAACACAGTATTGTTCACCATTACCCCTGATACACCTAAACAGGGATGACCAAACGCTGCCCCTCCCAGGCATCTCTGCAACCACTGATTCACTTCGCTTGTTTTTTGGTCATTTGTGCTTATTCCAGAGGAGAGACAGAACAACATCCAGATACCCTCAATGGACAGCTGGCAGTAAGAAGCCCTTCGGAGCGCTGATGTGCCAAAGATTGATGTGTAGCCTAATCTAGTTCTAATTATTTGAGAGCTTTTTCATTTACTAGAAATAAACGAACAAAAAAAAATCTTTGGAGCAACTAGGTTAGGGGATTTGTAGTACAAAGTTGAATGGCTGAAAATAGATTATCTCCTTTTTTAAAAAAAATAACTTCATAAACCAAGAAGCATTTATTGTGCATCTAATATTGAGGCCCCTGGTGCGGGATATAAGATGTACAAATGCATCGGCAATGTATAATGCTGTACTAGTTTGTCTTATCTTTCTGGACGAATTCATACTTGTGTTGGGGAGAATAGTCTGTTAGCTCAGAAGGAAAGTGAAAGGTTTCGAATAAAGAGGGGATGATTAAGCAGAAATACAAAGGTTAAATGTGTTAAATTTGCTTTGAATAAATAATGGAGCCTTGGGAAAAGGTTAAGTCGAATTAGGAAGTAACTTCAGTGGTGACGATGAAATTAGTGACCTCAAGGTGTTGAAGACATGGCAGTTAGAAATGTCTCTATGAAGGGGAGCTTCTCCATCCCTTGTAGCTCGGAATTCAGTGAGATGGTTGGTTCTCTTTGCTCCTTTTTCAGACTTTCCAAAAGACCTCATTATGAATGTCTCACCCATCACAGATTCTCACAGCGCAGCCTCCCAAGGCAGACATTTTGGTGAGATGCCTGCGTATTACCACAGATACACTTACATAACTATTTATTTAAGCATGTTATTTTCTTAAGGGTTTATGTTTAGATTTGGGTGAGATTGTTTTCACACTGATATAAAAATAGCCATAAGCCGTGTTACTACAGTTGTCTGTGTGTATATTAGCTCAGGGATTGATGGGGGTAGAGGTTGGAAATGGGGAAGGAATAGATGGGTTGCTGGTTAAGAGAAAGGACAATATTCTTATGCTAATCCAAGCTCTGGATAAGGAGCAAAGCAGCCACGCAAACAATGGCTGTGGAGCCAGAAAGTCTGCAGTGAGTCTAGTCCTTCTCAGAAAGCTTGTCAGGCCAGGCGCCTGGGGCTGCCTAGGGGGAGGGACCCCATGAAGGGGGAGTTTTCTCCTCACTACTTCATGGAATTGGCAGCTGGCCAGCTTGTTGAAAATTCCCAAACCTCACTACTAGAAAGTAAAAATTAAGGGTGGGGGGCTTAACGGGAAGAGGAAAGAATGACTTTCATCTGTTTTTTCAGCTGACTTCAGCCTTTTCCTGTTTTTTTTTAAAATTCTGATTGAACTATTGGTTCAGCCTTACTTCTGTTTACCAAGCTTTGTAATTTTTTATTTAAAAAGAAATTATTTATATTTTATTGAATAATTTGCCTTAGTTTTATTTTCCTGAAGAAGAAACAGCACCAATCTATGTATGTATCAATGAAAAATAAATTTATTTAGATACCTATTTGAACTAAATATTTAAAAATAACTTTTGAACACCTGCATCATTTTAAATTTCGATCATGTAGCATTTCAGATGTCTGCATTTCCTTATACTCTTAGCTTTGCAAGATTAGATATTTTAAATTTAATACAAAAATTCCAATGTGTTATTCTAGGAATTTAAAAAAATATGTTATTTTCAGATGTTAGAATTATAAAATACTGTTTCAGGAATGGTTGCAAAATATGGCTGCTGTGTCATGATTACAGAAACGGTTAATATGATGGAACAAATAAAGGGAGAATCATTAGTATTTCTGTTATTAATAACAGTAATCACAATTGTAAGAACAGATACCTGTTATTTATCCAATGGTTAATACTGAGAAGCACGATGCTAACTCATTTGGGTCGGTAACTCATTTGGGTTAGTAGTATCATTCCCATTGTGTGGCTAACGAGACTGAGATTTAGACAGCTTGAATAACTTCTCCCAAATTACATTGCAATAAATGCTAGAGCTGATATTTGAAACCAGTAGACTGACATCAGAATTCACTCTCTTAAATTTGCCAGGATATTATATGAGAAGTACCTCTACCTAGAACATAAAATTTATGTCATCTTTCTGGAACTCGTAGCTTAAAAGGGCATGTGTTTAACAGTATAGAGAGTAGAACTAAGGATGGTTTTCTTCCCTCAAAAATGAACCTTACTTATTGAGATAATTTTAAAAGAAAGCATATTTTTGGATACTCCTTTGAGAGAAAGATGTTACTTACATTAATCAGTTAGTTTCTTGAGCATTATGACTGTCTTATACTTCTGTTGTTATGCTCTGATTTGACTATGCTTTCCAGACTTCTGTTTTTTTGGTTGGCTGTGCAATAACTTACGTGATTAGGCTTTTTATTATTTTAGCAGATTTCTCATAATGACTGTATTATATAGCAGTGAATGTTTTCTGTTGCTACCCAACAAATTACCCCCAAACCTAGCAGCTTAAAACAAGCATTTATGATCTACATTTTCTGAGGGTCTGGAATCCAGCAGGGGCTTAGCTGGATGGGTCTTGGGTCTCATGAATTGTGCCAGTGAAGATGCAGTCACCTGAAAGCTTCCCTGGGCCTGTAGCATCCATGTGCAAGATAGCACACTCCCGTGCTGCTGGCAGAAGCCTCGGCTGCTCGCCGCGTGGCCCTCTCTGTAAGGCTGCTTGAGTGTCCTGATGACATGGCAGCTAGCTTCCCTCAAAGTGGGTTTTTCAAGAAAGAGCAAGGTGGAATCGGAAACGCCTTTTATGATCTAGTCCCTGAAGTCACATTCTGTTGTCTCCATCTCATTTTATTTGTTATAAGTGACCCATTAAAACCAGTGGGAATTCTAGGCCGGGAAGTAGGCTCCACTCGTCGAAGATACTGTCAGAGCACTCGTGGACATATTTTAGATCATCACAATGCTCTTTTGGTAGATCATTGTTGTTGGTTTTTTAACCTGTGAAAAAGTATCACTTGTGAATAGTAGTTTATATTCCAGCTGCAGTAATATACACTACATTAATATTGCACACGATAGGTCCTAGACCATGAACTGATTTTATTAGTGAATGCCAAATAAATATATATGGTGTTAATGCTTTTATTAATCCTGTTTTTAAATAAATGTTGGTGTTCTGGGGCCCTCTTGTCTTTTCATTCTTAGAAGGCCATCTCATACAAAGCCATAGCTTTAAATACTCTGCCGTTGACGTAATAGATTTGTATCTTCAGTACCTAATGTGTCCTTTAAGCTTCATGCCCATTAGACATTCCCTTTGGGTCATCTCAAATGTCTAAAATTGAACCCTTGATCTCTTCTCCTCACTCCTTTTAAAATCTGCTTGTCCTCATTTCAGTAATTGCTCATGCCAGAAATGTAGAGCTCTTCTTTGACCCTCACTCTCCCTTACCCCCACATCTAATCCAATACTAAGCCCTATGAAATATGTTTGTGAAATATACCTTGAACCCATCCACTGTACCACCACCACCCAGATCTTAACCACCATTGTCCCTCTCCTAAACACTGTCCTTCTCACTGGTCTGTTTGCTTCTGCTTTTTCCCCCTTCAGTCCATTATATAGAAACCAAATAATTGCCTTCCCGTCCCACTTAGATTTAAATCCCATATCCTTCATACACTCTTACCTGATCTCGTCCTTGTTTTCCCTCTTTCTTCAAACTCACATACCACCAACTACCCCTTATTCTCTCCATTTCAGAAATACCATTCTTCCATTGTTCTTTTCTGCCTCAAGATACTTGTATAGGCTGTTCCTTATGCCTAGAACTCACCCTTGTTTCTTTACCTGGCTAACTCTAATTCTTCAGATGCCAATTTAAATGTCGCTTTAGCGTGGCTTTTAGCATGGCTTCTCTTAGTCTTTCCAGATGAGATTAGGTCACCACCCATGCCTCTCTTGGACCTGGCGCTTTTCTTTCCTCACACTTAGCACAAGTTATGATTACATATGATTTGTACTGTCTTGTTCAGTGCCTGACTATCTTAATTGTCTTGAACTCCATGAAAGCTGGGTCCATTTTGCCCTCATCAGTATGTTCTCAGTGTCCAGTACAGAATCATGTATATAATAGGTACTTAATAAATATTTAGGAAATAAATTAATAGTCAGTGGCAAGAACACTGATCCTGCAAGACTTTAGCGTTAGAAGGAATCTGACGAATCATTTAATTGGTCTAGTCTCCTTTCCATCATGTCTGTCATGTCCTTGATAGAGGTGCCTTCACACTTTGTTCCTTTGATACTCTGTGAGCAGAGGTCCCCGATCTTTGAGTTGTAATCTCAAGTATAGTCATTTCCCTGTCCTTTGCATTCCCGTCATTCCTCTCTGAAGTGTTCTAGAGGCCTGACCAGGTAGAATAAAGTAAGGTGGTGACCTTCTTTGATTACAGCAACGTGCCTCTATCCCTGCTTGATAAGACTGCCTTCATGTCTTAGCAGTTGTCATAAGCAGTGATGCACATGGAGCTGGTAGTCAGGTAAAACCTAACATTTTTCTTTTAAAGATGAAGGCTTTCCATTGTTGGATTACAAATGAGCAATTGAAGTCATTTTCCTTTAGCCTTCTGCTGGCGGATAACTGGTTTTCTCAGCTATCAGAATTTTTTGAAGACGGGATTGTCATAGATCACACCTGTTACTTCCTGTGGCATGTTATAAACATGTATGAGAGGAGGAAACTTTATTGAGCACCTGTTCTATACCAGGCTCTCCTACTTTATAATATATAACTTACATTGTATAACGTACACAAAATATCCAGCAAGGCGGTCTAGGGTAGCAGTTAACACATGGACTCTGGAATCAGAGCTCCTTGATTAGAATTAGAGCCCTGCCACTTACCAGTAAATTCCTTAAATTGTGTTTGCCTCAGTTTCCTCTCCTATAAAATTAAAATAATAACCTCACCTCCCTCATAAGGTGGTTGTGATGATTTGATAAGTAGATATTATATTCAAAGCATATTATAATTGTGATGGTACATAATTAGAGGTGAATATGTATTAGCTATTACCTCATTTAGTTCTTAAAATAGTTACGAGTTAATAATATAATTTCAGTTTTACAGATGAGGAAACTCACCCAGAGAGGTTAGGTTACTTATTTCAGGTAGATCAGCATTTGAACTTGTGCCCAGCATAGCAGTCACAGATGTTTATGGGGAAGAAATGCCACATAATCCCCTTCCTGTGAAAGGGACTGTGACTGTGGCAAGTGCTTGAGTCTCCTCAGCTGCTCTGCAGGATGCCTTGGTTGTCCTTCTAATGAGACTAGACCACATATTCGCTTTAAATAAATTGTTGAGGAAACAATAACTCTGGAAGATGGAACCAGTCATAGCAATCAGTTCCCTGCCCAAGACCATGAGCTCCTTGCAGCAGGGACTGTCATACTCATATTTGTATTCTAGCACCTTGCACTGATATGTCATATGCACTCAGAAAGGGCTCTTGGTGAATGAGTGGAAGTATGGAGGGGAGTGGGGGTGGAGGAGCTAGCGAGAGAGGCAGAAATGGTGCCAGGCTTTTTGTCATGGGTGACCAAAGAGATGGCACCACCTTCCTCTGTGATCGCACATGCAGGAGAAGGAGGCAGGCCTAGAGGGTTGAGAAGGAAAGTTAATGCATTTGATTTAGACGAGTGGTGTGTAATCCTGGTAGAGATACTTAATAGGTAAGTAGAAATATGATGGGAGAACAGGGTTGGAATTATACCGCAAACTGCTTTTGAATTTGAAACCTGGGACAAGTAGCCCTAGAATCAAAATTGTGTGATTTCAAGAGGGGAATTTTCCCATGAAATGCTGTTAAGTCACATTATAGATGTTTTCTGTAATTATTTTGGATTTTACGTCTTTCTCTCTCAGGATTATGTAGATAGGAAGCAATTTAATTTTATAGTAGAGTAGTGAGAAATTGTAGAGATTTTAGAAGTCAGCCATATTAAAATGCACAATATAAATGACACTCTATAAACCTTACTTCCTCAGTACTGTGCCTTTGAAGAGCTAAGTAAAGTGAAAAATTCTTAGGTTGATAAAATAGAAAGCTCAGGATGTTTATGGTAGAAATCATGCTAGGTGCAATGAATAAATAAAATCTTTTTCATTTAGGAATAGATCAGGCTGAAATCAATAAAATCAAATTGTCTGAACCAGTAGGATAAGAGAAAAAACAGAATTATATTCATCTATATATGAACTAGTGAAGGTTTTTTTGTTAACTTATTTCAACTATATCATAGTTGCCAAATGTTAACTGGGGAGGTTATGTTTCACATCATCCATATTAAAAGCTCGATTTTATACTAATGATTTGCAATATTTTAAGAAAATAATTTTAAGATATATTTCTGTTGCTTTAATGATGAAGCACACTGCATATTTAATACATAGGATTATCTAGGTAGGCTTTCTCTTCTATAGAATAAATTATTTATTGCAAAGATTTTGGTGTTTTTATCACATCTATTTGGATTTGAAAGATTATTGATGAATAGCTTCATAGTTTAAATTCAGTTTTTCCTGTTTTATTCTTAATATATTTAGAAATTGTTACTAATAAAATAATTAGAGCAGCCAGAAAAGACTATTGGGATTATTTAGTGTGCTTGTTTTATATATACTTAATCTGAGATCAGGAGAGGTGGCAACCTATTTACTGAATTATTTAAGCTTTTGAATTACACTGCCTTTTTTGTTGTTGTAAATAAAGATAGCTTTAGTCTTTAAAAATGTATTTCATTTCTGGGTGGCTCAGTTGGTTAAGCTTCCAAGTCTTGATTTTAGCTTGGGTCATGATCCCAGAGTTATAAGACCGAGCCCCATGTTGGGCTCCATGCTGGGTGTGGAGCCTGCTTAAGATTCTCTCCCTCCATCTACCCTTCCCCCCATTCTCTCTCCCTCTCCCCGACCCCAAAATGTATTTCATTATTTAAAGGTATGTTTGAGCATTTGTTTTTTCTCTGTTTGTTTTGAAAACTTTCCAGGATTCAGTTATATTCATTATCTTTTTTTATATTTTTATCTTTCAGGAGTCAAGAGAAAGCAGTGGAAGTTGAAGTCATTGTCAAGTGATAGAGACCTTTTGCAAGAAAATCCTTTGAATAAAAGTCATTTAAATTAGTGACATAACAGGACCCATTATTAGAGGTGACAGTGTACAGGAAACATTAAAATTGAACAATGACTGAGCTGTATATTTACATCAAATTATTGGGAGCCTATCTGTTGATCATTTCTTATGTTCAAGGTAAATCCATGTTCATTTAAGTAATCTTATCTTTTTCAGTGATTTATTTCTATATTTAAAATACTCATTCTTGAAACTGCTTCTTCTACTCATGTCCCTTTTTGAACAGTTAGGCTCAGTATTGCCAGCATAGCTTTTCTTTTCTTTAAGATTTGACAGAGAGAGAAAGAATGAGACAACAAGTAGGCAGAGAGGCAGGCAGCGGGGGAGGAGGAAGCAGGCTCCCTGCGGAGCAGAGAGCCCGATGCTGGGCTCAATCCCAGGACCCTGAGATCGTGACCTGAGCCAAAGGCAGAGGCTTAACCCACTGAGCCACCTAGGTGCCCTGCCAGGTGCCCTGCCAGCATATCTTTTAAGTAAAAAGGCAAAGAACAAGTACATGCCAGATAATTTTGAACTTGATTGTGGTAGAACCATTGTCAAGTATTTGTTAAATTTCAGCCTCTCTGAATCTGTTCTCTCAAACATAACATAGGTATTATGATATGCAACTTTAAGTCTTGTGAGGATTAAATAAGATAAAGTATAAAATAAAGTATCTGTCCTAGTAAGACTAAGACATAGGGTAATAAGTACTCAAGACTTAGTTTTAAAATTCCTTTCTCCTTTAAAATACAGTACGGGATAAATGTAAATAATTTAAAAAATCATTTTGTCATCATTAAAAAACTTTAAAGGTAAGTTGCATTTGTGTATGCTAAACACTAAAATTTCTTCATAGAATACTCAAAGTTTTATTTATGGACAGCATTATAATTTTGTGTTCACAGCTTGGAACTCCCAAACAGGAAATTATTGTGATGACTCTGAGGATCAGATGGGTTATATTTGCACATGGGCTTTTTCCCAGATGGTTTAATTAGGACATTATTTCAAACTGAAGAGATAGTACTGTTTTGCAAAAGGATTTTAGATTAAAGTTACTGGGAATCTTCTCTTAAGTTTATGTTAAGATTGTTCTTTCATAATGTTTCATTTACAGTGATAAAGATTAATACTACTAGCAAGAAATATAATTAGCAGCACAGATTTTTTGACAGTTTCATTAATAAAAAATGTATTTATTTAGAGGCGTCTAGGTGGCTCAGTTGGTTAAGCGCTACTTTCAGCTTGGGTTGTGATCCTGGGGCCTGGGATTCAGCACCACGTTGGGCTCCCTGCTCACCGGGTAGTCTGCTTCTCCCTCTGCCTCTCCCCCTGCTCATGTTCTTTCTCTCTCTCAAATAAGTAAATCTTAAAAAAAAAAAAAAAAAGTATTTATTTATTTTAGAGAAAGAGTGTGCGCACTATTGGGGGAAGAGGCAGAGAGATAGAGAGAGAATCCCAAGCAGATTCCGCTGAACATGAAGCCCAATGTGGGGCTCAGTCCAGTGACCCTGAGATCATGACCTGAGCCGAAACCAAGAGTCAGACACCTAACCGATTGAGCCACCCCAGGTGCCCATGACATTTTCATTTTAAAGATAAAATCTGTAGCTTCATATTTTTTTTAGGTGTAATTAATACTTTTAGTATTTTCTTGCTCAAAATACAGAATGCCCTCTTTCAAAAGCCACTTTTTTGGTAAAATACCAAATTATTTAATAAAACACCTTTATTTAACAGCTCTTGTTATATGTCTTGTTGAGCAGCATCAGCCAAAGCTGTCATGGTTTTTAAGATGAGTTAAGTTAATAGTAGCATATTTAGTACCTCACTGCCAGGTAATCAGTATTTGATGTTAAACTTTTTAAAAAAATCTATATAGATCACACACAGGAGGTATAATTCAAAATTCTTTCCCTACCCTGATTCAAATTGTACTATAATTAAACTGTTATTAGATGAAATGAGTATTAGTTATGAGGTATAAGTGAAAAATCTCAGTAAGAATTACATTTCTGTGATGAATAGCCAAATGTGTTACATTTCCTTTCAAAAAGATTAGTTTGAGAGTTGCTTTAAATAAAGTAAACATATTTAGTCTTAAAGAAAAGAAAAGAAAAACCAATATAGAAGAAAATGTTATTTCTTAGAGACTACTAAGGACCAGAGAGTGGTGTTCGTGGTTAACTTAGCTTCAATTTTAGCTTCATTTGTGTCTTGGGAAAGTAAACTTCTCCATATATTGGTCTCCTGTTGTAAAATAGAAACAATAACACGTATCCTAGATGTAAACAGGAACTTTTGGAGCATTAGATGTTTTGATAAAGATTTAAGTCCTTTACATTGAGATAGCTGGAACAAAGAATAAGTCACCTGATATTAACATCTAATCGCTGTTTAGTCCTTGTTTTTGGCTTGGTCACAAGTTTTAGAAATGGATTTTAGCTTTAAGAAACTGATTGCCGAACGAATAGTGACTTAAACAAATAGATTTATTTTTGATGTAGATGGTAGATATTTGCTGTTTGCTCATTCAGTAGTCAAGTGCTGTCAAGATTGACATCTGTAGTTTTCTTGGCTTTTCCCTAATGGTTACAAAACGACTGCTCTTATCTGGTTTGGAGGAAGGAAAAATGGGGAAAGGGTCAGCACTGACTTTAACTGGATGTTATTTCAGGAAAGCAAAATGTCCCCAGAAACCAACCTTCTGCTGGCAGATTTTATCGTGTTTTGTTGGATAAACTAAAACAGTTGCTAGGGCTACTGGAAAACTGGGAGACGGAATTGTGACAGTCAGCTTAGATTAATGTAAGTCCATTACCTATGACTGGAGACATGTCCTACCAGACAGAATCAGAGTTTGACAGTTAGGAAGGTAGGAAAAATAGATATCCTTTGGTCAACATAAAGAGTCTGGAACCGATTCTTTCTCTTCTGTCAGTTAAGGGTGTTTTCAGCTATAAGTAACAACAACAGCAAAAAAACCCGATCCAAAATAGCTTAAACAATAAGGAAGATGTTGTATTACAAAACAAGAAGTCTGAAGGTAGGGGGACTTCAGTAAGTTTAATTCCTTGGCTCATCAAGTTTTTTCTCTTTTTCAACTTTGTTCTCCTCCACCTATTAATTTAGCCCTAGGTTAACTCACTTCATGGCCACAGTGTGGCTGCTGTGGGGCCAGAGATCGTATGTAGGTATGGCAAATTTGAGTTGGCAGCATTCGGTAGAAGAGGAATAGATGTCTCTCGTGTCTCTCTTTAATTGGTAAAGAAATCTTTCCCCGGGCACCTCTCCTCTTCCTCCCTCTTCCTCTTCCAGAAGACTTTCTTCTCACTCTATTGGCCAGAATTAATTTATGCTCTTGTGTAAGTAGTGGCAAGGGGAATGGTACTATAATTGTTGAATTAGACAAAAGAGTTGTCTCTACTGAGGGTAGGGCTGTGCTTCCCTGAATCACATGGAGGAGGGAGCAAATACTTAAAAAGGGTGTGTGTGTGTGTGTGTGTGTGTGTGTGTGTGTGTGTGTGTGTGTTGCTAGCAAGGTAAAGGGAAGAAGAACACCTAACAGCATCTGTTGCAGGGTACCAGATCTGTCCACCTGACATCATACAATCATACATACCTTTCTCACGTGCATATACTGAAAGTGCTCCTGTTGTTGGAAATATTCAGTTCCTCCTCAAAGGTGTATATGTCTATGTAACCCAGAGGTTTATCCACTTAATGCACTGGGCCACTCATTCAGGACTTTTGGGTAGTATGTAACCTTGTCCACCAGGTTCACATGGGCCTCTTCATGGTCTAGCAGGTCTCATTTCTAAGAGAAATTGTCAGTGCCCAACATACCCAGTATTCAATGATGAAGAAGAAATTGAATAAGTACTATATAAACTCCCATTCAGAAGGACAACTTGGAAGCCACCTTCAGTAGTCGCTGCTTTATAGCACATAGACTAAGGAGAATTATTACTAATCACTTCTTACATGCAACGCATTGATGTCCCATTGGTCTCTCCAGCTCTCCTACGTTCTCCAGCTCTCCAGCCTTCTGATTCCTATTCTAGACATTGTGCCTTAAGGACGGGGGAGGACTTTCTCTGCTTTGTACAAAGGAAGCCCCTAGATTACTGGGAAAGTAAGGGGTGCCTGGGTGGCTCAGTGGGTTAAAGCCTCTGCCTTCGGCTCAGGTCATGATCTCAGGGTCCTGGGATCGAGGCCCACATCGGGCTCTCTGCTCGGCGGGGAGCCTGCTTCCCTCTCTCTCTGCCTGCCTCTCTGCCTACTTGTGATTTCTCTCTCTCTCTGTCAAATAAATAAAATCTTTAAAAAAAAAAAGAAAGAAAAATTATTTAAAAAATGGTGAAATCATTGATCCCCAAAATTGCCATTAATGATAGAGGAAGGCAGTATAAATGTGTCTATGCATAGTCACTTGTCTCTTTTAGCCATTCATCTCGTATTTATATATATTTGTGGTTTTTTCTCAGTTGTTAAACTTGAGCATGTAAACTTGAAATATTTTTTTGCATGTATTTGTTTTGAAATACAACCTATAACTTTGGCCCACCCCAGACCTCATAATTTTATGCTTCGTAAACACAGGACTAGTGAGTAGAAAGAGATTGGCATATTGTAGGAACTGACAGAAAGCTAGTGTGCCTAAGCATGGTGGAGGGTCGGTGCTGTGAGTTTATGTTGGAGAGGTACACAGGTTCCAAATCCTGCTGGGGGTGGGCATGGTGAAGGAGGTTGGAGTTTATTCTGAGTGCATATGGAGCCATTAATTGGTTTTAAGCAGAGGAGTGACAGGATCAGATTTATGTTTATAAGATAACTCTGGCTCCTGTGTGGGAAGGGATGGGAGGGCCCAAGAACAGAAGTAGGGAGGTCAGTGTGGAGATTCCTATCTCAGAAGTGGCACGGCATGATGGGCCCAGGTGATATCAGTGGAGGTGGAAAAAAGTGGAAAACCTTGAGATCTATTTTCGAGGTTGAGCCAAAAGACTTGGGGAGGTGGGTTTGAGGAACTACATCAATGAGTTCCATTTTGGACAAACTTTTTGAGATTACTTAAGCAGCTCAAGGCTGGAGGGGTAAATCTAGGAACCATCAACAAAAAGATTTGTTTAAACGATGGGATGGGTGCTGTCACATAGGGAGATAGTGCACAGAGACTGTTGCTTAATGATTTTTCTCTGCATCCATGCTTCTATTTAGGGAAATCTTATAACTTTAAGATACAGCTTAGTTTTCATTGCTTTTGACACCTAGGCCGAGTTTGTGTTACAGGCTCCTTCCTTTGTTTACCTTTGTATTATATCACTTTTCACAGTGTGTTTCTTTATGTGCTTCTTGCCCTTCCCTGTTTCTCAAGGACCAGATCAGTTTCCAGCATTCAGTAACTTGCTTGCACATAGCTGGCTTCTAATTAATATTTTGTTAAATAAATATTTGAGGTAATAACCCCAGGTATAAATTATTATAATTAGGATTTTTAATTTCCTAAATTCAGATACTGTTTTGGGAAATTATGTGTATGAACCATGCTATAACTTTGAGTATTCTAGGTATTGGTGATCTTTTAGTATGATCTTTGTTATTAAATAATTTCTTCATTTGTACCCTTTTTTATATGTAATTAAGCCCTTTATTATACATTCATTTCATCTATATATAACCTTGAGTTGATTTGGACAGGAGTTATTATCACCATTTTTTAGAGATAGAAGAGGTTCAGGGAGTAACATCTACGGATATATTTGGGAGTTGAACCCTTACCTTCACACTGTTATTTCCATGTCATTTCTACCACACTATACTGATTTTTCCGTGTATCACTAGATTTTTGAAAAATTAATTGCATGTAGTATATTATTTACCATTTGTTCTCCATACTTGGATTAATGCTTCCTTCTGTTACTGTAGTGGATTTTAAAGCTGGTGAAGAGACCTCAGATGGCCTCTAGTTCTGCAGTCTTACTGAGTAAATGAGATCTGGAGAAATGAGATGGCTTGTCCAGGATCATCCAGCTAACTAAACTGTGGTGGGACCATCATAGGACCATAGTAGACCACAATCCAGGTCTTCTCATTTTAACCTAGTGGATTTCTTCTGTTCTTGGCCACCCTGCCTGCCCTTTTGTTACTTTTTACAGTTGACATTCCTAATGTAAATGAGGTCTTTAAGCTTTTTATCAATTTAAAGAGTTAAATGAAGATTATTAAAATTCAAATCATGGAGTCACTAAAAAAAAAAAAAATTAGCAGGCTATTCTTTTCCTGTTATCAGTGTGTGTGTTTTGTATTACTTTTTCTTTTTAATAGTTCAGCTTACCAGTATGGCTAAATTGAAAATCAAGTCCACTTATTTAACATTTATAATGAAATGTTGTTTATACACAATTCTCTTAATATTTTATACCTGTTTGGCTCTACATTTTATTCCCTGGAGGTCAACCCTATAAGGAATAGGCTAGCCAATTTTAGTTGATTCAGAGGGAGGGAGGAATTACTGAAACGTTTCAGTTCTGTTCTGCTTTCAGCCTGAAAGATTCAGTACCAAATATGACAGTATCTGTCATTTGAGGCTACTTGACTCTAATACAAGAACACAGTTCTATTTTCATAAGCTAACTACTGCCCTACAGTAACCTTCAGTTTCTGGCAGCATAGACTGGATTTGAACCAATGACCTTGAGATAAAAGGCACCAGATAATATGATTAGTTTCCTTGCTCTCAAAATTCCCTTACTTAAGCAATTAAAGTCCCAAACGAGATGCTTAGTAACTCCACTTCCACATAGAGGCACAAATAAAGGACTTGTTTTTTCTTAAGCTAGTCCCAAGTCTTGAGCCAAGGAGTTTAAGAGCCATAATTTGTGCATTTTTTTTTAATGATTGGAAACAATCTCAGACTTCCTGAAATCACTTCGTATTTTGTACCTTTCTCAGAAGTCATGACCATATTCTACCTTTGCCACATTGTTTGTCTTCCACTGTGGAAAAGTTGTGACACAATCCTCTCCATATGTCTCACAAAACCTGGGATGGTTATTTTGTGCATAAGTTATTAAGAAATGTTAAATGTATAGATGAAATGTATTTTTATTTAAACACAGTAGCTGCCATACTGTAATAAGAAAACCTAGAGACTTCTCATTGGAAGTTGAAATGAAAGAATTAGCTTTTCAGAAATGGTTTATTCACAAATTTCATATTTGAATACAGGACAGAATCTAGACAGTATGCTCCATGGTACTGGGATGAAATCAGACTCTGACCAGAAAAAATCAGAAAATGGAGTAACCTTAGCACCAGAGGATACCTTGCCTTTTTTAAAGTGCTATTGCTCAGGACACTGCCCGGATGATGCTATTAATAACACATGCATGTAAGTATTTTATGCAGCCCTTCTTGAAGTTATGAGAATAGGAGTGTATTTGGTGCTATTTTAGGAATTGCTCACATTGTTTAATGTTTTGGGTTTTTTTCCCCCTTAATTTTATATGGTATCTTTCCAAAGAGCCAAAAAGCTTCTTGTTCTGTATATGGGAACATTTAGTACTACTACATGGTTGATGGTTCTTTTCTTGCCGTAACATTGTGATATCCTTTTTAAAGGAGATAAAAGGAATCTGCTATTTATCTAACATTTCGAGTTTATCTAACAATTTTTTTTTTTTTTTTAAGATTTTTATTTATTTATTTGACACAGAGAGAGAGATCACAAGTAGGCAGAGAGGCAGGCAGAGAGACAAGGAGAGGAGGAAGCAGGCTCCCTGCTGAGCAGAGAGCCCCATGCAGGCCTCAATCCCAGGACGCTGAGATCATGACCTGAGCTGAAAGCACAGGCTTTAACCCACTGAGCCACCCAGGCGCCCTCTAACAATCTTTTTATCATAAAGTTTATTGATACTTACTGTAGAAAATTTAGAGATTACCAAAAAAGTAATTCACTCAAAATCATAATTTTGAATTGGCCGAAATATTTTACAGAAAGATAGGAGTTGATATTGTGATATTTAATTAATTTTATGTTACTTTCTTACAAGTGAGCACCCAATGCAAGTCTGATTTATATGGCTTTTAATTTTCCTACTTAATTTTATGTTAGCTATGTAACACATTTGTAAATGATCATATAATTCTATTCCATTTGTTTGGGGACATTGAAGAATTGGCTTACTAGCCAAAAAAATTCCGTGAATAACACAGTCTCATCAGTTAATTAATTGTGTCCCTGTTATGAAGGTAATAACATCCTGCTTTGTACTTTCCTAATGATTGGATGCTCTTTGAGTATCACCAGACATAAAGCAAAAAAGTATACATGTAAAATACTGAAATTATATGAATAGTTTACTATGTCTTAGATTTGTTGTTTGTCCTCTGGTGGTGGTTGAATTTATCATGACAGCCTAGATGATCTGTCATAGGGGAGTGTTCCACACTATGGCACCAAGTAATTTCTTGCCCAACTTCTTGTCTGTAGTATGTGCCTAATATGTGTGGGCTGTTAGTGGCTTAGTAATCCAGAATAAAACTGAATCATGATGACGTGGATGGGACTAGAGGGTATTATGCTGAGCGAAATAAGTCAATCAGAGAAAGACAATTATCATATGATCTCTCTGATATGAGGAACTTGAGGGGCAGGGCGGGGGGTCATGGGGGGTAGAGAGGGAAAAATAATGAAGATGGGATGNTATGCAGCTATCAAAAGAAACGAAATCTTGCCATTCGCAACGACATGGATGGAACTGGAGGGTATTATGCTGAGCGAAATAAGTCAATCAGAGAAAGACAATTATCATATGATCTCTCTGATATGAGGAACTTGAGGGGCAGGGCGGGGGGTCATGGGGGGTAGAGAGGGAAAAATAATGAAGATGGGATGGGGAAGGAGGCAAACCATAAGAGACTCCTAATCTCACAAAACAAACTGAGGGTTACTGGGGGGTGGGAGGGTAGGAATAGGGTGGATGGGTTATGGACACTGGGGAGGGTTTGTGCTTTGGTGAATGCTGTGAAAGGTGTAAGCCTGATGATTCACAGACCTGTACCCCTGGGCAAATAATAATAAAAAATAAAAAAAAAACTGAATCATGAATTTTAACAGAATTTTGCCCCATACTTCGCCTTTTTTCCTTACAAAAAAGTAATAATTCTGCAAGAGTCTTTTAAGTAGATAGAAATAATGTACTTACTGATATGAATGATAAGAGCACAAAACTTTTTATTTTTTTTAAAGATTTTATTGATTGATTTGTTTGAGAGAAAGAGAGTATATGTATGAGGGACGAGGGGCAGAGAGAGAGGGAGAGAGAATCTCAAGCAGACTCCCAGCTGAGCACAGAGCCCAATACAGGGCTCAATCCCACAACCCTGAGACCATGACCTGGGCCAAAATCCAAGAGTCGGACATAACCAACTGAGCCACCCAGGCGTCCCACGCGAAAAAAACTTTTGCAAGTGTCTTCTTACCCATTAAAGTCTAAATGAATATATTAGGGGTAAACTCCAGCATACTAATACTAAAATGATAACATTTCGTTAAATACATGTATATGTAAATTTCTTGAAGCTATTCAGAAGTTACCCCTTTTTTCATATCCCATTCGGTAAAACGCACCTCTCAGGATCTTAGTCAGTCTGTTATCCCCAAATATATTTTTCTTTGTCATTTAATCTGGTTTTGTGTTTCATAGAAACGTTGTTTTTATTTATTGTCTGTGGCATGTAAATACTAAAAATCCTATGGATAAAAAGAGGAAGTCATTTTTTTTAAAGATTTATTTATTTGAGAAAGAGCAGGCGTGTGCGAGTTGGAGGGGCAGAGAGAGCGAGAGCGAGTGACTCTCAAGCAGAGTCCCCACTGAACACCGAGTCTTGCTCACAGGGCTTGGTCCCACAACTCTGAGATTGTGACCTGAGCCTGAGCTAAAACCAAGAGTCGATTGGTTTCCAACACTCAGACACTGGGTACGCTGTCGATAGTATACGGTGTCGACAGTGTACAGTGTCAAGGATTGACACTCAGTTGATTGAGCCACCTAGGTGCCTGAAAGAGGCAGTCAGTTTCAAGCATGTTTTTAAAACATTAAAATTCTTTACTTTGTAAAATTTTATAAATCAGTTTTCTGTGATCGTATAACTGTGATTAGCAAAGTTACATAATCATATTAAGAGGACTCCGTTTTAAAAGAAATCTTTTTCCACTTTGGACCATTAGGTTTTAGTTCAGATGTGACCTCTTTCATTAGCCTGAAAACCCATAGAGTTTTGTTGATAAATAACATGTGAATGCACTTCTAGTTCAAAAAACAGGTATTAAAGGTCATCAGTACCCAGTCACATTCAAATTGAGATTTAATTATTGCTTTCTGATTCGAAGTTATGTTTTTTGTTTTTTTCGGGGGGGTCTTTTCTTTTAGAACTAATGGGCATTGCTTTGCCATCATAGAAGAAGATGACCAGGGAGAAACCACATTAGCTTCAGGGTGTATGAAATACGAAGGGTCTGACTTTCAGTGCAAGGTAAGAATCTCATTTGGGGCCTGTGAAATAAAGAAGGGAGGGACCACGTGAAAAGTATTTCTCTCTCCAGGAGCAGTGTGTCCGATCTGTTCATCAGTGTATGTTCTTATAAATCAAATGTATTGGAGGAAGCTTAGCTCCTGCTTCAAGTAGCAGGATTGTGGTAATTAAAGTTCCAGATTATTTTACTTTTAAAAAAAAGTTTTAAGTCATCCTGTTTTCAGATTGTCACGACTGCAAAAATATATTATCACAGAATCACCCATGGATTATAAAATTGACTGGAAAGACTTTAGGGTGATGGGCAGTAACTTTTGTGTCGCTGAGACAAGTTAAGTCCTTGTAAGGAAATCTCAGTGGAGTTATTTTAACAGCAGCAGCGATGGCATTAGAGGGCTGGTGAGAAAGAGGATATGAACATCCTGCTGGCTCTCGGGTATAAACCTAATCTCTTCAAAATCCTGTATAGTAATGTTGCCCCAGCAGTCCTACCAGTGTTTTTGAAAAACAGTTTCAGACAGAACCGTTTGTTCACAAATTTAAGGTTCGACTATCTTAGGAAGTTATTCCCATTACTAAGAAATTCTCAGCATTGATAAAAACTTTAAAGATTATCCGGTCCAACCTCTGCTAAAGTTTGGGATCCCCTCCCGCACACACACGCGTATTGCATCCTATTTGCTAGTGCGACACCTCTAGTAATGGGCTTCTCGCCTCCCCAGACCACCTATTTCATCGGTACGAACAACCTGACCTGATCTTTAGAAAGCTTTTCCTCCTAATGACTGTACATCTCTTCCTGCCCCTTTGGACCACAGAAGACAAATCTAAAGCCTCTTTAATAAGGCAGCCCTTTACTGTGTAAAGAAAGTTTTTTGTGTGGTCCTGCATTCCTCCCCATACCCTCTCATCTTTGCCCGATGAAAATGCGAGTTCCCAGTCACCTCAGCTGCTCCGTGTGTGATCAGCTTCAGTTACTCTGGTTTCTCGGTGTTACATGCAGAATCAAGTGTGGTTTGACCAGGGGAAAAAAAAGAAAGAAAGAGAAAGTAACTGCTCTCTCTTTTTCTGAATACAGCCAAATCTCATGTTAGATGGCGGTTGTCATACCGCACTCTCGAAACCTGTCGAGCTTCCCGTCAGCTGAAATCACCACCTTTCACTCGTGCTCCTGCGGAACCACATCTCTTCCATTCTCTATTGGTTCTGTTGGTTTCTTGACACAAACAGGAGGATGGGAATGGAATGAGTTTTGTTAAACAGTTGTTACGTACTCGTCTATGTTAACATTTTATCATGTTAGAATTAGTCCTTTGCTGTAATTTGTCAGGATTTGGGAGGGATGATAATTTGATTATTTTTTCCAGTTTTATGCCATTTGGATGTTTATCAACCACGAATTCTATACATTTTTTAATCACTGAAAATATTGAAGAAAGAACTGTGGTTAGAGCACTGACCTCAGCAGTAATAACCAGTATCCTGCGAGCCCCCTAAACAAGATGTATCACAAGTTGAATTCACTAATACAAGTTAGTTGTTGAACTTCACAGTCTGTATTCAAATCCATGTGCTGCTTCTTACTTACTGCAGAACTTCGGGACCAGGAGCTTTTCTTTTTTAAAGTTGTTTTCTTATTTCTAAAGGAGTTTTAAGGATCCAGTGAGATAACGTTTATGTGAAGAGTTTAGCACGGAGGGCTTCATTAATGTTAGTTTTTACAATATTGATGATATAACTGAGCAGTCAGTCTTTAAGCTGGTGATGTGCATACAGACTGTATTACACAAGGATCACATACACGCACGGATGGTTTAGGGGAATTGCTTTCCAGAGCCTAGTCCTGTAGTGTACTCTTGGGCTGCCTGAGAACAGGGCTCCCCAGGCAGTTTCTGTTCCTTTCTCCCTTTGCACAATCACCTATCTCCTGATTTACAGATCAAAGGCCTGGGACTGAAAACCTCATTTCCAGACAGTGTTGTAATTCACATCTAAGTATCTAAGCTCACATAACTCTGGTCAAATCACAGACATGGACATGCGTGGAGGCTGGGAGTGGGGGAGTGCAGGAATAGAAAAGGTCCCCTCCTCCAACTTGATCATCTGATCTTTTCCTACCCAGCCATACAGTTAACCTATCTAAGAAAGCTGGGAGTCGAGGCTGCTATTGGTGTTCTTGCTGAAGCCGCATTGACTCTTCTAGGAGTTTATAAGCATTTTTGGCTTGTTCTAGAATCCCCGCTAGAATATGTCACATTCACTAGAGCAGGAAGAATTTATTTATCGAATATTTACTGTTTGCATTTACTCTGCTAGATACTTGGTATATACTACCTCATTTCCTCGCAGTTAACCCATAAGGCAGGTGTTTTTGTCCTCCATTTTACAGCAGAGGAAACGAAAGCCCAGAGAGAAGTTCATCGTTCACAAAGTTAGTAGTGGCAAAGCTAGGATTTAATAAGCTTTTTGGTTCCAGAACCCTTGCTTTTTCCATAGTACCATGCTGCCTCCAAACTCTAGTTGGCCAAGTCTGCTTTCTTTTTCTTTTAAAAAAAGAAAGAGTATAACATTTAGCTCTTCAGTTTCTAATACTGGTTCTTGCTACAATCTTCCCATCACACCGGCCTTCCAGGTCTCTCTCTTCCTTTGCTGGGTGTGATCACCTGGCTTCGGTTTCAAGGGCAGGCACTTACGCAGAACACAGGAGCCCTGGAGGGTCTCTGCCTGTGTCTGGGAGGGCAGCTTCCACTTACAGTGCTGATCTGTGCCCCCTCTCTTGCTGACGAAACACCCATTGCTTGGCGGTCTGTCTTCTAGCACTGCCAGAGAAACCCTTTCTTGGCTTTTCTTTACATTTTCTCTTCTGCAGGGCTCAGCTCATTTTGATCATTAGCCTTCCTGCAGCTGTTCTTGGATGCTTCGTAGTCCTTGTGTTTATCTTCAGTTATGTACTCTTCATTCTATCCTTTATGTAAATGTACTTGGTCTGGGATTATTTCAGAGTCACCTATATAACTCCTAACATCTCTCTTTTCTCTTTTTATCATCATTTAAAAGTAAAAATTGTTTTAATGTTAAAAATTCATTAAAGTGTAAAACTTGTGCTTTTGAAAGTTTCCAAATACTCTTGACCTACTTTCCCTGATAAAATCTCAAGAGATGGACTCCTGTTCACCTTTTTAAAGTTACACTCAAGCATACTGAAGTCTTTCCGTTCTGGCCATCTGATATTTAAGAATAGTATGGTCAATTTCTGCTTGTATTGTTGCTACTTGTATAATGACAAGCAATTCCTTTCTGTTACTATTTTGGTCCAGAATGGCAGTTTTCCCAGGCAGTGCTGAAATGTCAGCATTCAAGTTAATAACTTGTCAAGTACTGTACCAATCAAGTCAGACTTCACACATAATTGTTGGTGTCTGTTCTCATGACTACGGTGTTTTCCTGTGCTCATTTACTGACCTATTAGGGACACTTCTCGTGTCTGGTCGGTAGACTCTAAGAAACTCAGGAATATGGCTTCTGTATTTTGCCTTTGTCCTCACTGCATCTACTTTAATTTGCTTCTACGTGGGGTTCATTCGTTTCAGTGTAGTTGTTGTAAGCAGACTCTGCAGTATCTCCCACCTACTCGACTACTCTTCCTGATGTCTCTTTTAGACTGGGACACCCTCCACCTAAGTAGTCTCGGTACTGATGTGAGGTCCTGTGTACCCTACTAGTTCATCGTTGTGATAAAATGTCTTACCCATGTTTTTTAAGGAAAAGATCCCATGACTTATATTTTTACTAAAAACAAATGAATAGTAATATATTAAGATATGCCAAAGTTTTGGTGAAAAATACTTACAAACTTCTGTTTGTAATTTATAGTTCAGTGTTCCAACACATGATCCACATACATATGTTCTCCTTAGGAAGAATAATTTCATAATCTTTAATATTTCAGCACAGATTCTAATTTTTCAGTAATCTTTTTTTACACATAAAATTTGGAGGTCCTACTCTTTCAACTGAATTAGAAATTATATTTATGAATATTTTAAAAACCTCATTATCAACTTAAAATACCAAACCATTTTTAATTTTATTATTACTCTTCCTCTAGGATTCACCCAAAGCCCAGCTACGCCGGACGATAGAATGTTGTCGGACCAATTTATGTAACCAGTATTTACAACCTACACTGCCCCCTGTTGTCATAGGTAGGTTAGCCGAGAAGAGCGTGATCATGATTTTCAGTAAAATATTTTCTCTGGTTTTAACAATAAACGAGTGTTCTAGAATTTAACACTACAAATTATTTTTCCCCTTTTATATCTGATAGAAAGATAATATGTATACTTCATTGTTTACTTCCCTCATCAGGTCCATTTTTTGATGGCAGCATTCGGTGGCTGGTTGTGCTCATTTCTATGGCTGTCTGCATAATTGCTATGATCATCTTCTCCAGCTGCTTTTGTTACAAGTAAGATAATTATTTTGATACAAAGTATTTTGTTGATTATTAGATATGAGCAGTTATTCTTTAAAAGCCAGTGGGAAGAAATTACTATTGAATACAATTCAGACACCATTAGCTTATATTCTCTGCTTCTGTCTCCTTTAGGTTATAAGCTCCTAACTAGATTATAATTTTCTGAAGGGAAAAGAGGACCTTACTACTAATCAGTTAGTTGAACCCAGCTTTATACTTCTTGCTTTGTTCATGAGTTCTTATGATTTTTCTTACTTATAGAATGCTGAACTTTCCTAAATATGAATGTTGAAAATCTGTCCCAAAAAGCCAACTACATATCATTCTTTAGTAATTTGTGGCTTCAGAGTTGTTTGTGATTAATCATGATTTCCCAGAAGAGAAGAGTAATAACAAGAGGGGATAAACTTCAGTAATAAAGTATTATCTTACTGGCATATGAATTAACTGAGAGATCAGAACAGGTTACTAGGCCCATAAATAGACCCAGGTATATAAAGAAATTTAGTATATGGTAAAGGGGACATTTCAGATCACTGGGGAAGAGCTGGTTAATTCTATAAATGGATTTGGTAGTAAGTAGCTATATGGAAAAAGATAAAGATTTTTTTTTAAAGATGAAGTTTTATCATTTACCTACATTGGAATAAATTTTACCCAGATTGGAGCTAGCTATGTGTAAAATGAAGTGATTAAAGCACCGGAACAAACCATGGAAGAACGTTTAAAAAATAATCTCAGAATGTGGAAACTCTTTCTGAGTCTGACACAAAACTAAAAAGCAAAAAAACCACACCCACAGAAAACAAAACCTTAAAAAAAAAATGTGTCAACTGCATAAAAATAAAACTTTACTATGTGACAGAAGCCACCATAAATAGAATACAAACAGTGAAAACTGTTGGCATTTCATATTACAGACAGCTCATTTCCCAAATATAGAGAGCTTTTATTAATCAAAAAGAAAAAAAACCTTAGCAGTTCAGTGGGAAAATGAATTATTTACCTAAAAGGAAATACTATAGCTCTTAAAAGCAAAATAAAAAGATGACTCAAGAATACTCAGAATATGAAAAATATAAATTAAAATCCTACTGAGATACTGTTTTTCACATGTTGTACTGGCAAAAGTTCTTAAAGAGACAGGTTGAGCATACTTACTGTTGCTGCCTCCAGTAAAAAAGCAGTAAAGTTTTTAACTTCTTTGTCCAACCAGGACATGGAGTACAGGAGATAACAGCAAAAAACTTTGGAACTTGTGAAGCTTTTGGATGAGTAGTAAGTGACTTTGCAGACCTAAAAAATCAGACTCCTAGGCTAGAATTTTGAGAAAGTAAAAAAAAGCAACCAGTTTATATCCTAGAATTCTTCAAGAAACTCAAGAATTGGCAGTACCAGTTATCTCTGGAAGTAAAGTTGAGAGTGGCAGTAAAACCAAGAGGATTGCTTGAAAGTCTGTTTTTAGAAAGTCAGATGCTGTGTGTGTTATGCAATACTGCATTAAGAAATCACTTCCAAACACAGTGGCTTAAAACAGCAATTATTATCTCTCACTGTGGGTCAGAAACTCAGGAGTGACTGGGTGTCAGGGTCTTTCATAACATCCAGCCAGATATCAGCAGAGGCGGTGCTCGCCTGAAGGCTTTGCCTGGAGCTGGTAGATCACCTTCCAAGATCAATGTAGCTTGCTTCACAGTCTCACAAATGGGTGGGATGCCTTAGTTTCTCTGATGGTGAGCCTCTCTGCAGAGGTGCTTGAATGTCCCTGCAGCATGAAGCCTGGCTTTTTCCTCCTAGAGTGAGTGACCCAAGAGATCAAGGTGGAAGCCGCAAAGCTACATACGATCTAAACTCAAAAGTTACACCATCACTTCTGCCACATTCTGCTGGTCACACAGGTCAGCCCTACTGTGTTATGGAAAGGAACTAAACAAGGGCATGCTTACTGGGAGGTGAGGGTTGTTGTGAGCCATGGCAAGTACCACAGATGTTGAGATTCATGACTCCTGTTCTGAGAGTCACTTCCCCACCATCTCCCTACAGAAGGCTAGAAGTGTATTCTCTGGAAAGAACAAATGTAAGATTCTTCGCTGTGGCATCCATTATTGAGGGTGAGGTATTACAGTGAAAACATGGCGGTAAAGTGAACATTTACATACTGATTGGCGGGTGCCTCAACTATCCCAGAACCCTGTCAGCCAGGCTTGAACACATGACAGATGGGAAGAATTTTCTTGGGGAAATCCATCCAGCCCCAGAGAAGAAACCTAAACCTACTGACCTGACCTCAGTGGACCCAATGAAATGGCCCAGGCAGTTATCTTACAGTGAAGCCTGTAATCAGTAAGCCCCACTCACATACTAATAGCTGCCAGTCAGGCAGTAAAAGACACTAATCCCCAAAAAACAGGAGACAAATGAAGTGAGCCTTTTGATTGCCCACCTTACTGCCCAGAGAGAGTTTCTACCTGTACGACACGGGAGCGACCCAGGTGTAGCCCAGAAGGTTCTGACTTCAGGAGATGTAGCTGAGTCTGGGGTATGAATAGCAGTTATAGTTCATAGGACAGAGTGTTGGAGAGGAGAGTGCTTCAAAGCAAAGAACTCTGGATATCTGCACAAGGTTCCTATCAAATATTTAGCTGAATCTTGATCAGCACGTTCAAGTGAGGAAACTACCCAAGGCTGGGAAAAAATACCTGAAAAGACTGAAGAAAACATTGTTCAATACTCACACAATTCTGGGAATAGTGTCTGTTCCCACCAGCTGTGAGACTTGAAAACCTCATAATTCACAGGGCTTTGGTTCAAGTACTCACAGGGGTCTTGCTTCAGTATTGGAAATAATTAGCCCTAGACTAAACATGACACTGGTCTCACCTCAAAAGGATTGTCCTGTTTCCAAATAGCTGCATCCTAGAACATAGTTCAAGAGTATTTAGAAGAATACAGAAATACCAAGCATCCAACAAAGTAAAATTCACAATGTCTGTCATCCAGTCAATAATCATGAGGCATGCAAAAATACAACCAATACAACCAATAATGAAGAATCAAAAACACCAATGCAGAACGGATCTAGATTTTAGAATTAGTAGACAGGGGCATTAAAATAGTTATTAGAACTGTATTTTATATGTTGAAAAAGTGAAATAGAGACATAGAAAATATAAAAAAGACCCAAATCAAACTTCAGGAAATGAAATCTGTACTATCTGAGGTGAAATGTACACTGGATGAGATTAATGGCAGATTAGCTACTGTAGAAAAAATAGGATCAGGCATGAAGACACTGCAATAGAAACTAAACAAACGGAATGCCTGGGTAGCTCAGTTTAGCTCAGTTAAACATCTGCCTTCAGCTCAGGTCATGATCCCAGGGTCCTGGGATGGAGCCTTGCTTTGGGCTCCCTGCTCATTGGGAGCCTGCTTCTCCCTCTCCCTCTGCTGCTCCCCCTACTTGTGCTCTCTTGCTCTCTCTGTCAAATAAATAAAATCTAGGAAGAAAGAAAGAAAGAAAAAGAAAGAAAGAGAGAGAGAAAAGAAAGAAAGAAAGAAAAATAAAAACTAAGCAAACTAAACCATTAAAAAATAACTTAAATAATGAATGAAGCACCAGTGGGCTGTGAGACTTCAGCCTAATGTCTGTGTGAGTGTATTGAGTAGTGCAGGGGGTTAGGGGCACCAACCCCTGTGCAGTCAAAAGTCTGTGTATAACTGACTCCCCCATAACTACTAATAGCCCGCTGTTGACTGGAAGCCTTACCAATAGAACAAACACCTGATTAACACATATTTTCTATCTGGTGTGTACTATATGCTGTATTCTTTGAATAGAGTAAGCTCTTAGAGGAAAAAAAAATGTATTAAGAAAATCATGAGATAAAGAAAATGCATCGACAGTACTATGCTGTATTGAAAAAAGATCAACATATGAATGGACCCATGCGGTTCAAACCCATGTTGTTCAAGGGTCAACTGTATATATACTGGAGTTCCCAAAGGAAAGGAGAGAAGAGGAGGAGAGAGAGTGAAATATTTTAAGAAATATTGACCAAGATTTTTTTCAGATTTAATTAGAACTGTGAACCTGTAGAGCCAAAGTACAAGAAACTCAAAGAAACCTCCACCATGGTACATCATTATCAAATTGCTCAAAACCAGTAATAAAGAAAAAAATCTTAAATGCAGCCAGAGAAAAAAGGCGGGTTAGGTATAGAGGAAGAAAGGGAAAGATGGGTGGTAGCTGACTTTCCAGGGGGAAACAATGCATAGAGCAGAGCAGCAGCATCTTTAAAGTACTCAAGGGAAGGGGCGCCTGGGTGGCTCAGCCAGTTAAGCTTCTGCCTTCGACTCACGTCATGATCTTGGGGTCCTGGGATCGAGCCCTGCTTCAGACTTCCTGTTCAGCGGGAAACCTGCTGCTTCTGCCTCTGCTTGTTCTCTCTCTCTGCCAAATAAATCAATAAAATCTTTTAAAAAATAGATGAGGATAGAGTTTGGATAAAATTAAAAACAAAGTTCTGAAAGTGTTTTAAAGGTATGGGTGGGAGTATGGGAAAGATGGGCTGTCTTATAATGGAGGGTTTGTGACTGGTGTAACCTTCAAGGAGAAGGTCAGTAGAGCCATCAACATTCCAAATCCACTTCTAACTCTAGCAGTTTGTACACAGATATGCCAGAAACTTTCTTCAATTTAGCCTTATATGCTGTAAGACTAGAAACAAAGTGAATGCTCCTGGTGAAGGAATGGTAACTGCCATACAAGGGAGTACTGTTCCACCATGGAAGGAAAAGGAGGCTCTTTATGTGCTGCTGTGGAATGAGTGCCCAGATAGATCGCAAAGTGACAAAGCAAGATGCGGGACAGCATTTACAGTATACTACCATTTCTGGAAGAAAAAAGGAAAATGGGAGGCGAACAGCAATGTGTATATTTTTATCTAAATAGACATCAATGCTCTCCTGAAGATTACCGAAGAAACTGTGGAAATAGTTCCAATTCCACGTTTTTTCCAATTCCTCCCTGATGGTGCAGGGATAGGGCAGGAGGAAGATTGTTCACTGCACGTCCTTTTGTGCCTTTTGAATTTTAAACCATTTGAGTCAATTACCCTTGTAAGGTTTTAAAAATAAAATTCAAAAATGGCTAAGTGTATTGGGGTATCCGTAGAGAAAACATTTCTGACTTGGTGTTTTCTGTAATTTCCATCCTTTACTGTAAGTGCCAAATGGGTTAAAGGACTAAACGAGAGAATCAGAATTTAAACACCCTTAAGATGTGCTAATGATGGTCTTAAGGCATAAAAGCATGTATCCACAAGGGGGGACATTGATAAGTTTAATTTGACAACATTAAAAAACAACCAACCTCCATAAGTGGAATGACAGGATACTGACAGACTGAGAGAAGACTCTTGTAGCATAATTACCTCCAGCATCCAGACTACACGAGGAACTCCTAATGAATCATTGCGGAGAAAAGACAAGACATCCCTGTTGAAGAGCATGAATGGGCACTTCACAGAATAGGCAAAACACATGAAGACCAGTTCACAGAAAAAAATGAACTATAGGAAAAAATATGAACTTTCTTAGAAGTCAGGAGAAAATGACTCCGTTTCATTGCCATCAGATTGGTAACAGCCTAAAAATGTGCTGGTTCCAACTTTGCACTAGAATATGGGGAAATGTACAATGTGATATTATACTTTATCATACATTAAAAAATATAGTAGTATTATATGTAGTATAATACATAGTATAGTATATAGTATAGTGTATAATATAAATAGTACTAATAGTACAGTATATGCTATTTAGTATATACTATATGTTCTACATATAGTATATACTATAATAGTGTAATATAAAATGTTACATATTATAATTATGTCAGCACATTCATAATTTAATATAAGTATATATAAATATAGTATAAAGTACATATAAAATATTTTATAGCATATTATTACTATACTTTATAAATTATTCCCCTTTGGAGAGCAGTTTAGTGATATCACTAAAATTGAAACTGTGTATCTTCGAGGGGTGCCTAGGTGGCTCAGTTGGTTAAGCTACTGCCTTCTGATAAGGTCATGATCTCAGGGTCCTGGGATTGAGTCCCGCATTGGGCTCCCTGCTCAGCAGGGAGCCTACTTCTCCCTCTTCCACTCTCCCTGCTTGTGCTCTCTCTCTCTTTCTCAAATAAATAAATAAAATATTTAAAAAAAAAAAGAAAGAAAATATGTGTACCTTCGAGAAATTCTTACACTCCTGCACAAGAGACTGGCAGTTTCATGTTACTATTTGTATTAACAAACTTTTGGAATTAACAAATATGACCCATCAGGGTAAATTGTGGTAAATTCCTAACAAGAACCCAAGGTACCATTTAAATCATTTCCTTGGCAGAATCGTAGTGACGGAGACCATGGCTCCCAGATCCAGTCTGGGTTTGGATCCTAGTTTCACCACTTGGTGTGGTGTCTGACTTGGGACAGATGATGAACCTCTGGGCCGTGGTTTTCTCACCTGTAAAACTGGAGCAATAGTGTTCACATCCTAGGAGTTTTGTAAAGATGAAATGAGTCCTAGAATAAGGCCTAACACACTTGGCATCAATAAAAATGAGCTATTGTTTTTAAACATGTATCAGCATGGATAAATATATAAGACATAAGGAAGTTGTTTTGTTTTTAAGAAAGATGTCAAGTAAATATGGCATATACCATTCGAGTCTGTTTGTATCCAGAGAAACAGTGTTGTTTATGAATGTGTACGTAGGTGGTAGAAGGATAAACAAATAGGAAGGACGTAACAACCTTTCAGGATAGTGTTTTTTTGAAGAGTAAAGGAAGGAAATGGAATTATCAAAGGAGTGGCAGGAGTTTCAAATATTTCTACTGTTTATTTCTCTAAAATAAATATAAGGTTAATATTTATACAGTTTAAATGGTCTACAAGTGGGTGGCAGTTAAATCTCTACTTTCCTGTATGTTTGAAATATTTCATAATTTGAAATTGTAAGAAGAGAATCTTCAAAACTGTCAGAATGAGTTCAGAGATCTTGTTTGATTTCTTTGCATAAATTCCTTTTCCCTTTTTAAAAATGGAACTACATTCATTTTTCATTTTGCTACAACAAAATTCAAAATACTGACAAATTCAAATGGGAATGCTTATGTAAAGTACAAGGTGAGTACTCCAGCATCCCCCGGAAATAACTGTTACTTATGACTCGTTATGTATCTCTTCTGATCTTTTTAGATGTATGTAGATGGGATCTACATATGTAGATTGTATAGCTAGGATCACACTGTGTGCTGTTTTTTAATCTGGTATTTTTCACTAGCCAGTGCACCGTAGACATCTTTCCATTTTAGCATGTACATAGAGCTCTACCTCATAAACTCCATTCCTGGACTTGACTTTAACAGAAGAGATTTTATCCTGTAAGACTAATTTGGATATGATCCTATCTGAAGGAAGGATAATGGTGTCGACAACCTCAAGATTTTTCTTACCCTAGAATTTTGTAGTTTTGGAATTTTAATGTGGGTTATTTTCTGCTTTTTTAAAAAGACATTATTGCAAGAGCATCTCAAGCAGACGTCGTTATAATCGTGATTTGGAACAAGATGAAGCATTTATTCCAGTTGGAGAATCATTAAAAGACCTCATTGACCAGTCACAGAGTTCTGGTAGTGGATCTGGATTACCTTTATTGGTAAGATAAAATGTCATATAAACATGAATGGTTGGTTTATTGGTACAGAATGTGTCCTTATATGATGGTAGGCAGTGTAATTGTTACAGATTAGGGAATGTTATTAAACACATTCTTTTCTTCCTTCTTATTTAGAAAGATGGTTGCAGTCATGCAAGAAGGAATCAGTTAAAAATAAGAACTGTGAAACAAGAGGAATAGAATAGGCAGTAAGATAGAGCCACAAGCAGTTAGGAAAGAAAATATGATCATGAAGTGCTATACAAGTGCTAGAGTTAGCTCACAAGTTTTGCTTTTAACAGCTAACTGGAAGAGGAGTCAGATATAAATTCCTTGCACCTAAGATTAAACTCATTGGTTGAGAGAAGTATAACTGTTTCAAATTAATGTTCGATATCAGACATATTTTTAATTGTCTGTATTTGTTTAAAGTAAATGCATTGATCTCTAATTTTAAATTTATTAAATAATTCTGTAATCGAATTGGAAAGGTAAAAGTAAAACTGTCTTCATGTACGACAACATGATTATCTACAAAGAAAAATTTCAAGGATGTTACTATAAAGCTACAACTACTCGTTTGTCAGGGTTGCAGAAGATAAGGTCACTATACAGAAATTGTTGAATTTAGGTACACTGGCAACAAGCAGTTAGGAATTAAAATGTTAAAAGCGGTATCACTTAAAATAACTTAATGGGGCGCCTGGGTGGCTCAGTGGGTTAAAGCCTCTGCCTTCAGCTCAGGTCACGATCTCAGGGTCCTGGAATCAAGCCCCGCATCGGGCTCCCTGCTCAGCGGGGAGCCTGCTTCCTCCTCTCTCTCTGCCTGCCTCTCTGCCTACTTGTAATCTCTCTCTCTCTGTGTCAAATAAACAAATAAAAAATCTTTAAAAAAAAATAAATAAAATAACTTCAAAAAATCAAATATTTTAGAATAAGCTTAACAAAATTTATGTAAGACCTTTGTACTGAAAATTAGAAAACATTGCCAAAAGAAATTAACAGAGCCCTAAATAAGGGGAGATGTATCTCCTGTTTGTGACTCAGTAGACTCAGTATTAAAATTTCAGTTATCCTAAGTTGATCTGCAGTTTCCGTTCAATCTAAAATCAGAGCAAACTTTTATAGAAATTAATAAACTGATCTAACATTTATATGGAAATGCAAATGACCTAGAAGAGCCAAAACACTTTTGAAAAAGAACAAAGAGGATTCACTCCCTGATTTCTGGACCTACTGTAAAGCTACAGTAATCAGCACAGTGTGGTCCTTAAGGATAAGGATAAATGTGTGTGTCAGTGGAAGAGAATAGAGGGTATAGAAATGGGCACAAATGTTACTTGATTTGGGTGCCAGAGTAATTCAGTGGGGAGAAGACAGTCTGTTCCACAAATCATGCGGGGAAGATTAAGCATCCATTTCCCAAAAAGTGTATCTCGAGCCTTATCTCCAAATATGAAATTACCTTGAAATGGACCATAGATTTACATGTGAAATGTGAAAGTTAAAGTGTAAAAACCTTTAAAAGAAAATATTTTAGAAAATCATTGTGACCTTGGGCTGACCAAAGGTTTCTTAGGACACAAAAGGCATGAATCATTTTTCAAAATGATAAATTAGGTTTTCTCAAAATTTGAAAATTTTCCTATTCAGAAGTTAAGTAACTTAAGCAAAGGAAAAAATAAGTCACAAACTGGCAACACAGATCTGAAAGAATTTGTGTTCCAGAATATATAAGGAATGTCTACAGTTCCAGTTATTAGACAACCCAATTTTTAGAAATGGACAAAAGATTTGAACAGATACTTCCCAAAAGAAGAGAAAGGAATGGCAAATAAGCACATGAAAAGGCAGGGAAATGCAAATTCAACATCAAAGTGAGACACTGCACATCCACTAGTGTGACTGAGAATATTACGTGTGGAGAAGAATATAGGTCAACTAGAAATCTCATACATTGCTGATGGAAGTGAAAACGTTTTCAGGCACTTTGGGAAGCAGGTTGACAGTTGACTGAAAGGTGAAGCGTGTGCTTTCTATTACTGTGAAGCAGTTCTTTCCACAAAGTATTTACTTGAAGAGATCTGCAGACACGCCCACACAAAGACCTGAATGTGAATGTTCACAGCAGCTTTATTTGTAAGACATAAATTGTCAGCAACCTAAAAGTCCATCAGTTGGTAAATAGATAAACAGATCGTGATATATTCATACAGTGGAACATTCCTCATGAACAAAAAAGAAACTACTGATACAGGCAACAACAATACAGATGAATCTTGAAGTGTTTTATGCTAAGTGAAGAAAGCCAGACACAAAAGATTACATATTGCCTGTTTTCATTTATGTGATATTCTAGAAAAGATAAAAAACCGTAGAGAAAGAAAACAGATCAGTGATGCCAGGGTCTGGGGCTGGGTGGGGAGGGCATTGACTTTAAAGAGGCAAGAGGGAACTTTCTTAGCTGATGGAAACATTCTGTATCTTAATTGTGGTGTTGGTGGTTACATGACTGTATACACTTATCAAAATGCAGTTCTCAAAAAGAGTGCATTTTGTATGTAACTTATACCTCAATAATCCTTGTAATTTTTAAAGAAAGGATTATTGAGGTATAAGTTACATACAAAAAGACTCCGAGACGGGAGTGTGCACGAGTGAATTCTAAACACTGAAATAAGGTGAGTAAGAGGAATGAGTGTGGATCATGATAGCAGACGATGAGGTTGGAGAGTCAGGCAGGGGCCGCATCATGGAGGGTCTTAATGACTTGAGTGGAAGATTTTTAACTATCATTTAGATCTTGCTGCATAATGAAGCACTCCTAGGCTTAGTGGTTTGAAGCAACAGACATTTATTATTTCTCATGGTTCTGTGGGTCTGCTGGGCAGTTCCTTTCCTGGCCCTGCTCAGCTAGAGCTAGGTGGTTTAGTTCACGGACACAGCCAGTGGCTCCCAGGGTTTTGTTCAGCCATCACAGAGTTCTCCAAAACAGCGAGGAAGGGCAAGCCTGAGCACAAACACTTTTTGAATCTCCATTTGAATCACATTTGCTGTTGTTCCATTGCCAAAAGCAAATCCTGTGGCCACGCCCAGAGTCTGAAGAGGAGACTACCCAAGGGTGTGTGGACTGGGACTGGGAACGGAAGTATGTTGACCGTTTCTGCTAACAGTCTGTCACGTTGCTAACCCGTTAGTGTGGGATTTCACAATATATTGTGTGTTGTTTCGTCTTCTTTTAAATCCTTTATAAATTCTACCATCGGGATGGGTTGGTTGTACATCCCATCCTTTTTGATGGGACAGGCCATTGGGCCACTTTCTCACTTTCAGCAGGTTCGTTTCATCAAGACCTCCACAAACATTTTGCTTTTTTCTGTGAAGGTTCAGAGAACTATTGCCAAACAGATT
Source organism: Ailurus styani (assembly GCA_002007465.1). NCBI lineage: Eukaryota > Metazoa > Chordata > Mammalia > Carnivora > Ailuridae > Ailurus > Ailurus styani. The sequence continues at coordinate 673,343 of LNAC01000311.1, read as the reverse complement.
CAGATGGTTCGGCAAGTCGGTAAAGGCCGGTACGGAGAAGTGTGGATGGGCAAATGGCGCGGTGAAAAGGTGGCTGTCAAAGTGTTTTTTACCACTGAAGAAGCAAGCTGGTTTCGAGAAACGGAAATCTATCAGACTGTGCTGATGCGCCATGAAAACATACTTGGTGGGTACATGTCCGGTTTCGGCTGATCCCGTATTCTGACACGGTTAGTGGGGTGCTGTGGAGGCCTGCCACGCGGGCTCTGAAAACCTTCGTGAATTCCATTATGTGCATCTGGCTCAAGGAAACCCAAGAGAATGCGCAGTTTAAATTCAAAACAATCCTGAATGCCCACCAACCACTTTATTTACTGTCCAACTAGGAAAACAATAGGGAGTTTCAAATTGGAAGTAGTGCTAGTTTATTGGACTTACTCCTAGAGTAACACAGCCCAAGTTTTTTAAAGGTAATTTAAGCCATTTTCTAGTGTAACTTTAACTCTATGTGCCTTTTGCCTTTTATAAACTGAACCCTCCCCCTTTGTTTACAAAATAGAAAAATGATTTAGGTATGATCTGATGGGTAGGGTGCAGAAACTCCTCTAGCTTTCCTGACTTTTCAGCTACTGTTTCCCTACCCTTTAATTTAGAGAATGCATAACACATTGCCACAAGTATTCCAGACACTTAACTGTTAGTTTCCTAAGGGCTGTCACAACAAATTATCACAAACTGGGTGGCTTAAAACAACAGAAATTTATTTTCCCAGAGTTATGGAAGCCAGAAGTTTAAAGGGAGGGTGTCAGCAGGGCCATGCTCTCTGAAGACTCTAGGAGAGGCCCCTTCCTTACCTCCTCCCCCCAGCTTCTGGTGACTGCCAGCAATTTTTGGCACTTATTGGCTTGGAGATAACACTCTTACTCCCTGTTGTCACATGGCCCTCTCCCCTTTATGTCCACATTCCCCTCTTGTAAGGATACTGGTCATTGAATCAGGAGCCACCCTAGTCTAGTATTGACCTCCTCTGAACTTGGTTCTATCTACAAAGACCCTACTCCAGAGAAGGTCACATATACGGGTACCAAGTGGACATGAATTGGCATGGGGTGGGAGATACACACTATTCGACCCAGCACTCACTGACCTTCTTCTGAAGGGAAAGGGAGCAAGAGAAAGAAAGAAAGGAGGCCAATATCATGGCCTTGCTTATCAGTAAGCCAGATGGGAAGGCAGATGTGCTGAGGCTTAGTGGGCAAATGGGAGCTGGCTTAGTTAGGAGCAAACTCGTGGTTGAACATTTTAACTTTATTATTTTAACATGTCCACTTTTCAATTTGAAATTGAGAGTTTTTCCACCTTCCATTGTGCTTAGAGAATCATGGAGATGGATAGCATTTCCCCAAGTTATTTTCTGATATGTGACTTTTTTCTTAGGCATATGATTGTCATTTTCATGATTATCATTAAGATTATTTTAAATATATTGCAGAAATGTAGAGTTATCTGTGTAAATGGCAGGAAAGAATGGTACACATTCAAGAGATTTTGTTAGGCAAATTAAATTTTTATGATCTGTACAAGATACCAAAGTTATTTTCAGTATCCTGAATTAGCATTTAATATTCTTCTTACCTATCTCTGATTACTAACCCTTTAAACCCATTAATTGAACAGGTTTCATAGCGGCAGACATTAAAGGTACAGGTTCCTGGACTCAGCTCTATTTGATTACCGATTACCATGAAAATGGATCCCTCTATGATTTCCTGAAATGTGCCACACTAGACACCAGAGCCCTGCTCAAGCTGGCTTATTCAGCTGCCTGTGGTCTGTGCCATCTCCACACAGAAATTTATGGCACCCAAGGAAAGCCTGCGATAGCTCATCGAGACCTAAAAAGCAAAAACATCCTCATTAAGAGAAATGGAAGTTGCTGTATCGCTGACCTGGGCCTTGCTGTTAAATTCAATAGGTAAGCGGTTCTTTGCGTACTGTTTTGAAATCATTGGAATCTCCAAAAGATAGTTGCCTATTTGGATTCAGGATAGTGGACTTACAAACATGTTTTTGGACTTATCTGGTTATATAAATAAATAGTTGGGGGTTTTTTTCTTGATGTTTTGTTTTTCTGGTTTTTTGGTGTTTGTTTTTTTTTTTTACAAAAATTACATCCTACTCTACATAATTCTTGATTTCCTGCTTTTTATTGTCTTAGACATCATTCTGTTGCAATTTATGTAGATCTGCTTCATTCTTTTTAATAGTGTTGATGCAGTTTTCCATTACGTGGATGTACTGTGACCCAACTAATGGGCATTAAAATTGTTTCTACTTTATTATTTAAAAAATGCTTTAGTACACATTGTATTTTATCCATATGTAATATCCTTGACTGCTTGTGTATTTGTTCATGGTGGATTCCTAGAGAAGGGGCTACACAGAGTGTGTGCCTATTAAAGTCGAGTATAATTGCAAGCTCTTCCTTTAGGAAGCCTTCATCAGTTTACACTCCCATAAATAGGGTTAGAAGTATGCTGTTTCTCCCTCACCACTTGAAATTCTCGGTATTTTTTAAATAGAATTATCAAATTTTTAGGAAACTATTGAAGCTGTTATAATATTGTTATAAATCTAGGATACAGCAGCCAAATTTACATTTCAGAATTCATTTCAGGTTATAAAGGTACTAGTCCATAATAAAGCAAATGTTAAACTTTAATTCTTCTTCCCTAGATGTTACAGTATTCTGATCCTGTTGTTCTTTATCATTGTGGTAGTCATTGGCTCAAATACTCGTCAGATACTGTTTAAGAAAATCTAAAATACGTTACATTAATCCTGGCTTCAGAGTCGTTTCCAGAACCCACCAGAATTGGGGGCCTAAAAGACAAAGCATTTATGTCTTCCAACTCTAAAATTTAGTCCAAAAATTGAAAAACCAATAAACATCATTTATTACTGATTGTCAGTATGATTATGTAAACATTACTCGCAACAGAACTAAGTTGGTTGGACCAAAAATGAAAATGTAATCCTGTGTCACAAATGTTGAGTTTATCATATGAGAACAGTAAAAGCAATGATTCTTCTCAGTTTATTTTTATATTTGCTTGTTCTGGGACATAATTATCTATCTAAAGACTATCTAATTATCTACTGCTCTTTCTTACATTCAGTACTGTCCTTTTTCTTAGAGAGGCACTGAACTTGTTTGGTGACAGAACTTGAACTGATGCGAGGTGTTTATTGTCTTTATCCAGAATAATATGCATATTCATACTTAGCTGTTCACTGCAGACAGTAATGATTCTGATTGGGTGCTGTCCCAGACCCTGCTGGGGTGTTGTGTAATATGTAACATATATTTAAAGGGTATATTACTTTTCTAAAGTCTGGAAAATGTTAAATTTTAAGATCTTACCTGGTCCCAAGGAATTCTGTTAAGGGAATGTTGAGATGTAAGATTGGTAGGTAGGTAGGTAGATTTTTTATATATATATATATTTATGTGTGTGGGGTGTGTGTGTGTGTGTGTGTGTGTGTGTGTGTGTGTGTGTGTGTGTACGTGTACACATAGAGGGAAGAGTCTGACTTAAAAATGCTACAAAAATACAAGATAAACTATCTTGTTCCTGGCCCTCAACGTGAGCACTGTCTTCTCTGTCAGCGACACAAACGAAGTTGACGTCCCCTTGAATACCAGGGTGGGTACCAAACGCTACATGGCTCCGGAAGTGCTGGATGAGAGCTTGAATAAAAACCATTTCCAGCCCTACATAATGGCCGACATCTATAGCTTTGGCCTGATCATTTGGGAAATGGCTCGTCGTTGTATCACAGGAGGTAAGACTTTAGTAGTGAGTTTCTGGTTATGTTTGTATCCTCATAACTCAAAAAAGTAACAGCTCATTTATATGACTTAGATGTCCTATATGTCAGGGATCCCCAAGGCCACCCCCAGGTTCTGTGATTTCACTACAAGGACATATAGGACTCAGCATATAGTTGTCCTCACAGCTAAGATTTATTATAGTGCAAGGATACAGATAAAATCAGCCAAGGGAAATGGCGCATGGAGCGAAGTTCAGAGGAAATCAGGCACAGTCTTCCAGAAGTCCTCTCCCAGTGGAGTCACACAGGATGTGCTTCAGTTCTCCAGGAGTGAGTTATGACAATATGTGAAATATTATCATCCAGGAAAGTTCATTAGAGACCTAGTAGCCAAAGATAGTTTTGGAGGCTGGTGATATGGGCACCCTCCACCTAGCATGTACCAGAATTCCAAACTCCTAGAAAGAGAGCAGGTGTTCAGCATAAACCATATTGTTTGTACAAATAGTCTAGGCACACAGTGAGTGACCCTTATCGTGTAGGGAGAGTTCTATATGAGTGTGTAAGGAATTGTTTACCCAGCAAGTTCCCAGATATGGGCCCAGCGCCGACCCTGCAAGTAGGCCTTTTCAAAGAATAGTGCTTTCTAGCCGCTGCGTTAACTCTTTTCTGCGCATCATGTTGTCTTTCTGCTGCAGAACGAAATAAGGCAAAACAAAAAACAAAAACCACATTCGTTAGTAAGAACAATTATGTATATAAGTAATCAAATTAAAAATTGAAGGGGCACCCAGGTGGCTCAGTCAGGTAAGTGACTGACTCTTGTTTCAGCTCAGGTCATGATCTCTAGGTTGGGAGATCAAGCCCCCCATTTGGCTCTGTGCTGAGCATGGAGCCTGCTTAAGATTCTCCCTCTCCCTCTGCCCTCCCTGGCTTGCTTGCCCTTTTACGTGTGCGTGCATGCAAAATAAATAAATAAATAAAAATTGAAGGTAAATGAGCGTTTCACCTTACTTTTCCTAAGGGACATAGGTATGTCCACAAGTATGATGGGGACCCTGATGGAGGTAGAGGAAATACTTAGGCATAGAAAAAGAGAAGAAAACACATTTACTATTTACTGTGAGTGAATCATTCACTCTATAATTCTCTTATGTAGGAATCCATTTTTACTCCCATAGTTCAGTAAGAGGTACTCAGTAGGTTGGTATATTTTATTCAGCCATTTCTGTGCCCACGTGCTTTCTCACTCCCTACAGGGATAGTAGAAGAGTACCAGTTGCCATACTACAATATGGTGCCCAATGATCCATCATACGAAGATATGCGTGAGGTTGTATGTGTCAAACGTTTGCGGCCAATTGTATCCAATCGATGGAACAGTGATGAAGTAAGTGGAACTCCATCCCCTGAGGAAGTGATTGGTAAGTGTTGTCAAAGATCTTTATGTGCCTAATATATTCTCTTTACTTTTCAGTGTCTACGAGCAGTTCTGAAGCTCATGTCAGAATGCTGGGCCCACAATCCAGCCTCCAGACTTACAGCTCTGAGAATCAAGAAGACACTTGCCAAAATGGTTGAATCCCAGGATGTAAAGATTTGACAGTGAAACAATCATGAGGAGAAATTCTAGACTGCAAGAACTGTTTTCACCCATGGAACGGGTGGAATTAGAGTAAAATAAGGATGCTAACTTGGTTCTCAGACTCTTTCCTCACTACACCTTCACAGGCTGCTAATATTAAACCTTTCAGTACTCTGTAGAATAACAAGCTGGGAACTTCTAAACACTTCGTTCTTTATATATGGACAGCTTTATTTTAAATGTGGTTTTTGATGCCTTTTTTTTAATTGGGTTTTTATGAACTGCATCAAGACTTCAATCCTGATTATTAATAAGTCTCCAGTCAAACTCTGGGTACTGAATTCCCTGTTCATAAAATGGTGCTTTCTGTGAAAGCCTTAAGAAGATAAATGAATTCAGCAGAGATGGAGAAATACACACTTTGCCTTCTACCCGAGGAAAATTAATCTGTTTGTGTTCCACCTTTGTAAACAGCCTATGGATTATGATCTGTTTGGGATACTACTTAGTTTATGATAGTTTGTCATGCTTTGATATTGGTATGTGTGTGTACGCACACACCAGGATTCCTCTGCTGCCATTTGAATAAGAAGAAAATAATTTATGAATGCACAGGAAGATGTTGGTGGTTGTTGGTTTTGTGCTTTAAAAAATGCATTATCTGACCAAGATTCTCCAATCACATAAAAGCCATTTATTTACCTTGTAAGTGAGCTAGCTTCTCTGCCAACTTTATTTTTTAACATAAAGGCCAAAAGAAGTTTAAAGTGTCTGTAAATTTGGACTGCTTTCTTTTAATCACCATCTTCTTCTTCCTTCCTTCCTTCCTCTCTCCCTTCCCTTCTCTCTCCTCCCCTCCCCTCTCTCCTCCCCTGCCCTTCCTTCCTTCTCTTCCTTCTCTTTCATTCTTTTTGGTAATTCTTACTTTTGTCATGAAAAGCATCTTATCCAAAGTTGGAACTTCCAATGCCATGAACCTTCTAAAGAAGGTTCTTCTTATTGAAGTGAATTAGTAATTACTGCATTTGATAGCAATGTAAGTGCCTATAATCATGTTCTATATTCTTTATTCTCAGTAACTTTTAAAAGGGAAGTTATTTATATTTTGTGTGTAATATGCTTTATTTGCAAAACACCTTTACAACCCATATTTTATACATGTACATACATTCATACTGTAGAAACCAGCTCTCATGTGTACCTCATATCCCATTCTTAAGGGAAGAAAATTAAAAGATCATCAGAAAAAAATATTATAAAGTAGAAGTACTTATAAATTGTCAGAATTAATGCATTCAAAGTAGTATATCAAATCTAGAACTTTGTTATTCAGGCATATACTTTCATTAAGATTCTATCATCTCAATTTTTCTTTATGAAAGGATCCTCCAATTAGAAGTTTCTATTTCAGAGCTGATATAAACTTATCAACAGCTGTTTGGGGCATTTAAATCATTTGAGATTTTTGGTTTTATGATTTCTGTTCCATAACTTGTGAAGACAATGAAGAGTCAGGCAAAAAAGTTCAGTATCTACTCATTACCTGTATTTATACCGTATAGCTGTTATTCAATAAAATGCTACATATTTTATGGATGCCTTGTTATCCCAAGGAATAATTCTGATTTACTTAAACTTATACTTCTCCATTGCCTTTTAAATACTGTCTTATCCTGAGCAAGGAACTCATGGGTGCATAAAGTGAAATAGTTTTCTTTGACTATAACATAAAATAAATGTGGTTATATCACAACATAGTTAAAAATCTTTAAAGGGGAGGAGTCAGAGCATGTACCATCCATTACCAAAAGTCTGACTAGCATTTAAGGATAAAACTCTTATGTATTTATACATCAAACTTCACAGATTTGAAATATGCTTTAATGGTTTTGACTAAGTTTAGTAATTTTCATCTAACGTAATTAAAGTTTTGAAGTGTTCATGAAAATAAGTAAATGTACATATTGATAGTACACAATAATGTGTTCTTTCAGAATTTCCTCCCCTATACTGAGAGAGATTCTAATCCATGTTGCCTTGTGATTTAAGAACACTTCTGAGCTCTGATCTTAATCTAAGGTTAATCTTGCTTTACTTTTTATTGGCTAAACTATAAATCCCGAACATTATTTGTCATCTTAATAGCAAAGAACATATGTAAAGAAAGGCAAATTCTATTCTTAGAAATGTTGAAATAGTATGTGGAAGCAATTACAGATAGTATATAAATATAAGACCACTATATTGATTTTCTCAAATCAATTGATCTATTAAGAGTGGTATCAAGAAATAACTTTAGCAACTTGTTCAATAAAAATATTTTCTAAGGTAGGATGTTCTTTAAAAAGTAAATGATGCCATATTTGAAATCCTAAAATTCAAAAAATATGCATGAAACTTTTTTTTTTTTGAAGATTTTATTTATTTATTTGGCAGAGATAGAGAGGGAACACAAGCAGGGGGGAAGTGGGAGAGAGAGAAGCAGGCTTCCTGCTGAGCAGATGCGGGTTCGATCCCAGGACCCTGGGATCATGACCTGAGCCCAAGGCAGACACAACGTCTGAGCCACCCAGGCGCCCCTGAAACTTATTTTCTTCTCTCCTTACTCTCGCTGTTGCATTTCTAAGTTCATCCAGTAAGTGAAATATTTAAAGACTAAGAGGAAGTATTACATAGTACCTCACAGTTAATAATTTGTAAAACCCTAGAAGCCATTATTTGGCTCCACTTACAATTTTAGTATTTTTTAAATGTGTGGGTTCTGTCTGGGTCATCCTTTTAAATAAGTAAAACATAAAAACAAGCAAAAACCCAAAGCTACCTGAATATAGCAAAAGTTAGCCCTCAAAATTCCTTTCACTGAATTCTCTTTATATTGGTAAATACCTCCAGAATTAAAGGCACACCAGGATTTACCTCGGTGAATTTCCCCATGCTTTCTTTTGAACAAGTTTCTGAAGTACAAAATTTGAATCCAATTTCTCTGGAAATGTTTTCACGAAAGATCTTTCAATCAACATTTTATGTTGCATTTCCGTTGTCTAGAAGTGTCCCTAAAGTTAGAAAGTGGCCTATAGTTTTTGAAAATTGTGTTTTCCTAGAATGGGCCGGATTTTTTATTTATTCACTCTAAAATACTCAATACCTTTTTCTTCCACATGCTTTTCTTCTGTTTAGAACAAATATATAATAAAACTTTAAAAAGAATCCTGTAGGGGCGCCTGGGTGGCTCAGTGGGTTAAAGCCTCTGCCTTCGGCTCAGGTCATGATCTCAGGGTCCTGGGATCAAGGCCCGCATGGGGCTCCCTGCTCAGCGGGGAGCCTGCTTCCTCCTCTCTCTCCGTCTGCCTCTCTGCCTACTTGTGACCTCTCTCTCTCTCTCTCTGTCAAATAAATAAAATCTTTAAAAAATAAAAAGAATCGTGTATCTCTTAAATTGGCTCAAGATCAAATTTGATGATAATTTATTCCAGACAAGATTTTATAAATTAAATCACTTGTGTTTCTTTTCATACACGTTGTATGGATATATTGCAAACATCTAAAATAATCTCAGTAGAAATACTAATTGATTTTTTTAAAAAAGATTGTTGCAGCTCTTACACTGTTTAAAGGGGTACTATTTATTTGCATGGGTCGGGTGTTAAAATAAGGTAGCAGTTCATTCATCATCTTGCCTCAGTGCTATTATGAGAGTCACAGTGAAAACTGCAGAGAACCGACATGTTCAGAAAGACTGAATTAAATCTTGGGCAGCAGTATACAAAGCCACAAGTAACGATCATCCCATAAGGAAAGTATGTGAATACTGCTTTTGGATTAAATATATTGTAATTTTAGCTCGTGCTCTGTACTATGCTTTCAGTGGAATTATTTAAGCCATTTTAGTGACCATTGTCCTTGCCCATTTAAAAACTGAAATGTAGTATATGTTGTATAAAATGAAAATATCATTATAGCTTAATTAGGGAAGTTGTACATAGACATTAAAAGAAGGGTTAAAAACAGTTTTATTATACAATTGTAAAACACCAAAAATATAGATTCATCTTTGATATGTAACACACTAAATGTATTTTGTACAGCATCTGGTTTAAAAGGTGCCTTATTAAGTTTACCATTAATTGCTTTGTTCTATATATAGATTACATCCAATGTATCATTTTTAAGTAAATAACCTTATTTTAGTATGCTTTAGTGGTGTGTTTTGTGATACTCGGACTGTATTGTGTATCAGAAGTCATGTGTCTGGTGAGATTTTATAACAGATAAGTTAGTATACCTACATTCATCCCTGAGATGTGCATTTCAGCTACCAGCAATCGAGTGTGGAACAGATGGCCGGTAAGTTACCACACACTCTTTCCTTTGTGTAGATAGAGCAGTTTAAAACCTATTACAGTGAAGAATTGTTTCTCTTTAAAAAAAAAAAAATCTAAAATTCTAATTCTAAAAATATGTACTCATTGCAGAAATTTTGGAAAACAGGAAAGATTAGTGAATAAAATCACTCACAATTCTATTGCCACATGTACCCCTATTTACATCTGAATGTTGCTTCTCAGTCTTTTTTTCCTGCTGTATATTTTTCTTACAAAATTTGAGATCATAGTATGTCATTAATACCCATCGAAAAATGTAACTTTAAAAAATTAACTACATAATATCCTACCAAGTAGGTGGAATACCTTATTTTTATAATTCCCTATTGAATAATTGGGTTATTTCCATTGTTTTAAAAAAAAATAACGAATGTATTGAACATCCTTGTACATAAATCTCCTAAATTGTTAATTTATTCTTAGATTACATTCCTAAAAGTGGGACTAGTAGATATGAACTTGTGAAGGATTATTTAAGATGAAAAACAGTCTAAGGTTCTTGGTAAGTGTGGCCATATTACTGCCCATGCACGTTCCTACTGGTCGTGTTAAGAAAGTGTTCATCTCACGACTTGGGCAGGTCATGGCTTCCAATTTCCTTCTCTCTCTGCTAGCGTAGCGCCTGGTTTCTTGTCCTGTGACTGGTTTCTGTTACTTACAGTCATGCAGTCCATTTACCTGGTGTGTGGTGCTCCTGCTGCAGCAAGTGCTTTGTGAAAGGCTTGAAGCTTCAGGGCCGAAAGGCAGCTGTCCCTGTGTTCCGTGACAGTGTCCTCTCCCCTCCTGCATGTAGTCTCACCACCTGTCAGAGCCGTTGCCGGTTGTGCGTCGATTGAGCCAGCGAACCTCGGGATGCCTTAGGCGGCTGGACATACTAAATTGTTGTAAAAAATTTGGGACTCAGTTGATGGCTCCCCCAAAAATGCATGTTTGGGGATAGCTTGTTACAGATTCTTCACAGGAACTCCCATTCAGTGTCCCCGTAAGATGGTTTCTTGAAACAACAGCATGCACACTCATGCAGCCTGGTAAAGAATCAGGATTTCCTGGGTCTGTCAAATACTTGCTAGCTTTCCTCCTGTCTGTAAAAGCTTGACCCCAAACCTGGATCAATGTATTCATTTTTCCTTCCCAGCATAATCTGTTACCGTCACTGATTAGTTGGAATAGGGATGACTTCCAAGGTTTCTTTAATATTGTTAGTAGTAGTAGTAGAGAAGACATTAAGAAATGAGGACGCTGTTCTTCCAGAATAATTCTTGTAGGTAATTTGAGGCAGATGCCAATTCAGCCATTAAGTCTTCAATCATGTGGAGAACTGTCTCCCTGCTGCTAGTGCACAGACCTTTCCTGGCACTAACGTTAGATGCATGTTCCAGGACAGCCTTGCTTCAGCCCTCGGAGCAGTACAGCCGTGGCGAAGTGGACATGGTGCACTGAAGGTGGCCAGTTGGTCGTGCTGGGAGAGGTCACCTGATGGAAGCGGTACCGTCCTGGTCAAGGGTAGTTAAATACTGCGAGCTCAGGGTAAAAGCAGAAATAGGCAAGTCACCTGGAAGCTGGAGTCTCAGGAGGAGACTTAGTTCAGGTGCAACGGTACACACACAAAACACGTCCGCTGGAAGCAGAGGCTGGGGCTGAAAGATCCCTCCGTAGCTGCCCTTGGAGGTGGAGACTGTGATTCTCGTTGTTAGTTAGATGGAATAGTGTGGCCTACCTATTACTCCTCTGAACTGTATCTTCTTGGCCTTTGTCCCATCACTTTCACTCTGAGTGTCCCATGTATGCTCAGAATGAAGTTCAAGTTGATTCTAGACGTTCTGGTGCTTCTTCCTCCCTCCACCTGACTCCTTGTCGTAAATTTTATACAGGGAACTGGAAATGTTACCATTACTTGAAAGCCAAGAGTTGGTATAAAATGCTCATGTCGGAAATATTTTCAGGCCAGAGGAAGGAAGAACTAGAGCTTTTGTTGTTGAGAGCGGAGCCTTCTGTAAAGCAGTTAGACTCTGGCTGATGGCTGAGGGTGAGGAAGCGCGGCTGCCGGTCTGTTCTCTGTCACTCCACGCAGGACTCAAAGCCGAGCAAAGGTTAAAGACACTAAAAAGAAAACCGAAAGGCTGTGGCAAAAACAATACTGCAACAGAAGGCATTTCAGTCAAACACGTAAAAATCGAAACATACTGATTCTGTCTTCATTGTTGGCTAGCACTGGCTGGAGGTCAAATCTAACAGCAGAGATTTCCAGCGTCCCTGTTGCCAGTAAGAAGTCTGATGTGTGTCTGATTTAGTCCTTTGTCATTTAGCTTATTTTTTCATTCAAGAAACCGAATTTTTGGGGCGCCTGGGTGGCGAAGTTGGTTGAGCATCCGACTCTTGGGATCAGCGCAGATTGTGAGATCGAGCCCCACGTCGGGCTCCACGCTCGGCACAGTCTGCTTCAGACTCTCTTCCCTCTCCCCGACCCCCCTCACTTGTGCACACCCGTGCAAGGGCACTCTCTCTCTCAAATAACTCCTAAAAACAAAAGGGAATTTTCTTTTTCTTTTGGATGTTTTGAAGTTTAGACTTGCCGTATCTAGATACATTCTTTGTGTTAGCACTGATTGGGCACTGGGAGCTTCCACTATTTATTTCCTCCCTCTCCTTCTTTTACTTTACTCTTTCTAGAACTTCTGTTAGACAGATATTAGGTCCCCAGATGTTTCTTACATATGTCCTAACATGTCTGTTATGTGATCCATCTTACCTTCTGCTTGTCAGCCCATTTACTAAGTTTATTTCAACCAAATTTTATTTTTTACTTGGAAATAATTTCAAAATTCCAGAAAAGTTGTGAATACGAAGAATGCCATTGACACTTCACCCAGACTCATCAACTTACATTTTGCCATAACTGCCTTGTTAGTCTGTGTGTGTACAAGAATTACAAGGGCTCGGTGTTGGAATGTTTGAGCACACACAACCCTTTCTGAACTAGGATTATACAGCTCATGCCTCTTCAAGTATTTCAGGGATATTCTCTTACAAAACCAGTTATGTACGATTTTCGAAATCAGGAAGGTTGACATTGATGCCACAATTATCAGCAATGCCATACTCCGCAGACCTTTGCCAGCTCTAATAAAGTCCTTGAGAGCACATTTCCCGGGCCCACAGGCTGTCGGGGATCTTGCATCGCATTGAGTTCTCATGTCTCATTTTTAAATCTGAAACAGTTCTCTAGTTCCTGTCTTTTGTGATACATTTTCTAGAGTAAAAGGCCAGAGATTCTGTGGACCTATCTGTGTCCTCAGGGCTTCCCACTGGGGAGGCCATGGCGTGTGTCCCATTGTTGATGATGTCACTGTCAACCCCTTGTTCTAGGTGAAACCTAGTTCCTTTACTGTAAAGTGGTGGTTTTCCCTTTGTAATTACTATGCTAGGGAGGTAGTTGTAGACTGTGTTCTAGCCATTGGTAATTCCAATGTGAATCAGCGATTACAAAGTCGTGGTTTTCTACTTGCATTATTACATCTACATTTATTAATTGGCATTCTGTAAGGGAGAGGTCTGTCTTCTGTTAATTTTTTTAAAGATTTTATTTATTTATTTGAGAGAGATAGAGAACACAAGCAGGGGGAGCATCAGGCAGAGGGAGAGGAAGAAGCAGGCTCGCCACCGAGCAGGGAGCCTGATGCGGGGCTTCTTACTTTTTGGCGCTTAGAAGAGGTTCCCGGGTTATCTGGTCCTTTCTCCGTCCCAGCCATGGAATTGGCCATTTATTTCCCCAAGGCTCTCGATTCTCTCACGGAGGATGGTATTTAGAGACCAGGATCTGAGTGGCAAATAAGATTTCCAGTTTCCTGTATTGTTTCTAGAGACTTGGATGTTCCAAGATCTTCAGTTTTTTGAGTCTTGGATCCTCTTCTTCACGACACTAGTTTTCCACAGATGTCTGGCACTTTGGCATAGTTGCTAATCTTTGTATTTAGTGAGCCCCTGCTCCCCTCAGTTCTGTTCCTTGGCTTCCTGTTTTTACCAAGAAGTGACGGGGCAACGGCGGTTTGTTAGAGCAAAAATTTAGAGGTGCTCCTTTCTTCTTGCCTAGGACTCAGCTTCCCCGCCCCTTGTGTTTACTTCCCTCCCCCTCCCAGGGAGTTTCGACACTGCTGGGCCAGGTCTGGGGGGCTTTCTTGACACAGGAGGATGGAGGGATCCTGCTCAGGCTAGAGCTGAGCTGGAGCTGTGGCTGTTTTCAAGACAAATGTCACGGGACACCAGCGGAGTGGCACAGCATGAGAGGGAGGGCTTTTGGAAACATTCCTTATAGACCATTTATATCCTCTCCACAGTGTTCCTAAAATACAGGTTGTTTCTGAAATAAAAGCAGAGACCAGGTGTTACTTTGACATTATGTCATGGCGTGTAGGGACACATCTCTGGATTGACTGCCGCAGGCCTTGGCTTCGGTGAGGTCATCCGTGTCGTCCGGGAGCTTCCTGTAGCCGGGGGCCCAGGATGGAGCTGCACTGCCCAGCTCTGGACAGAGGCCACTGTGGCTGGCCGCTCAGTACGGGCGCGTGACAGCTGGGACCCACTGCTGTCTGCCCCTCGGCTGCTCCCCCACTCATCCCTGCAAGCGCGTTCGGGGCTGCATTTGGGGTTCCCCTGAAATCATTGCCATCTCCAACGGCCTCAAATGTTGGGGGGTATGATTTCCTTTTGCTGTTTCATTTTATACTTGATCCCTTCTACTTCCCATTTTTCAGAAATTATGAAAATTTTCTAGTTGGCTTTGGGCACCCTTTCTTGTTTTTGAATATTATTTCTGAATCCATTTTTCCATCAGATTTGGGGAGGTATGATACTGCTCTGTGCTCAGTCCATTGCCTTGTTCTGGATGCCACCAGTGAAGGGTGTCTTAACATTGGTCTGGGTAACGGCGTGGGGTTCATTTGGGGGGACACTTATTATAGAAATGTTTAAACAGGAAATTTGCACTTAAACTGGATATTAAGGTTTTGTGAAATTGGTTTCGTTGAATGGAAAGCATCCTATTTAAAAGAAGCATTGTTTCTCTGGTGCTCATCCCAGAAACTTCCGGAGCGACTCATCCATGCTGCTGGCAGAGTTTACCAGAGTTTACCAGCTCTTGCATTTATAACCCTTTCAAGAGCACCAGCCCCGTGAGTTGGTGTGGGGGTGGGGTGGGAGGGGTGCCCCTTACGGAGATCAATTCACTCTGCTTATTATGTGCAATCCATTCCGAATGAAAATCTTGGATGGTAAGACAACACCACTCTCATACAGCTTGACCAGTAAGAGCGAGATGGACCAGAAGGAAGACACAGAAAGATCTTTCTAGGAACAAGGGCGACAGGCTACAGGCTTTCCAACCTTTGGTCGGGAATGGCCCCGGTACGTCGTGTCTTAGGTTGGCATTAGTCTTGGCAACTGAGAGCTGCACTGGGCAAGAGGCCCTGGCCAGAGGAAAGGGCAGGAAGGCCAGAGTCAAACTTGTGGTCAAGAACATAAAACACCAAGATACTTAGTGAAAGCTATTAGACTAACCACCTCATACTACAGATGGAAAAGGTTCAAGAGGTGATGATTTACTGTCAGCAGCAGAGTGGCCTCGCATACTCTCATGCTAATGTACAGCGTATTGAGCACACGAAACTTAGTGGCAAGTAAATTCTAAAGGACAGTCGTTTGAATTAATGACCCTTGAGAAACAAGGAGAAGGGTTGAGACCCTTGTTAACCCTGACAACCAGCTCCTATCCTTTTTCACTACCCAGTCCAGTCCGATTTTGTTATGGAGAAAAGTATGTTCAACACACGTCTGATACCTAACTACCAAAACACAAACATGTCCTCACAAACAGATTGTTGCTTTCTCAAGCCTGTTGGCTCTAGGGTCTGTAATGCTTTGAAAATCCTATGTTGATATTTCGGGAACAGTTGCAACTCCAAGGGTTACTGTCTAATCCAGTATTCACACCACTGCGCTGTGGGGGTCCTGCATGTGTCAGCTAGAACTTACTGGAATTGTGAAGTCAAATACAGCCTGGAATCATGACAGTCATGATTTATCCCAAATAGTTTCATTTTGTTCCATATTTCTACCTCCTTTACCGAATCCTTTCACTCTCCATAAAGAAACCAGGCAGAGATTTGAAGGGCATTGCTTTATTCCAGAGCTGATCATTATCGAGGGAGAGCTAGACAATCGTCCTTCACTTCCCCTCTCAGCCTCCTTCCTGGTTAGAGACGCTAATGAGAACGAGGACGGTCATCAGCGAGTGGAGGAAGTAAAACAGGTGAAGGCCGTACATGTTGTAGTTCATGTTTGGCATGTCTTGGCCCTTATCTCGTGGAGGCAAGGAGAAAAAGAAGTGAAATGAAGGTTACAGATAAATTCAAGGAAGGACCGAAACTGAGGGAAATATAATTTTGTTTCCTTTGGCTAACTCAACGAGGCCTTTGTCTCCATTTCTAATAGAGGCCAAACAGGTTGGTTTTCTCCTACTGCCCTGGAGTGGGTAGAGAGAGCTTTCCAACATCATCCAAGATGTCACCTCCGTTTTAAACATACTCCTTCTGGGGAGGAATGATTTTCTAGCATAAGATTAGGGAGAAGAAGTGGGAGAAATGTCTAAAGTTTCCAACCACAGGAGGAGCAACCCACCAGAGAAGCCGGAGGACCCAGGGTGTGGCGAAGACTGGCGTACACGATGCCATGCTGCATCGGAAGGCACGCCGAGCTCAGGCTCACGCTTCCCGGGGCCAGGTTCTGCCCAGACAGAAGCATTCCAGTTCTTCTCGTCATTGAGAAATAGCCAAACTCAGAGCGTCTAGAGGAAGGCCACGTATACCACATTGTCTCTGCAGAAGTTTTCCAGGAAGAACTAGACCAACTGGATGGTCTCCAGACCAACCCTGGCCAGAGCTCCAGGCCAAGGAGCGCTGGGCGAGTCTACGATATCTGGTCAGGGCTGTGCCTGGCGTTCAGGTCTTGAACATCAGGAATCCGCCGAATGCAGTGCCTGGTGGGTTTCTCTTGATGACCGATCCCTGAGTTAACTCAAACCACACTCTCTCGCCTTTCTGCAGCTCGGCCATGGCAAAGGTCATGGCCGTGCTTCCACCCCTCTGCTCCTCCGTGGAACTGACAGGGGTCTGATGGTGACCTCCAAACACCAGCTGCCCGGTGCCTGGCCCTGGGCCAAATTCAACGCTCACCACAAACAGATAGACCCCACGCTCGGGGGCTCGAAAGTAGCCATGTTCAGGGAAGTAACTGCTGCCGATGTTGACGTAAGTGGCGTTGAACTTCACTGTCTGCAGCGAGGCTGTGCCTTCTGTAAAGCCGGCATAGAAGGCCACAGGGGAGCCTGGAATGCAGGAGGAAAGTGCTCAGTGACGGTCTCTCACTCCCCTGGATGGGAAATCAAACCCTGAGACCTGCCTTTCTCACCTTATTAACAGTAGGAATAGGTCACTATTTCCAGATAACCCAGCCGTTCCCAAGAGCAGCCTTGGAGAGTGGGAGCCAACTGGCCCACGCTCCCTGGGTCACTGACAGGACGGAAGATACAAATCTGTCGTCTCTACGAATGTACATTTTTAAAAAGCACTTTCTCATTTGTTCCCTTTTCCTTCCAACATCCTGGGAGGTAAGTACCCCTCCTCTGAGGACACCTTGAATCTTGAGTGCTTAACTCGTTGTCCAAAGCTATGTGGATCGCCAATGGCAAGATGGGGCAGGAGCCTTTGTCTCTAACTCCCACACTGCTGCCACCTACCGGGCATCCTGAGATACCCAAGGGCAAGAGGGAAAATACTATCTATCCTCCAGGTAATAATGCTAATGCCGGTGAGAGAATGAAAGAACACCGAAGGATCTTCCTACTGGATGTCTGGCACAGGACCTGAGAGGGAGAAGAGCAGATGGCACCAGACAGGAAAACTCTTCAAGCTGGTCATCTTAATGTTTTCAAACTGTTGCACAGAGCACTGGGGTTACGGACGGAGAAACAGGCCCAGAAAGGGAAAGCTTGCTCCAGATGACACAGATAATAAAAGACCACACCGGGAGCTGTCCTTGGATATCCTGGTTTCTGGTGCTTTGCCCACGTAAAGAAGCATTTTAGCCAGCCATAGGAGGACAAGCGAGATCAAGAGAACACAGGTGGGGGCCCGCC
>LNAC01000311.1:631460-652565 GCA_002007465.1 Ailurus styani | reverse complement strand
CCGCTCGCCCTCCGCCCGCTGCGCGTCCACCGCCTGCGACAGCGCCGCCACCGTGCCGCTCAGCGCCTGCAGCTCGTGCCGCTCGTCCAGGCTCACCTGCGCCTCCTCCAGGGCGCGCGTGGTGTCCCGCTGGCCCTCGCGGATGACGTCCAGGTCGAAGTAGAGCTTCTGGCAGTTGCAGTCCTTGACGTACTTGATGAGGTCGGCGTGGCCGCCCTGCAGGTGCTGGAGGGTGAGGTTGAGCTCCAGGAGCTGCCGCTCCATCTCCTCCTTGTTCTCCTCCATGATCAGCGACTTCTCCATCAGGATCACGCGCAGCTCGCGTAGCGCCGTGTGGTTCACCTGCAGCTCCTCCAGCTGCCGCTCCACCTTGCTGATCTGATCGAAGGTCTCGTCGGACTCCGAGTACAGCTCCTTGATCTCATCCACGTGCTGCGCCAGGGTGGCCCTCATGTCGGCCAGGGTGCTCTGTAACTCCTCTTCCCTGCGGCCGGCGGCCGCGTGCAGCGCCGACAGGTTCCTCTGCAGCTGGCCCAGCCTGGCCTGCAGGCTCTCGGGCTCTGGCCTGGCCCCCGCCCCTGCCGCGGCCGGGACCAGGCTGCCGTTGGCCCCCACGGGCTCCGGGGCCTTCAGGAGCTTCTTCAGCTTGGCGTCCACGTCCGCCTCGACCGCGGAGAGGGACTGCTGCAGAGAGAGGTGCTGGGCGTGCATGCGCTCCTCCACGTCCTGCCGCAGCTGGCCCACTCTCTGGGCGTTCTCCTGGACCTTGCTCTCAAACTTGGCACCAAGCTCCTGGAAGTCAGCCCTGGCCACCGTGCTCTCCCGGACCCCCCTGATGGCCTGTTGGTTGGCCTCCACTTCGAGAGACAGGTTTCGGAGGGCTTGGGAGAGGCCCTGCAGGCTTTCATTGAGGCTCCTCCAAATGGGGCTGAAATGCTCCTGCAGGAAGGCGTCCACGCGGGGCAGTAGCACTTGCTCCGAGGATCTGCCAAGCAGCTCTGCAGCAGAGAAACGCTCTTACACGAGCCCGG
The DNA here is from genome assembly GCA_002007465.1 of Ailurus styani. NCBI lineage: Eukaryota > Metazoa > Chordata > Mammalia > Carnivora > Ailuridae > Ailurus > Ailurus styani. The sequence continues at coordinate 651,534 of LNAC01000311.1, read as the reverse complement.
CAGGAGCAGACACCCCTCCCCGGGCAAGGACTTGGTGGGGGTGGGGGGCAGTCCTCTGAGATGTGGGCCTTCCCCTTGTCCCTGCGGGTATGAGCAGGCTCTTCCAGGAGCCTGCCACTCACCAGGCTCTGTCTGATTTTCCTCGACTGTGGCAGCTGTGAGGTTGCTTGCCAGGGCCTTCCACAGGCCCGGGAGGCCATCTGCCACCTGGTGAATGTCATTCTGGAGATCTCCCAGCAGACGTTCCTGCCGCTCCATGATGCTACTGGGCTCTGCATCCGGGTGGCCTGAAGACACAGGAGAGATATGAACAGAGGTCTAACTCCCCAGGCCTGGGCAGATCAGGAGGTACAGACAAGGACATTTCCAGGTTCAGATGGAAATATCAGGGAGGTGTGTGCTGATGTCCTCTGAGCAGGAGCTTAGCAGCCTTTAGCTCCAGAAAGGGAAATGCATGGCACATGAGCCCTCACCCTCATCCCAGCACCCACAGCAGACATGACTAATCAATCATGGCACACTCTCCTCGTCGGATGTGTGGACATGGCCTTTCAACGTCATTCGAGGCAGCCCTTGTCAAAAGATAGGAGGTCACCACATGATGAAACTCATTCACCATCCCAAATGTGGCCCAGCCTTGAAAGGCCTCCCAAATGGTGCCTCTTAGTGGTTCTGTGCTGGCTCTAGACCTAGGGTAGTATGACTTCCTGACCCTGGTAGGATGCATGTGAGAAACCGTCTTCCCAGCCATGAGATCTTGTGCCATTCAAGGGGCAGGGAAGGCGCCTGATGAAGCTGTCCTTCCCAGAAAATGGAGTCAAGGAAAAGGGTGTGTGTGCTTAGCCAGCAGATCGTAACGGAGCGCCCTGTGACTCTGGCCTCCTTGGTGTGGGGGTAGACTGGTCCAGAGCCACAGAAGGGCCCCTGCTCATTCTGGGCACAGAGTTTTCCCGAAATGGCACCACCCTAACAGAGGAGAAAGGACCTGGGCACCTGGGTTCTTTCTGCCTGCCTGCCCTTCCTGCACCTTCTAGGGAAGTGGCATACCAGGTTCAAAGCCGACTGGCTCATCCCAAGGCTCCTGGAGGCCATCGCCTAGATCTTCAGGCTCAGGGATTGCGGTGGGATCTGCAGAGAGGAGGCAATAGATGTTGACCCCACAGGTCAGAGGAACGGCCTGACCTCTGGGTCAGAGGTTGGAGGGGAGGGAGCCCCAAGGAGCCCTACCGTGGTGCTGGCAGTCAGGGCCCGCAAAGCCTGGGCAGCACCTCCAGGCCACGGAGGCCAGCACCTTCTGCTTGACCTGGTACACTGGCTTGTGTGCCACGCGGTACCTGGGGAGAGAGGGGCCACCTCAGTGACTCCAGGGTGAGCCAGTGTCAGCTTCGGATGGATGGCCTGCCTTGCCCCATCCTGCCCCCACTCACATGACTTTGACCTTCTGGCAGTCCGGAGTCCCCTGTGGACATGGCTGCTGTGAGTGGACGAGGAATTTCTCTGTTTTGCAAGCAGCTACAAAGGTGACCAGCCTGGACTTCTGGTAAGGGCACCAGTTCCTGGAAAAACAAGCCAGAGGAGAGGGCTGCTGAGCCACACCCAGGTCCCACAGGACCTTTCCCAGAGCTCAGCAGTGGTGCCAGTGCCTGCCCCCGCCTCCCTGCCCCACCCAATGCCGGGGATTCTGGAATCCATTAGCCCGAGAGGGGGACACTCTGCATTATTCATCCCTCAACTCCAGGACCAGAGCTCCACAAAACCACCTGCAAGGGCTCCTGCTCCACTGCCTTCCAGGAAGCCCCTCGAACAGGGGTCAGCACAGAGAGGCTGAAGAGACCCCCAAAATCACACAGCAAAATCACCCACAGAGCCAGGAAGGGTTCTCACTGTTTCTCTCGGTGCCAGCGAAGCAGCGTAGTGCTGCCAGGGCTGGAGGGTCCTGGGTTCGAATCCTTCACGCTCTGGCTATGTGACCTTGTATGAGGCACTTAGGGATGCCCCCTTCCCCATTTCTCAGTCGGAGATTATAATATCCTCCTCCAGGTGTGCGGATGAGTATCAAGGGCCTGGCTCCTGACAAGTCTCACGGAACACTGCTGGCCTGCCCCATCACCACTCATGCCTTTCCTTACCACAGAACAGGCTGCGGGGAGGGCACCTGCTCCCTGGCCACTCCCCATTATGGCCATTATGGAAATGGGCTTTCCAACAGTTGTGGGAGAAGGCAGCTGAGCTGTGCAATCCCTTCTCTGGGAAAGGTCCTGCAGGGTGGATTGGGGATCATATTCAGCATCCTGGACACCCGAGAGGTGGCCTCTCCATCTCTGCCCTTTACCAGCGCATGTGGTTGCAAAGCCGCAGGAGCAGGAGTGCTCACGGCTGGCACAGCCCCAGCTCACTGGTCCAGTGACAGGCTGGATGGGCTCAGTAGAATAGGTCAGAGGGTCCTTCGCTGGGTAATCAGCTCCCAGAACGGAGCTCTCCAGAGTTGCAAGTGGCAGTGACCTCCATGGCCCAGCTCAGCTCAGCTCAGCATCTCCTGGGTACTGGGAGCTGGGCTAATGCTCAGCAGCACTCGGCACCAATATGGAGGAACAGATCTTCCCTCCAGGGTCCCTAGGAGAAGCAGGCCATCCCAGATGATGTGCAAGGTGCTAGGACCTGGGGAGACTTTCAGAAGGAGGTGATCATTTCGCATTAGGAGCTGTGATGGAGGTGTATGGCCTGCTGAAATGCAGGGGTTGGGGTAGGGAAGGGGCTGCAGAGGTAAGGAGAAGCCAGGCTGTGGAGGCCTGATGCCAGATGAGGAGCTGGACTGTGTCCTAAAAGCAGGGAAAGTTGTGAGTGTGTGTGTGTGTGGGGGTGTTGGTTTGAGCAGGGAAGTGACATGACAGAGCCACCCTGGTTCCTGGGTACAGAAGGACAAGAAGCGGCAAGGTACAGGTGGCTGTGTCAGGGATCTAGGTGGAAGATACTGGCAGGTTCCGTGGGTGATGGTGGTGGGTATGGAAAGGAATGGCCAAACTGGTCAGATATTAGGAGGCCTTGTTCAGGGGCCTTGGAGATGGAGTGGCTATTGGGCTGGGATTTTATTCTCTGGAGCTGGTCTCTGTCCTGGGGCTTCCAGGCACACAGGGACAGGGTAGGGCAGGGGGAAGGATTAAGGGGGATTGAATGAACATATCTGTTTTGAAAGCTGAGACACCACCACCCCCCAGCCTGATTTCCCACTTGGCTTCCAGAAGCCAACAGCCAGCTTTTAACATTTTCCTCTATTTTTTAAAAAGATTTATTTAATTAATTTATTTATTTGAGAAAGAGAAAGAGTGTGTGTGAGCTGGGGGAGGGGCAGAGCAGGAGGGGGAGGGACAAGCAGACTCCAAGCAGAGCATGGAGCCCAATGTGGGGCTTGATCTCACAGCCCTGAGATCATGACCTGAGCTGAAACCAAGAGTCAGACACTTAATTCACTGAGCCACCCAGGTGCCCCCATTCCAGACTGAAAAAGTTCATCAGGAAAATGACCCCATTCAAGAGGAAAGACCTAAAAAACAATAACATCAGGAGCCCCCCCAGTGAAATAGCCCAGCAGAGCATATTATGACAAAAGAGATCAGAAAACCCCATCCACATGCCCAGCTTCCAATCAGCTTCTTAATCTGTCTGCTCTCAAGTGGGCAGATATCCAAGATGACTCCTGAGAAAAATCTCTAGTACAAAAGAAGGAAGTCAAAAACAAGCAAATGGAAAAAAAAAATCAACTTGGACAAAACCAACATTGTGCAGAGAAGAGAAGTCCCTCAAATTTGTATTAATAGTTCCAGATCTATAAGAGAAGTTACTGCATCCAAGAACAGGAAGCTATTTTAAAAATAGAAGAACATTCAGAGAATGAAAAGGACCCTTGGAAATTAAAAATGTAACAGTAGAAATGCAAAAGAGATTTAACAGAAATGTTAAAGGATGAAGTTAAAAAATTTTCCTAAAAGAAGTGCAAAGAGAGAAAAAGAAAACAAGAGAGGAAAGATCAGAAAAATAGATCCTGGAAATCCAACATCTGAATAATAGGGAGTTGCAGGAAGAGAACAGAGCAAGGAAATTGCTGATGAAAAAAATCAAACAAATATTCCAGAGGTGAAGGGCTTGAACGTTCAGATTCAAAGGGCCCGTAATATGGTGAAAATAAACTCAAGGTCATCATGAAATTTTAGAACTCTGGAAATGAAGATAATTTTATACTTTCTAGAGAGAAAATCACACACACACACACACACACACCAGTGCTTAGAATGGCCTTGAACCCCTCAACAACACTGGAAACTAGGACAGTGGAGAACTGCCTTTAAAATATCAAATGGGGGCACCTGGGTGGCTCAGTGAATTAAGTGTCTGACTCTTGGTTTCAGCTCAGGTCATGATCTCAGGGCTGTGAGATCAAGCCCCACATTGGGCTCCATGCTCTGCTTGGAGTCTGCTTGTCCCTCCCCCTCCTGCTCTGCCCCTCCCCCAGCTCACACACACTCTTTCTCTTTCTCAAATAAATAAATTAATTAAATAAATCTTTTTAAAAAATAGAGGAAAATGTTTCCAATCTAGAATCCTATACCCAGCCTAACTATCGATCAAAGTGAAGAGAGCAGAATAAAGAAATTTTCAACAAATCGGGTTTCAAAACCTTGCCCACCCCCAGACCCCTCATCAGGAAACTACTCAAACAGTGGTTTGCAATCTTGCCATCAAATCTTCTCATCAAAATCATTGTTTAGCACTTTTTAAAGAAGGGCTTCTGGGCTCCACTCCAGGTCAATGAAGCAAGAATCTCTGGGATTGCAGCCTGGGCATCAGCATTTCCAAGCTCTGTGGGTCATCCTAAGTCACAGCCCAGGACAGAGTACTACTGTGCCAGAGGTAGTCCACCAACATGAGCCAGAGAACCAAGTACAAGGAAAGCATGGCCTCAGGTGACAGGAGTTCCGGGGGGTGGGGTGGGGGGAGTCGAGAGGGAGAGCCCAGTACAGTGATGGGCAGTGGGTATGAGGCCAGTGTCCATACTGGAGCACAGCTGGAACTCGGAGAGCGGTATTGCCGAGAAGACACGGGCCTGACACGGATGCAAGGGGAGAGCAGGTGTGGCCAAGTGGCCAAGAGTTCGGGATTGATTAGTGACAGAGACACAGAGAATGAAAAAAATGAAGACACTTGTTTTCCAGGGAAGATCAAAAATATGAAATGTGAAGGGGGCGGGGAAGGATTCATAAGTTTTTTGAGTAGCATATGTAGTCATATAAATGTAAATACTCAAAAGGACAATATGGGAGGATGATGGAGGGGCAGTGAGTGTGTGTATGTGTATGCACGTGCACGCATTCTTGCACACCTGTGCATGCGTGCTGGGGTTGGGGTATAGAGTGGAAATGACAGCTGAACCACAGATAATGCTACTTCCCAAGAAGTAGCAATATAAACATGTTAGTTAGAGACACGGGGGTAAATGCCAAAGGATTCACCTAAAGAGTTAAAAGTCATTGCCTCTGGGGACCAGTGGGAGAAGGGGCTTCTAGAGTAAATATTTTATATGAGACTGACTCCATAATTTATAGTGTCCAGGGCAAAATGAAAATGCAGGACAATAATAGAGATTAAACCAAGTGTAGGGCTCTTCTGTGGGCGTGCCCTGTGTCACATGCCTATGGAGCTGGCCCTGATTTTAGGCAAAGAATATTCGCTCAACACAGAAAGAGCGACAGGGAAAGTGCTGGGCCCAGAGTTTAGGGCCCACGGGTGAGACAACCACCTGCACAGACTGTTCCAGGACCAGAGACTCCAGCCTCCACCCCACCCCCACCCTGGGCCTCATGGAAATGCTGGAACGTGGGCTCAGGCCTGGGGAGAAGTGTTTCTCTAAACCAGTGGTTCTCAGGGCGGGGGGTGAAGGGACTTCCTCCACGGGGAGGGTGCCCGTGAACTTGGCATTCAGGGGGCAGAGACCAAGGATGCTTCCGAGCACCTCACAATGCACGCGGCATAGCCCGGCACCCCCACAGCCAAGAATCAGCCAGTTCCAAATGCCAGCAGTGCCAACGTTGAGAAACACCCGCTCGAAACACAGTTGTGTTCATTGCTCACCGTCTGCACTGCTGTGGAGGCTTCAGAAGGCCTGTGCTCAGGCGAGCTGGGTCTGGTCCAGCCTGCCAGGCAGTGACTGGGACTTTCCACCTCGAACTCCTGGAACCGGAAGCGGTACTGCCCACCCTTCCTGCCCAGGAACTTTCTCTCCTGACCTGCCCAAACCTCGGGCTCCAACTATTCTCCCTGCCCACGCCCCCCCTCCCTTGGCAGCCCTGTCCCCTTGGCATAGTACAGACCGCTGGCCCAGAAGCCCTGGGAACATTCCTGACCTTTGCTTTGGTTTCCTCCAGCTCCTGGCAGCCGCATGCGGGCCCTCTGAGCCTGAGCCCCCAGCCCGGCTCGCCCAAGCACCCATTGTTCTCACTGCGCCCTCTTTGCACCCTCATCTCCTGGGCCCGGCCTAGAAATGAGGGCGGGTATCCTCCAGCTGGGTTTGGGCTGCCCTGGACCTCTAACATGACCCCCACCTGAGGCTTTGCCCCAGTCAGGAGAGTGCCTGCAGTCCCCTTTTGGAGCTTTTAATGGGAGCTTGGAAGCCTGGGCCCCTCCCCTCCCGTCGCCCTTCCTGGATTCAGGGTGACCTTGAGCAAGGCCCTTCCCCCTCCCCAGTCCTGGAAATGTGGAGAAGATTCCCACTTCTGGCCTCTCCCTTGGGACAGAGGGAAGGGCTGTGGGGGAGGCTGAGCCAGCCTCTAGCAGGGGAAGGGCTGTTCGCTGGAGCCTCCTGAATTATGCATGTGCTGCTGCCACTGTCCGCTGAGACACTTCGATGCCAATAAAGCCTACCTCTGACAGCCCCTTCGGTCATCCTGGAGAAGGAGGGCGTGTTCTCGGCATCCTTGCTTTCTGAGACCTTGAATGCGGCCTCGAATATGACCACCGCAGGGGAGAATCCTGCAGGGCTTTGTTTTTGAGCTGGAAAGGGGCTTTGGCAGAGGACCCTGAAGCCCAATCAGTGTCCAGAGTGGGGGTTCCCTGAGTGCCCAGGGCCCTGTGCTTCTGAGAGCAAGAACAGGTGCAAGAGGTGCAGCCATGGCCGTGACCTGGCTCCTGTGTGACCTCCAGCCGTGTGCGTGACTCCTCCGGGCCACGAGCGCTCAGCTGCGACAAACCACAGACGCTGCTGGCGAGTGGGCCAGGGGAGGCTGATGCTGGCAGGCACGGCCAGCTAGATGGTGGGGAGCTGCCTATCCTACGCTACCACCCATCTCGGGGAGACAGGCCAGCGGGCACCTGGGATCTGCAGCCCAGTGGATGCTCTGACCTGTCACTGAGGAGCTGGGTGGCGTCCCCACCCGTCTGAGCCTCACAGCATGGAGAGCAGAGAGAGCAGCGCTGTCACCGCGATGTGGAGATGGGGCACACTGCCCAGGCTCAGCTTGGTCCCCATCGCAGGCTCCGTCCTGCAGGGGGAGCAAGTGCTGGCTCGGAGGAGCCCACAGCCCAGACTGCTGCTCCATCCCACTCCCAACAAAACCAGGGAACATCGAAAGAGCCTCCTTCCCGTGGAGTCCAAATGCACACGTTGCTGGGGGGCCCAGAGCCAGGGGAAGGACTCAGCTAGGTCCCGCCCCCACCCCAGGACCTGGCATCTGGCACCAAATTGTTCTGTTCCAACTTCTCCTTGTAAAGAGTCTCATCCATCCGGGCCCATGTCCAGGGCCTACCAGGACCTGCCAGAAACAGGTGTGTGGGGCAAGTGCAGGCTGGGAGGCCCGCTTCTGGCAGCCAGGGGCTGAGGGTCCACCAGGCTTGTCCCTGATGCTGCCCCGCCCCGTCTCCCCTTCCCCCTGCGGCAGGAGGGAGGCTGGAGCGGCATTTCCGCCTCTCCCTTCACAGAGCACGGGAAGCAATCAGCCCGAGGAAGCCGAGCAGCATTTCCTTCCTTTCACACCAGCCCCTCCGGAGGCCTTGACAACCTGAGCTGGGCCTGTGGGGACCGCAGCTTCTGGATTGGGGGAAGGAAACCCAGCAGGCCTGCTGGGACCCCCTAGATTCCCCTGGGACCTGGGCATTCCTGGGCTAGGGGTCCCTTCTCTGTACATCCGCACATGCTCTGCACACACCAGGACCCCCCGGGGAATGGATACGTGAGCTCCAGGGGGCGGTCCACGAGTCCCTCCCCACAGCCAAGGGGGTGTGGAAAAAGATGAATGTCTCCTACCTTCTTCTGATCCACCTGGAACCCTGAGCCTCTCTTTTATCAAAAGGAAGCAGGCAGCCCAAAGAAAGGGGCATGGAGCTAGTGGCTTTGGGGAAGGGAGGCTTGGATCTTGGACCTGAAATCAGAGTTGGGTGGCTGGAGTCCCCCACCAAGAATCACCCGCATCACCCAGCACTGAGCCAGCCTGGTGGCGCGGCAGAGATGGGGCCCCTCCTCCCCGCTTCCCAGCCCTTCCCTCACTGAGAGTCAACCCACACTTGCTCATTCTTTCCTCTCCGTGGGCAAATCTGCTTTTGGGAATGTATCCAACAAACACATTCACCTTGAAGCATCAGAGCTGTATAGAACTGTCCCAGGCAGATTCATTCTGCAAGCCAACGTGACGGTGAATCTCAGAGAGCCAAATGGAAGTCTCTGGTGGATGTAAGTTGCCCCCTCTCACCCTCCAGATCCATAGAAACACCCTCACCAAGCCTGGTGTGTGTGTGGCGGGCGGGGTGGGGGGGCGTCGGGGGCTCCGTAGGCATATTAGGAATATCCGGGGGTTGGGGCTGCCTCTAAGGGCTCGGGGACCAGAGCATGAGCTCTTTCTCAGACTTAGATCATGGTTCTAGATCTCCTTAGCTGTGTGATCTCGCGGCAGCTGCTTAGTCTCTTTGAGCCTCCAGCTCCTCTGCAGCTGCTGGGAGGATTCGCTGAGATGACACTTGGCAAGGGGACTAGCCCGAGACAGACCCAGTAAAGGACCTGTGGCTCTTGATGGTGGAGGACCTGGAGGAGGAAACTGCATGTCCAGCACCTTACTGGCAGGGGGTCCCCAAGTCTGGACAAATACAAAGCTGGAAAATGGTGTCCTGGTTTGGTCCCAAGACATTCTACCCATTTCCAGAGGGGCACTCAAGCGAAGCTTCCCGGATGCCATGGCCTCCTCCTTGTTCTGGAAATAGAGCAGAGCACCCTGTCTGCTCACTGCCTGTCCCTCAGGGCCAGCCTGAGGACCCACACCAGTCCCCCGGGGCACTCAGATAAAAATCCAGTCCCCGGGGGTGTCTGTCTTCTGTGACTTACGCCAGGCCAGCCTCACCCAGGTTCAACTGTCAGAGTTTACTTACTTCGAAAAACAGGAGCCATGCCAGGCCAGCTGGAAGCTTCTGGAAATACTGCCCCTCATCACCCCGTGCTAAGTGGTTGGTGGCAAGAACGACCCCTGCCCGACCTCCAGGTCCCGTCCCTGCCAGGGGCCAGGCAGGGAATTTCCTGCCGTGCCCAGTCCGGGCTGCCTGGCAGTGGCCTCTTGAAGGGAGCCTGGCACCTGGCACCTCATTCAGCCTCACCGCTGGCCCAGCAGGTAGACAATATGAGGTCATTTCACAGAAGGGTAACTGAGGTCCCCAGAGACCCTGTTCCGGCTAAGCTGGGACTCAGATCCTGTACATGACCTCCCCCAAGGTCGAGGTCCTCCTTACCGTCTGCTGGGGTCCCTGCCGGTGTCCTCAGCCTCTGCCCTCCAGACCCCAGGTAGCCTTGGGTTGTGTGGATCCAAGAACCCGCTACCTGGGGCCTGGGCTGAGGCCTCCAGCAGCCCCCAGCCCAGGGGTCCCCCGAGGCCAAGCAGCAGTGTCAGGATCATCTTGGCAGTAGGGCAGGCTCAGCCGCAGCAAGTGACTCCACAAACTGCTGGTGAGGGTGACGTCGTCTTCAAGTTAAGTCTCAGAAGGAAAAGAAAGCACAGGAACAACAAAGAGAGGAAGTGGCCTGGGCCGGCCCACCGGGTGAGCCTCGTCCGGCCCCCCCATCGCCGCCCCCCACGTCCCCCACAGAGGCAGCCAACAACTCAGGCCGGTTCCTGTGCCTCAAGAGGATTTGGGTCAGGGACACTGGAGGTGTGGGACATGCAGGGAGGTGGTCCCACCAAACATGTCCCTGCGGGAGCCAGAAGAGCCCAAGCATGGAGGTGGGGCTGCAGGAAGCGGTCGGGTCGGTCTCAGGGAACCTGCTGCCCATCCGTGCTGGTGGCCAGGAAGCGGGGGGCACTGCATGCCGACTCAGCACCTTTCACCCCCGGGGCCGTGAGAGCCAGCAGGTGGGTGGAGACTCAGAGAGAGAAAGGAGCTGTCCCAGGGTCGCTGGGACCCTGGGGAACCCTTGTGCGCTCCTCTGTCCCGGCTCCCCGGCTGCCCTTGCTGGAGCCCGGGGATGGGGGCACCCACGGGGCTGGCGAGTCACCAGGCAGCCCAGGCTGGTCTGGGAGGTTGGCCACTGTTGCCTGACAGGCCCGCGTGGCCCTGACCCCTGCCCTACCTGGGACGCGGGTAGTAAAGGCCCCTCCCCTGCCTGACCCCCTCTGTCCCAGATGGATCAGACACAATAGCCCCCACCCGAGAGCCCCCCACCTGCGTGGTGACCGCTGCAGGTGGGCAGGGCTGTGGATGAATAAGGGGCAGTGATGGATGAGGACGTGTCCAGCCCCCTGAAGCCCCCCTCCCCAGAGGGCAGGGGGCAGGAGGGGAGGGCTGGGCAGCAGGGGCGCCGTGGTGGGGGGGCTGCAGAACCCGCTGCCCCGCCCCGAGGGAAGGTGAGGGCGGGCCCCCTCCCCCCTCCCTCCCCACCCCGCTGGCCGAGCTCCCAGCAGCCAGCCGCCGCATCATCAATATTTCATGGGCGTCGATAAGAGGCGGCTGGGACGGCGGCTGCAGCAGCATTCTCGCCAGCTCCAGCCACAGCTCTCTGCAAGAGTCAGCCTCCCTGCCCTGCCCACCACCATGGACGTCTTCAAGAAGGGCTTCTCCATCGCCAAGGAGGGGGTGGTGGGCGCCGTGGAGAAGACCAAGCAGGGGGTGACGGAAGCGGCCGAGAAGACCAAGGAGGGGGTCATGTATGTGGGTGAGTGTGGGCGAAGCAGGTGCGGCCGGGTGCAGCAGCGGGAGGCTGGAGGCAGGGATGCCCAGTTTCCCGGGGCCGACCTTATCCCCCAGCCCCAGGGAGGCATTTTGGGTGGGGTGAGGACCTGGCTGTTGAGTCAGGGTCTCCAGGCTCTGGAGCACCCCCATTCCCCTGTACACCCCTCCCCAAACCCTCCAGTGTCTGCTTTGACCTCCTCAGGACCCCAGGGTCTCTGGGGCAGACAGCAAGAGGGCACTGAACCCTCAGACGCACCTGTCTGTGCACACACACACACACACATGCATGCGCGGGTGCACGGATGCAACCCTGTGTCCCCCAGCCCAGCACCTGCACCCCTGGACTCAGACGAGAAGCCACACTGAGCCTGGAGACTCTGGGATGAGTGGGCAGGTGCTGAGCAGCCCCATCCCAGGCCCCCTCCCTGTTCAGAGGGAAGGGGTGGGGGCAGGGGAGAGGAGACCGAGCCCTGGTGTCCTGTGCAGCCCCACCCCCCTCAGCCCCTTGGAAGCCGGTGACTCAGCTCTGTCCTGCTGCTGCTTCCGAGGCCCAGGCCACACCCGCGTGGGTCTGGACCCTACCTCAGGCCCGGTCTCTAAGCCCTGTACTGTCCTGTCCACTTCCCATCCATCCCCTTCCTCCAGACACAGCCGGAAGCAGCCTTTGAAGGGACTGCTGGCCCCGGACACCATCCTCACCCCCTACTGAGCCCATAGCTTGTCCAGCTGTTCTGTATTTGCCCTCACCAAACCCCTCCCCCCAACACCAGGAGGAGTAGGCTGACGCCTCCATTTCCTCCACAGGAGCCAAGACCAAGGAGAATGTTGTGCAGAGCGTGACTTCAGGTGAGGAGCCCAGGACCAGGGGACATGGGGGCTGGGACCTCCAGGGACTGCAACCTGGTGCTGAAGACCCGAGCCCAGGATCCTCCTTAGCCCCAATGGGGAGCCCAAGCTGTACATGGACTCAGAGCCCTCCAGACCCTGAGGCTAGACCCAGGGTGGGCCTCCTGATTCCCCCATTGGTATCGGGGCTCCCCTGCAGTCAGAGAAAGTGGCAGCCCGGGGCTTCCAGTAGAGCCAGACTTTTGAGCGCTCTGAGAAAGAGGTCGCTCAGCCTGACTTGGGCAGCCCTGGCTCATGGTGGGAAGGGGCAGGAGGACCAAGGCCAGCCAGAGTCCTCTTGCAGTGGCTGAGAAGACCAAGGAGCAGGCCAATGCTGTGAGCGAAGCCGTGGTCACCAGCGTCAACACAGTGGCCATCAAGACGGTGGAGGAGGCAGAGAACATTGCCATCACCTCTGGAGTGGTTCGAAAGGTGAGATGGGGTCCCAGAGAGGCTGACTGGCGAGAAGGAGTAGTGCCTTATGACATATCAGGAAGCAGAGACTTAGGGGCCCATGACATGTATGCTTGGTTTTTCTCATGCCCATTAACGTCTAAGATCCTCCCAATGACCCTTGTGAGGGGGGCCAGTTTGGGGCCCAACTGGAAAGTGAGGCTCAAAACCACGTCCTCTTGATGCTCAGCATTTGGGAGGGACCACATTTCACCAGTGAAAGCAGGGTCCTGTGGGCCCCATGTGGTGACAGGCAGCCTCCTAGGCTACAGACACCAGACTGGAGCTGCCAAGTCACCGCCCACAGGCCTGGTGGCCAGCCTCCCTGCAGGGCCTGGTGGGCTGCCTTCCCCTCCCAGCAGGAGCTGGGGCATAGCGCCCCCTTGTGACAAAGCAGGGAGGATCCTGACCCCGCCCTCCACCTTTATGCGTGCAAGCGTGTGTGTGTGTGTGTGTGTGTGTGTGCGTGTGTGTGTGCGCGCGCGCCTGCACATGCACTGGAGCAATCAGGCACTCCCAGGAGGCAGAGGCCCCGGGGGTGAGCTGTCCCAGCACCCACCACAGAGCAGGCTCTGCTTGAAGCATTTTACATTTATTAACTCATTTAATCGGCACAAATCCCCAGAGACAGGGTGTGGAAATGAGGCCCAGAGAGGTCAAGTAAGGCATCCAAGGTCCCACGGCTCGTCCTGGGAGTCCACAGTTCCCAGGGCAGCCAGGAGTGTGAGGTAGCTGGGTGGGGGGGCGGTTTATATGGGGGGCAGGTATAGGCTGGGTACAGGCACCCAGCAATGAGGATCCTTGCTTCGGGAAGTGGGTGGGGGGAAGGCGGGCCACCCAGGCACCCACTTTCAGCACCAACACAGGGTCCCCATGTCCTTGGAGCAGGCAACTGCTCTCTGTCTGCATTCCCATCTCTTCCCCTTGCTAGCTGTGTGACCTTGGGAAGCTACTCAACCCCTTGGCACCTCCACTACCTCATCCGTGACATGGGAAGGGATGAGAGTGCCCAATTCACTGTGACATTGTATGATCCTGCAGGGAAACTGCCCCCCATGAAACCGTTACTCCCAGATCATGGTGAGCACCCAACAGAAGCAGGTGGCTTGATCATCATCATCTGTGCCAATGGGCAGGACCCACAGGCGCTCCAGGAGACGCCAGGCCCCTCCCTCCCAGCAAAAGAGGCCCGGGGGGAGGGCAGGGTGCCACTGGGCCTCTGAGAGGGAGCCTGGGCCCTCCGTTTTGGCCTTGAAAGAGGGACCGTGAGCCCAGGGAGCCACCCCAGGTACTAGGGTGTGGGTGGCTGCCCCAAGGGAGACATTTCCTGGTGACACCTAAAAACCAGTCACAACTGCCCCTCCAGTGAACCATAGAAGGATGCAGCACTACCTGTCCCACAGCCCTTTCCTTCCGCTGGCCTCATGCACCTGCTTTGGGGCAGCAGCACTAGGCAGGGAGCCACCTACCCTTTGCTTGAAAGGCCTGCCCCAACTCTGGCTGAAGAGTTTGGTGCCCGTCTACCAGGGATGTCCCCATGGTAGCACAGACATGGCAGGATCCTCTAGAGGTAGCTGCTAAGCCTGGGATCTAGGCTGATCACCAGTCTGGTCCTGCCCACAGCTGCCACCTTAGTGGCAGTTTAGTGTCACTGCCACCTCAGTGTCTGGCTGGGGACAAGGGAGGAAGAGACAGGAAGTGGGGAGGATTGTATAACCCCTGCTGGCCCCAATGAGACCAACTTGAGCCCACAGCCCAACCAGGAGGCAGTGAGCAAGAAAGATGCTAGTAGGGATAGGGATGGGCCTGGAGCAAGCCGAGCCTGATCCCTACACGTCCCATTGCTTTGAGCTTTGAGGCCTTGAGCTGGATACTTAGCCTCCCTGTGCTCAGGGTGGCTGTATGAATAGTGAGGGCATATCTGTCCTCCAAGGATTTTTTGGGAGCTAAGTTGGACAAGGGTGTATGATCATGTGATTCGGGGACACTGCGGGGGGGGGTTGGAGTCAGGACTCAGGTTTCAGGGCCATGGCCCTCCCCCACCCCACTGCACCCCACCCCACCAGTCCTCCTCAATGCGGAGGCCCAACCACAGACTGCCCAGAGACTCCGCATTAGCTTGGGGAGTGTAAAGCTGGGCTCCAGGAGACTTGGTGCCCCCAGAAGGCCTTGGCATCCTCGGCCAGAGCCCCCACTGTGGCTCCTTACACGAGGCTCTGTCACTCCCACGGTCAGACTGGGCCTGACACTTCCTTCACCTCCTGCCCTCCACGTACAGCAAGGTGATGAGGGCCCCTGCTCATCTCCGAGGCCAGGTGGATGAGCCCTGGTTACAGAGCAGCTAGAGCCTCTGCACGCTCCACACGGGCCCACACCCCCTGGGTCCCCCTTTGCTCCCTCCCAGGAGGACCTGGAGCAACCGGGCCCCCCGCAGGACAAGGCCGCCACAGCGGAAGAGGAAGTGGCCGGGGAGGTAAGTGCTGAGCTCCCGGGGGACTCTGGGCAAGCCTGCTTCCTTCCCAGGGTCCCAGAGCCCTCGGGGCAGCCTCTTGACCTTGCGCGGCCCCCTCAGCCTGCGTGGGAGGTCCCCTCCTGAATGCCTCCCTCGCGTGACTCCCAGCCCCACCGCACTCGGGGTGCCGCTGAGCGGGGCTCCTGGGGCTGTGCGTGAAGGGCGCTCTCTGTCCCAGGCCCAGAGCGGAGGAGACTAGAGGGATGCCAGTCGGCCACGGAGGCCCCGAGGAGGAGCCCTCTGCCTCGGACCCCACCCCCACCTGGCACGCGGAGTGCCCAGCCCAGAGCGTGACCCGGGCTGCCCCTATCCCGCACCCGGCCACCCACAGGCCTGCCCTCCTAAGCTGCCTCTGACGCCTTCGCCTCCCTCACTCCCTCCCTCACGGCCTCCACCCCCTGGTCCTTCTGACCCCATAGATGCTGCTGTGAAATTTTGTTTTTAATGATTCCAAATAAAACTCAAGTCCTCACCCCTGGCCATACGTGCCCATGCTTCTGCTCTGTGCTGCCTCATCCGGGGACAGAAGCCGGGCCAGCCTTGCAGGTGGGCCTGGGAAGCAGGTCTGGGGCCAGGGACCCTTCAGGCAGACAGACCTTGGGCATTTCGGGAACCTTCTGAGTGTAGGCACTGCCTTCAGGGAGCCCACACCATTGTCTTTGAACATGGAACGCTTTTGGCTCCCCCAGACAACCTCACACCCCTCCCTGGAACAGAGGGTGACCTCTGAAGATGTGACGTCCAGGCCCATAGCAAGTCCCCTTTGAGTCCTCCTCAGCACAGAAGGACATGACCCCACGGCTCCACCCACATGACCTCAAGCTCCCACCAGCTTGGAGCCAGGCTTTCCTGTCCTTCAGCAGAAGTCCTGTCAAGTATCATTAGAAAAGAGGACAGCTGAGAAGCAAGAGTGAGCCTCCACCTTAAAAGTGGTCAAAATGAGCTCCTCCCAGGCCTGAGCACTTTACCTAATTTAATCCTCTGAACAAACTCTTGGTACCATCCCAGTTTCCCCCAAGAAGGAACTGAAGAACAGAGAGGTTAAGTAACTTGCCCAAGGGCACAGAGCAAGGAACCTCTAGGGCTGGGCAGAAGCCAAGGTTGCCTGGTTCCAGAGCCACCCAGTTGACTTCCACGCTCTGCTGCAGCCCCCTGGACTGTGTGGACTTGGTGCTTACCCCCAAGGTTTCAGTGTAACCTGGGGACCAGGCTGGCAGGTGTCCACATGAAGGACTATCGGCATCACGCCCTGGGTCTTGTTCAGAGGCGGTGGAGGGGTTTCTTCCCCTTTGGCACGCAGACAGTTTGGGCTCAGAGCACCTAAGTGACTTGCCCCAAGCCTCCAGCCCCGGTGTCAGAGCCAGAGCTCGAGTCCACACCCGAATTCAGACACTACTGAGACCACCCCTTTCTCATCCTGTCTCAGTGGTGGGAAGCAGGGGTCAAGGCCAGGCCTGGGGGCTGGGAAGCCAGTCAAGCACGGCTGAACAGGGTTGTATCCCAGCCTGCTGGCCATGGCATCCACTGCTGAGGAGGCAAAAGGGAGCAGGAGGCCGCTAGGCCCCCAGGTCCCCAAATCCTGCCATGGGAGGAGTGAAGGTTCTGGAAGAGGTTCAGGGCAGTCAGGGTGTTAATGCTCCTGGGCTCAGATGGGTGCACATAAGCAGGCCTGTGCATGCCTGGGAGGAGTCCACCTGGGGCCTGGGTGTGCCTGAGAGCTCTTTGGACTGTGAGAGACAGAGAGGAGGAGGGAGCCCCATAAGATGACAAGGGGAGGAGGACACCTAGACCCAGGCCCAATGGACACTGCATCACCAGACTCCCGGTGCCCTCTGCCTCTGCCGAAGGAATCTGGAAGGGTCCCTGCTGCTCGGCCCCCACCCTAGACACATACTCAGGGCCTGTTCTTGGGGTCCAATGCCAAACATCTAGGTTTGCCCTATCCAGGAAGCATGTTCCCACCCCATGGCACCTGCCCTGCTCTTAGCCTTCAAAAGCCCTACCGGGGTGCCTGGGTGGCCCAGTTGGTTAGGCTAGGTGGCCAGCTCTTGATCTCAGCTCAGGTCTTGATCTCAGGGTGGTGAGTTCAAGCCCTGTGTTGAGGTCCATGATGGGCACAGAGCCTACATTAAAAAAAAAATAGACCCAGTCTTACGTGCTCTGGGCTCCTGGGGCTCCGCCTGAGTTCCCTAGAGGAACAACTGCTCTCTCCCTCTCCCTCTCCTTACCTGAGAAGCCCCAGGTGAATGGCCCCTGCTGAAGGGCCCCCTGCTGGGCGTGGGCCATCCTTCAGCCCATTTAACCCTCACAGTAGCACTTTGAGGAGATTCCGTCTCCCCCACCCACCCATCAAGGATGGGGGCACTGGGGCTCAGAGAGGTGGACTTGGCCTGGGGAGTATTTGAACCCAAGAGGTCTGCCTGCAGTGCCTGCTGCTTTAGAAACACTCAGCTGTCTCTATCATCAGCTGCTTGGGCCCAGCTGTGCCTCCCCCAGAGGCCGCTGTCTCCCTGTCTTGTTCTCGCCCACTGGGACCTGCACCAAAGAGCATTAATAGCCAACCATGAGCTATCTGCTGCGGTGAAAAGACGCTCCTGGCCAAAGAGACTGGTGCTACTGGTGGGAATTCAGGAGGACACGGGTAGGGCTGGGCTCCCTGGAGAGTCCCCAAGGCAGCAAGAAGGCGGCTTCCGCAGAGCCTTTGTGCTGTGGGCTTGGCCGGGCTTAAGGCCAGGAGGAGCAGGCGTGGCAGCCGCTTGGTTCCTCGGTGCCTGGTGTCCCCTCCCCCCACCTGATCTCAGCGCCTGTCCCTTCTACTTGCGCAGGGTTGTCCTTATCTCCATTAATCCATTCTCATTGTGTGTGCACGAGCAGGCTTCCAGACAGTCCACATGGTGGCTGATGCTCCACGGTTTACCCCCCAGCCTCTGGCCCCCACCACCTCCTCCCCCCAATATTAGAGGCAGGGCATGGGCCAGCTGAGTGGACCTGGGTAGGCGGGGTCTTCCCAGCGCTCCCGAATAGGGAAGACTCCCACACTGGCCGGGAGAGGAAGAATCAGAGAGCAAGCACTAGAGAGGGGATCAAGCAGCTGTACCAAGACATACAAGGCTTCGCAGGCTGGCCCTGGACTGGGAGAACGCAGGAAGGGGTGGAGGCCTGATGAGCACAATTGAGTGCAGGGGGGTCATGCCTCCTGGGTCATTTTGCTGTCCTCGGGATCCCTGGCTCCCCCACTGGCGCCCGGGGCCTCTAACCCCACTCCCAACGCCCCTGGGTCGTCACCACATTCGGCGTGCACCCCATCCTGGGAAAGGTGATCTCAGCAGTCTGAGCCTCGGCCACTCCCTTCTTCCTGTGTGGCCTGGGGAGCTTCCCTCCCCTCTCTGAACCTTGCCTCCTGCCCAACGAGTGGGGCTCTGGTGACCTAAGGTCTCTATCTCCTGCCTGGGCTGGACCCACACAGCGGCTCTTTCCGGCGTTCCCCCTCCACCTCGGGCTGCTTCCTCCCCAGGGGCACTGGCCAGCGACTCGCCCCGGTGAGAGCGATTTATTCAACTCTCTCCCCTCTGCATCCGCCTGGTCCCAGCGGCGGCGGGACAGATGNACCTAAGGTCTCTATCTCCTGCCTGGGCTGGACCCACACAGCGGCTCTTTCCGGCGTTCCCCTCCACCTCGGGCTGCTTCCTCCCCAGGGGCACTGGCCAGCGACTCGCCCCTGTGAGAGGGATTTACTCAGCTCTCTCCCCTCTGCACCCGCCTGGTCCCGGTGGCGGCGGGACAGATGGCCAGTCTGCAGTATTCCGGCCGAGTGTGTGGGGACAGCCAGCTTGGCAGTTGTCAGGGCCCTTAGGGTTTACAGTCCACCATTGCGATTTGAGTCCCTGCCATTCGAGTTCGGGTGAGACCTAACACACCCTCTGTGCCTCAGTTTCTTCCTATGAACTGCTAATAACACCCATTTCAGGAAGTTGTTGTAAAGATTATACAAGAGGCCGGAAAGCCTTAGGGTAGCACTAAGGCACTCAGTGCTGCCTAGTTCCTTAGAGACTAGGTAAATGCTCAGTAAAAGGCAGCGCCCATTACTAATGTGGATTCCAGCCCTGAGATTCTAACCTGGCGCTGACAGCTCCCACCGGATCCTCAGGGTCAGGGACGAAGGGTCGGGCCGACGGGGAGGGGGGAGGTTTGTGCGGCCCCCTTCTACTCCCGCCCATCTCTGGACCCCGTCCCCACCCCTCCGCGGCGCCTCGTCCCTCTTCAGGCCCTGGTGGGGCCGGCCGCCTTCTCCGCGCCGCCCGCCAGAGGACGGAATGTGCTCTCCGGTCGGCGGAGCCTGGAGCGGGGCCGGTCGGTCCCCGGAGCCGGTCTGCTGGGAAACGCCCCGCGCCCCCCTCTTCCCCGCCCCGCGCGGGGCGGGCCGGCCCTGGGGCGCCTTAAAAACCAGAGCTCGCGCTCCGGTCGCCGCAAGGTGAACAGGAGGATCTGACATCGCTGCCGCTGCCCTAGACGACCTCGCAGACCCCCCGCAGCCATGGCCAGCAAAGGCTTGCAGGACCTGAAGCAGCAAGTGCAGGGGGCGGCCCAGGAAGCGGGTGAGGACAGAGCGCGACCTGGGGCACACGCAGGGGCACGCGGCTGGCCTCACGNGGCCCTCAGGGAGGCAGAAGCCGCGGGCTGCGCATCCCGCCAGTCGGTGGGCGGCTCCGGGTCGGGAGGGCCCTCCCCCGAGACGCAGGGACCCGGCTGGACGCCCGGCCCGCTCAGCCCCGCGGAGGATGCCTTGAGGCAGGTGGGGGAACAGCGGTGCCCGAGGGTTCGTGGCCGGATTTGGGCATTGCCAGGAGCCAATATGAGGAGGCTGAGCGGGCGGGGACCGGCCCCACCCCGATCCTGAGCGGCCCCACCTCAGTCCTCAGGGGAGGGCAAAGGTCCACGGAGAGAGCCCGCTGCGCACCCCGAGGTCCATCTCTGCCTGCGGGGTCTCAGAGGCGCACCGGACCGGATGGGATGGTGGAGGCGGCTTCCCGCCCC
>LNAC01000311.1:577803-631195 GCA_002007465.1 Ailurus styani | reverse complement strand
TTACCTCCCCCGCCCCTCCCCCGTTACTCTGGAGAAACAACCGTTTCCTTCTAAGTCCTCACCCAGAGGGACTCCCCACCCTCGCCCCAGCGGGCAGGTCCCCAGCCTTGTTTCTTCGCCTCCAGCTCTTTCCTCCTCAGACCTGAGGTTAGGCAGTGGGGGTGCAGCAGGGTAGACTAGGGCTACGGAATGTGAGGAGACCCCTGGGCCCACCAGCTGCAGCTCTTCCCAAGCCCAGCTCAGCCTCCGGAGGGACTCCAGCTCCCAATCTGTCCTGCACATAACCCTGTCAACAGACAACACCCAAACTAACTCCCTCCTTCACCAGTGCCCCAGGGAACTCCCACGGTTGTTCCCCTGAAATTAAAATGTTACCGGGAAGCCTGTCTCCAGGACCCTTCCTTCTGGGCCTCGCTTTCCCCATCTGTAAGTTGGGTGCAAAGGCTCATTCTCTGTGGTCCTGACTGGTTCTGCCATATAAGGCCCCAAGGGGGACGGGAGGCAGGGGGCTTTGTAAGCCACAGACCCAGGGCCTGCCTGACCCCCCTACACCTCCTTGGCCCAGGGTCTGAGTAAAGCAGGTTCCTTCCTATTCAGCAGCAAGGATGAGTCAGATCTCTAGAGGCTGGAGCCACCTGTCTGCTCACCCAGCAGGTGGGACCCACCTGAGCCCCTGGAAACCCTGTTCACCACAGGTACAAACTCTGTTCCAGAGGACATGGCCTGAGCTTGGAAGTGTCGCCTCCTCTCTGGACTTTATTTCTTAATGCCTTAGGTTGCCCGCCCATGGAGGCACTAGCATCACTGTTTGTGCGGCTCCGGGGTGAGGCACAGGAGGTGCCGAGGTGAGAGGGCCTCTTGCACAGGTGGACTCCCGAGCACTGCAGGTGCGAAGTCAGGCATCTGGGCCAGGCTTCTGCAGGAGACAGTGTGGAAGGGGGATAGGGTTCTTCTTGGGCCATGCCCAAGAGCAGCGACTGACCCAATGCCAGCTCCAGCCTCTGTTGGGATATTTTCTCCGCAATCCTGGAGTTGGGAAGAGAAGCAGGCCAGAGGGGAGGAGCCCAGAGTTATAAATAACTAAGAACACCCTAGAGGTATGGAAAGGGCTCCTGTGCCTAGCTGGCCGGATGCTCTTAGTCAAAAGACTTTACTTCGATGGCATTCGTCCCTTGGGGCTATAGGGCAGACTACTCTAGAGAACAGATGGGGGTAGCAATGGTGGGGTCCCTGTGGTCAGCAGTGTCTCAATAGGGGCTAAAGGCCACATCTCTCTGTTCCAGTGACCGCGGCAGGAGCGTCGGCTCAGCAAGTGGTGGATCAGGCCACCGAAGCAGGGCAGAAAGGTCTGGTGGGCTAGTGGGCAGGAGGGTGGGCAGCCCCAGCATGCTCCCCACCCTATTCAGCCCTCACCCAGAAACGCCCTCTCCTTGGGAGCCCCTCTGCCCACATTGCTTCCTGGGCATGGAGACCCAGGCCAGGCTAACCCTACAGGGCTCTGGTTCTCAGGGCCTTGCCCTTATCTGCTTTCTCCTTTCCTTCCCCAGCCATGGACCAGGTGGCCAAGTCCACCCAGGAAACCATCGACAAGACTGCTAACCAGGCCTCTGAGACTTTCTCAGGTCTTGGGAAAAAATTAGGCTTCATGTAGTGACAGCAGGGAGACATGGATGACTGCCTTCCAGGTTCTCAGCTCTGGCAGGCCCCTGGCCTGCTGCCTTATTAAAGCACTTGTTCCTACCTCGTGTCCACTTCATGCCTCCTCGCAAGCTGGGCCTAGCCCTCTCTCGCCTAGAGCTGAGCCCCCCGTATCCAGAAACCCAGCCCGGACATCCAGAGCTCTGGCATTCCAAATTTGGAAGCCCAGACAGACTGTCCGAGAATTCTTTTCCCATGGTCTCAACCACAAATCCAGACGACACTCCCTTATCCGAAGTTCAACGACGTATCTGTGCCTCCCGGTCTGTTCAGGCCCCCATCCCCTATTCTCAAACCGTTCCCCCAGCTTCGGGGACCCCGCCCCTCCTAGGAGGGGATGATGGGTCCCCAGATGCTCGAGGGGCTCAGCTCAGGGTGGGGGGCGAGGGACTCCAGGGCTCGGGGCTGGGGCTTCGGAACTTCTCCCCAGACCTGCTCCTGGAGGCTGGGAGCACCAAGGCATCCCAGGGCCGGGCGCCTTCGAGGACCGTGGGTGGCCGGAGCTGTCGGGGACAACGCGGAGTCGCAGGAGCGGGACTTCCGTACCCCCCCGCGGGGTGTTTGTGCCCCGGCCCCACCCGGCGCTGAGTCACCGGGCAAGACCGGCAAGTCTAGGACGCGCCCGGACCAGCCACGCCCCGCGGGTTGGACTTGAGAGCGCTCCGCGCGGCCGCCGGGAAGCCCTGCCCACAACACGCCCCCTGGGGGAGGAGCCGAGGCGCACGGGGCGGTGCACGTGGCCTGAGGTCGGAGGGGTCCGGGCAGGGTGCTTGCGTGCGCGACCCCGCCCGCGAGCACCCCGTCCCGCCGGGACACACCAGGACGTTCCGTTCGGGGACGAAGGCCGGCCTTTTCGTCCCGCAGGGCCATAGAAGGACTAGACCTCCCGCAAACTTGTTCCCCCCCCACACACTCCAGCACGTGTCCGCGCACGCGACACCAGCCCCGGGTACGCCCCACTGCCGGGTGACTCACAGTTGCCGCAGGATGAGGCGCGGCCCTGGCGCCGGGCGCTGGCGGCCCCCTTCATCCGGACCTCCTGCCACTCCGCGGCTGGTTCTGCCCTTCCCCACCTGCGCGTCTTTGCACACGTTATTCCCTCCACCCGGAGGGGTCTTGCTGTGTCGGGCGAGCGCATTCGTAGCCAAGCCGTTTCCATTCAAGAACATTGATTACACTTCCCAGTTCTGGGGAGACGAGAGGGAAAAGAGCAGTCTTTCCTTCCCGCGTTGACTCAAGGCCGGCTTCCGGAGAGGCCTTCCGGCCTTTGGCAGCGAGCAGCGCAGTTGTGTGGCGCCCCGCCCCTGCCCGGGTCTCTCCGTGGGTGCAGCTCTGCTCCAGTGACCTTTCTCTTCTCCCATCTGGGATCCCTCCCAAGGGTGCGACAGGTCTTCTTCTCACCCTCAGCATCTCTCAGCCCCACCCCAGGACCAAGCCCTGTTCCATTCTTGTTTTCTTGTTTGCTGACTCAAGAATGTACCCAAAAGAATGCCTCCCCTAATCTGCAAAATGGGCCAAGGCTGCTCCCTCTGGCCCAAAGGGAAGGTCCTCAAAGAGACTTCTGGGTAGTGTGGGGGCGCTTCCAGCATCTCCAGGAGCCCCTGGAGGGTGGCTCCAGGTGGGTGTCAGGGTCAGGAGAGACCATCTTGGGTCCCAAAGCTGGGGGGAGGCCAGAGGGACTGGATTGGCAGAGCCCTCACGTCTTTTTCTAGTGTGCGACCTTCCACTGGTGACTCAGAGAGAAATCCCCGGGGGGCCCAGAAATCCCTCTTCATCCAGTGCTCCTCAAGAAATTGCCTTACGGATGGGTGTGGGATCCAGCTCTGGCTAAGAGGGATCACATCTGAGGGCCAAGGAGCTTCTAGGAAAGATTTTGCATCCTCACCAAAAAAGAGAGAGAGAGAGAGAGAGAGAGAGAGAGAGAGAGAGAGACAAAAGAAGAAAGAGTCCTTTATCTTCCACAGGACATTTTTGTGGCTGGAAATGATGCTTGGAACTGTGGTGGCCACTTGTAATCAAAGGAGGAAGAAGCTTAAGGAAAAGCCAGCTTGCTGATGAGGGCAGAGCAGAAATATATAGAAAGAACCTGGGTCCCAAGTTACTGTATTCAGCCAATCCTTGAGCTGCCACAAGCTAGCAAGAGGATGCAGCTTCCCTCGGTATTTGAGCCACAGTGAATGAGGTTTTCTCTTGCAAATGGAAGCTTTAATCCCCATCTAACCTGGATGCCAGCATCCTGCCGGCCTCACCCACCTCCCCAGCCTCCTCTCTCAGTACCCTGTCCCTCTCTGCCTCAGCCACATTGACCTTTTTTCATTTCCCTTGACATCATGCTCCTGCTCACCACAGGGTCTTTGCATGTGCTGTTTTTATTACCTGCAACGCTCTCCACCCTCCCCTACAAACTGTTTTTGTCTAGAGTACCTACTCTTTCATCCTTTAGGTTCCAGCTCCCCTGTTCACCCTCCAACACACACACACACACACACACACACACACACACACACACTCAGAATACCACTGATACACTCTCACTCCCCCCTGTACTCCTTTTCCACAGTTATTCTAACGAGTCCCTTTCCTGTGTGCTTCTCTGTGATGGTTGTCCATGGGGCAGCAACCAAGTCCCTTCTACCGATGAGTGCACACGCAGTGCCTAGAGTGGTGCTCTGGAACATTTGCTAAATGAACGCAGCCCTGACCACACTTTGGTTCTCTTACTGGATAATAGTGAGTTCGCATATTGTCAGATTCACCACGGGTGCCATTATTGGGTGTAGCCCCTTCCACACTCCTCCTGCCCCGTGCAAGTGGCCCTCCCATGACACCATGCAAATGCTTGTTTCTGTGTGCCTCTATTCTCCCCAACACTGTGAACCCTAGGGGTGGGAGTGGAGGCAAGGCCAAGTTGGAATTGGTTTTGCTCAAAGTCTGGGACACAGTGAGCATAGTACCAGGGGAGGCCATGGGAGCCTATAGGAGCCCAGGTCTATCTCCATGAGGTTCATGAAGCTAGCTGAGCCGAGACTGGATGAGGAGGAGAAAGCTGTGACCACCTGTTGGGTGCTGGTTAAGGCCCCAAAGATCAGTTGTCACATTAGCAGTTCCCCCAGATAATTCCTGATTCTCCAGATTCCAGTTCCTCAACTAGCCAAACACAACGTCGTTAACATTATATTTTGGTTCCCCTTGACTTCTCAGCTGATTCCTGTCAAGTTATCAACTACAATAAGAGACAAGGAGCAGAGTTTTCTATTTTGACTTTCTCTCTCTCTCTCTTTTTAAGATTTATTTATTTTGGAGAGAAAGAGATCTTGCATGTGCCTGAGCAGGGGGAGAGGTAGAGGCAGAGAGAGAAAGGGAGACAGACAGAGTCCCCACTCAGCACCGAGCCCGACATGGGGCTCGATCCCATGACCCTGAGATCAGGACCTGAGCTGAAATCAAGAGTCAAAGCCTTAACTGACTGAGCTACCCAGGTGTCCCTATTTTCCACTTTCAACCCCATCCTTTCCCTCCCTCTCTCTCTCTCTCTCTCTCTCTCTCTCTCTCTCTCTATATATATATATATATATATATATATATATATATATATATATGGTTGTTATTTGTCTCATTTCTACTTTTTGAAATATTTACATTCCATTCCTCTACTCTGAGCCACACCTTTGTTTTGCCTTAGACCTGGAATTGAAGATATTAAAAGCTCTCTGCCATTCCTTTTGCTAAAATATTTTTTGCTATCAGTTGCTTGGTTGGAGTTATTCCTCTAGAAGATTCCTCAAGAATGAAATATTTACAGATGAACTGGGAAGACATCTGAGATCTGTGCTCATAATTGCTATAGCTAGGCCCCTTGGGTTACTGCAATGGGTCCATGAAGATTCATTGTGTTCTATTTTTGTGTGTGGCGTTTTGTATTAAAAAAGAAGTTAGAAAGTTAAAACAAAAACTTTATTATTATTATTTAAACAATATTATTTAGTTAAATAACCTAAATTTTAATTTAGCTAAATATGCTAATGTCAATTCCTTCTTTCTGATCATTGTATTGTGGTTGTGTGAGATCCAAACATCCATCAGGGAAGGCTGGGTGAGGAAGATACAAAAACTATATTACTTTTTCAACTCAATTAACATTGAGTTAGAAGAGAGAAACCTACTCTATTCATTGTAAAGCCCTTGCATTTATGACATTGGAGGATGTCGGGAATCCAAAGTCCAAATCTGAAGTAGAATTTCCCAGGCATCAGTGGGACATTCTCACGGAGAGGGTCGGGGCCGGGGATTCACTCAGGCCCTTCTGCTCAGGAGCCTGCCCTTCCTTCATATAAGTGTTGGACTCACCTTTGTAGCTGTGACCCCTCTACCTCTTAGAACCAAACTGACTTCAAGAAGGTTCTACAGGCAACCTTCTTTTCCCAGTCGTGGCCTCCAGGGGTGCAGCCCTTGCCTTTCCAAGGGCTCTCTTCTCTCTTGGAAGGTGGTCCTCTTCTGGAGTTCCTTGGGCTTATTCCGCTTCCTTCTTCAGCTCCTCAGGTTCTAAGTTCTGTCCCAGAGAGTTCTTACTCAGATGGTCATCTTGTCCCGGAAGTGAGTGTTGCTGGCAATGTCTGAGATGTCTGCTACCAGGCCCTTCCCCATCTTGGGCACTGGCCAGTCTTCCCCCATTGGTTCCACTGGGCTCACCTGCTTCTGGATTTGCATGGTTTCCCAGTCTCCTAGTTGCTCTGAAGTTAAGCTTGATATGTGGGTGTTGATGAAGGGCTGCCTTTGTCTTCCTCCTCTTCCATATGGTTTCAAGAAGGAGAAATGGAACTATCTCGAATTAAGCTGTTGCCTTGTTTCCTGCAGACCCAGCAGTCTGGCAGGCCTGGCCGGTGCTGTGTTTACAGAGAACCTGTATCCTCTCTTCACCTGCTCCTCCCTGCCGTCGCCCTGGAACCTGCCCTCATGAACTGCATCACCAGGACTCCCTTGGCCTCAGCCCCAGTTAGGTTCAGCCAAGGGGGATGCATTGGGAGAGCAGAGAGGGCGAGGAGAGGTATTTATCCCTCCTGCACCCTCCTTGCTTGGCATGGTTTGGCAGCGGCTGTGTTCTTCTTCTGCTGCTCCTGTCTGATGACCTTCTCCTAAAGCCACAGCTCTCCTCTGTGTCTGTACAGGCTCTTTGCCCCTCCCAGGCCCAGGGAGGTAACCACTCTCGCTATTACTGGTCCCTAGGCACCTCGTCATCCTTTACTGGTTCTCTCAAATCTGCCCACAGCTTCGTGAGCATCAGGTACCCCTTTGATGTGCCCCCCGCTCTCCACCAGAACCCTGACCTTCAGCCGTGGACATGTGATGTTGACATGCCAAGGATGTCCTCCTCTGCTGACCTGCAGACCATCTCTAGGAGTCTGGATTTGGTTTCCTGTAGCTGGGAAGGGTTGGTGTGTGCAGGGTTTGTGGGCTCGTCTATCCTGTGAGCTCAAATCCAGGAAGCAGAAGGAGGAGAAGGCAGAAGGAAGACAGGCAGCCATAACACTTGACATTCGTGCAGATATCTGCAGCTCAGCTCGCACGAGAAGTCGTCCTGCTTTGGACAGGAGACAGCCCCAAGTATCTGAGTGCTTAAAATGAACATTCTTTATTTTTATTTTTCAGAACTGGTCATTGCTAAGTTGGCAAATTGTTATTTGAAAAATTGGCTCTCCATGAAGTTGGTCCTTTGCCAAACTGGGCTGCTGAGCACATTCCACTTGGAGGATTAGTTGGCTCCTCAGAAGGCCTGAGGGTCCAGCCCCAGTGGCTGGGCTTGATCTTCTGACCCAGGACCGGCTGACATAGGTTCCTGTGTTCACGGGCTGCGCCAAGTGTGAGCCAGGCCTCTTCCAAGATGGGATGGTTCCCTCCTGAGTCATCTTCAACCTCAGGGAAGCCGTAAGGTCATTCCCTGCAGGAGTTGCTGGAGCTCAGCCCCTCCCATGAGCATCCAGGCCTGGTGAGGAGGGACTTGCACAGGCCGGGCTGGGAGAACAGGGAACTGGTCACAGTTGGAGCTGGAAGACCAAGAGGGGTGGACCTGGGCCAGAGCACGAAGGCCTGGGGCCTCCAGCTGGTCCTGGGCAGCTTGGCCTCTACAGGCCCCTTGCTTTCTCTCTGCTGGGCACTAGGGATCTTTGTCTGGACCCAACCTTGCCAGGAGATCTGGGCCATAATGTGCTGTCACCAGAGTCAGGGTGCCTGTAGCTGGGCAGCCCAGGGTCTCATGGGCAGGGAGGGTGACGTGGTAAGGGCAACAATAGCCTGACAATGGAAGAAAAGTGTATCCAGAGGCTGTACTGGGCTGAGCTCTGGACCAGCACTGGGACCAGCGTTCTGCTGAGGGGCCGAGCCCTAGCAAGGGCATACTGAGGGGCTAATGAGCTTCTGAGGAGAGCGAGAGGAGTATCCTAGGATGGGCACTGGTAGGGAGGGGTCTGTGGGGTCTGGAAGCCATCCCGGGAATGTTGAGTGACACCACCATCCTGTCAGGGGAGTGGGCATAGCAAGGCCCCCTGTGGGGCTGGGGGACACACATAACCTCAGAGGAAGGAGCTGTGATGGGTCCAGGGAAGTTTCTGTGGGTCTCAGTCCAATTCCCACCGACTGTGTCCTGGAAGCCGCCCCCTACCTCGGTAGTGCTGCCTGAGCAGAACATTCTGGTATTTGGCCTGTGATAGGGGTGAACAGAGTCTTGGGGACCTACTTAAGCTCCAGAGCCCCTCACTTCATCTGTAACACTTGCAAGAGTAGTACTGTTGTAGTCTTTCCCTCAAAGAGGGCCTCTCCAAATTGTTTAAGACCTGACCACTCCTGCCGGCGGAGAATGACACGTGTGGTGCTGTGGCCCTGTGACCCAGAGTTTCTGCTGCCACAGCACCCCCTCCTCTCTCCCCGGGGTGGGGGGGCGGCGGCCACAGCTTTGGGCCTCCCAACACCAATCAGGAATGTGGGAGGGCCTCAGCCCCATAGCACTCAGGCTGTGAGGGCCCGAGTTCGGGTAAACACTAATTAGGGCTCACCACACCCTCCTGAGCAGCTCTGAGGGCTGAGAGAGCAGGTACGTGGGGAGGTGGCTTCAGACTCCTGCCCTAGGCCTGGATGGCATGAACAGGGACTTGGGAGGACCTTTCTCCCATGACTCCTGGCCAGTGGGGTCACGCTCCCCAGCCCTCTGCCCCCGCTACTCTTTGGCCCCCCACTGGTCAGTCAGGGCTCACTGCCAAGCAGCCACTCCCTAGCACATCAGTGACAAGGGGGAGGAAATAGAAGTTTACCAAGAGCTTGCACACACGATCCCACCGACTATCTGTGACATGGCCAGGAAGGCATGGCTGTCCCCATTTTATAGATGAGGAAACTGAGGCTCAGGTTGGGCTAGTGACTAAAGGGTGCAGCACGGGGCACGTGGCTTGAGGCATCTCTCCATCCTGAGTAATTGGGGAGGCGGCCTGGCCCCTTAAGCATGTGATGCGTCAGGGGCTGGTGGAGTGGCTTTCTGGAATTCTGGCTAGGGCCACCAGACACACCTCCCACAGTGGTGGTAGGGTCCTCCATCTATTCCTCTAGTTGCCCCTGGGGGGCACTGGGCCTCTCCAAGAAGCCAGGCCCCAAAGTGGAGGGATGGCCAGGCTCCCTCCTGGGCTGGTTGCTCCCGTGAAAGGCCGTTCAGGTGCTCAGGTGCTCCTGCGAGTGAGAGAAGCAGCTGACTCTAAGCCGGGGTGACTGCATTTCTGGTTAATGCTGCATCCTCCTCAGCCTGGGGCAAGGTACCATGATGAGGCCGCCACCCCGCACCCCTCAAATTTCCAGTGGAAGCTGCAGAGACACTGTGGAGCTGAGGTCCCGGGGTCCAGTGGCCCCCACTCTACCTGTGCTCCTGGCCCGAGCGGCCATCCAGGTCCCCAGGCCCGCAGCCCGTCCGGCCCCTCCAGCCCCTAACTAGGCCACACTGGGGATCCTGAACAGCAGGCTGGAAGCCCTAGCTAGGCCTTGCCTGGGAGTGCACCAGTGCTGGGGATGGGGGAGCTCGAATCCCAGGGGGTGGGCGGGGGTCCCCAATTGCCTCTCATCCCACAAGGCAGTGAGGCCTCCTCACTTGGGGGAAGGACATACCCCAGAGCTGACTCCTCTGTCCCGTCCCTGGCCCTCACAGGGTCCCGGAATATGGGGTGTGGGGGCTCATACTGTCAGAGCGGCCAGGCTGCCCTCACATCAGTGGGGCGGCCCCGCCCGGCCTCTTCCTCCTGCTGCCTGCGCTGACTCACCTGCTGATCTACTTGGCCGAGGCGGGGCCGTGCCCCAGAGCCCAGGCAGGCATCAGAGGCATCTATAAAAGCACGCAGGGCCAGGGCCCAGCATCCTGCTTGCTTGCCACCTGTCGCCACACGATGCTGGGAGGCCTGGGGAAACTTGCTGCTGAGGGCCTGGCCCACCGCACTGAGAAGGCCACTGAGGAAGCTGGTAAGGACCCCGAGGCTCCTTTCCATCTGGGCCCTTTTCCTGAGGCTGGGGGGGAGGGGGCGCTGGGCCTGTTGAAAGCCGATTCCAGCAGATTGGAGGTAGGCCTCGGCCCCTTGAGGAACCCTGGTCGGTGGCCCCGTAAGGACAGAATGGAAGTGGGGGGTGTGGAAGCTGAGGAGGGCAGCTTGGGTGGAGTCATGAGGGGTTCAGTACCCCAAACAGGCCTCTCTGGTCAGACACATTTCTGGGGTCTGTGACTGAGGGCAGGAGGGATTCCAGCTCACAGGAGGCCCTTGGGGCAGGAGGAGAGCCCGGGTGCTTACATGAGCCTCGGGTAGCTAGAATCCGTCTCTTTGGGAACCTGGGAGCCCTTCTGTATCAAAAACAGCCTATTTTGAATATCCTCTACAGAAAAGGGAAAAATGGATTTTTATTTTTACCATCAATTTAGAGCTTCAAAGATTTCTTCACTAAGAAACCACCAAGTCTGATTCTGTTCAAAGTCAGGCCCTGGGGTTTAGCCAAAGGACATTTTGAATTTCTTGAAGTGCCCAGAAACCCTTTCTTGTGTGCAGACTCCTGCAACTGTATGCGGGGCGCGAGCCCAGTCCCAGTGGGCATTTTATGAAACACAGCCCCGTGTCCGGGTTGCCGCTGTGGTCCGCCTGGCTGGCTGCGGCAGGCACGGCTGTCCTCCACCGGTTAACCCGTGGCTGGTGCTCCCTGCCCTCTCTCAGCTTCCACGGGCCCTCAGCTGAGCCTCACCCCAGGCCACAGGTGAGGGAACCAAGCAGCACAGAGTGGATGTAGAATCAGAATCAGTTCTTCCGACTCCAAAATCTTCCGGATCTAGCCACTGCCACCCAAGCTTCAGGTAACTCCTAGGCAGTCAGAGAGTTCCCTTCTGTTGGAGGAATTGCGCCGGGCCTTGGTTTGGCTGCAGATGGCTTTGGGACTTTGGCCTCCCGCTGCAGCTTCCATCAGGCCGAGGCAGGCCAGTCGCGCACCCGAAGGTGCCCTGATCTGGGACACGGGCCTGCCTTGGCCCCAGGCCCCCAACCAGCCGGAGAGCCTGCTCCGGCTCGTCTGCATTCCAGGCCTTGCCAGGCCAGGCCGAGGGGCATAGAGAGCCCTGTGCCTTTGTCTGGCTCACCTCAGCTTGTCTCCTAGCAGCGAGGCACCACGGGAGTCTCTGAAGTAAGCCAGCTGGGGCTCCCTCCCATGGGCTGCCTTGTCCTGCCTGCGGTGGCATCTGGGACATCCGGAGCTGTCTGGGCGCCGCCTTGACCAGAAGCTGGCTTGTACTGTGCTCTCACCTTGGGCTTCTCCTCTTTGCAGTTCATGCCGTGGAGGGGGTGGTCAAGGAGGTGGTGGAACACGCCAAGGAAGCTGGAGAGAAAGGTATGGCTGAGGTTGGGGCCAGGGAAGGAGGCAAGCTAGATGCCGGGAGCAGCCCTTCTTTGCCAAACCAGGTCAAACTCTGACCTTGGAGTTGCGTCCTTTCAGGCCGTATGCAATTATCGACACTCTGAACCACAGACCGCACTTTGCTAAAGCAAGATCCATCCGGACGGTCCTTTCTGGGGGATGTTAAGATGGTGTCTCGAATGACTATGTGGCAGCAGGCTCAGACAAAAAAACATCTCAGACATAAAATTCTCTAATTATATAAATATACATTTACATAAATGTGTGTGTGTGTGTGTGCGTGTGTGTGCGCGCGTGCTGCAGTATAGCCACGTAAAAGTACATCCTTCCTTACAACAAAAGAGATTCCAGAGGAATCAAGGGCTCATGTGTTGAATACATGAAGTTGTTAAATTGTTAGAAGAGAAGGCAGTAGATTGGAATAATCTGGGCGAGGAGAGGATCATTTTAACTAGGACAGAAAACCTAACAGCCATAAAGGACATATTAGGTAAATGTGACAATATAAAATTTCTAAATTTTCCGTAATAAAAAAAATGTGATAAGCTGAGGGAAAAGAAAAACCATAAACTGAGGAAAAACATTCGTAAACAAACGACGAACCGATACAAAAATGACCAGGAGACAGAAGCAGCGGCTGACGGAGAGACGAGGTCGTGAGTAGGCCGCGCGCCCTTGAGTGGAACACCCGCTGTCTCATCCGGCCTGCAGAAACCGAGTTGTGGGGGAGATAAAACCACACTTGCATGCATTCCTCCAGGAGCCCCACTGCTCCTGTCCCCTCGGGGCTCCTCCAGGTCACGATCCAGTAAGACCCACACCCACAGGCCACTCTGGTTACACGAGCCCTACCAGCAGGAAATGTTTACTTAGCTCACTGGACATTATTCCTCTTTCTTCCCGACAGCCATTGCCGATGCCTTAAAGAAGGCACAAGATACAGGGGACAAGGTTGTGAAGGAAGTCACTGAGACGGTGACCAACACAGTCACAAATGCTGTCACCCACGCAGCGGAAGGCCTCGGCAAACTGGGACAGTGAGCCCGTCCGCCTCCAGTGGACTCTTCCTGAATCTCAATAAAAAGCTGTGAAATGTGTACACTGAGCCCTGGATTTTTTTCCTGTTTGGATGGAAACCCTGCATGTGTCCTGAGTATCCTCTCTGCAGGGGCAGGGGACCCGCATGTTAGCAGCTTCTGGGGGTCAGTAGGTCCCCGTGATTGATCAGTTGTGCTGCCCTCACATTAAGATTTCTCACATCAGCAAGGAGCTCTAGAAGAATTGTTAGTGTCTGTGCAACATTTCAAGAATGGTTATTTTCCTAGACACTATATATAGCTTTCAGACACCTCAGTGCTTCCAGGACATCCCAAGGGAGGAACATAATTTGACTCACATGTTCTTTGGGTTTTCCTTGAAGTGTTCTCATAGGCTTCGGAGAAGATCACGGACCAGCCTGATGGAGAGTGCAGCTGGACAGGCTCAGACTTTTTGAGATACTTGACATTCTGAAAGACTTTAGAGAAGCATTTGAATTGGACAGACAGTCATAGAATCAGGTCAAGTAGTAACTGAGTCCACTGCTTATTGGCCATGGAAGCCACTGTTGGATCTTTCCCCAGAGACTTTTCAGGCCTAATTGATGGCAGTGGCCAAGAACGTCTGGCCTCCTCCCCTTCGTGCCATGAAGGGTCAGCGCCATAAAGTTAAACATATGTGTAAGCGGCATTTAGGCTTAACATTCTGGATTTTAAAAAAGGAAATTATTTGTAAAGAAGAGGCATTGCTTATTTATATTGCTGGAACTTACTTGTTCTTCACAGAAATGAGAAGAAAAGGCGTTTTAAGGAGCATGTCAGTTGGTCACCACATTTCTGGCTTTTTTAAAGTGGGTTCACAAGTCTTGAATAGCCCAGGAATATCCAATGTCCTGGCTTGGAACATTTGCCATTGTCCAGCTAGATCTGGACTCTCTTTCTTGGTTTGGTTCCTGAAGACTTTTGAATTCCCCTAGTCTAAATCCTAGCTCAAAAAAATGAGAGCACTGTGGGTGGCAGAATAAAGTGGAGCCCTCCTTGGACAGCGATTCCTCTTACCAAGGCTGGATGCTTCCGGTGCACCCAGGTACACACAGATGCCTGCATCATGGCCTGTCTGTAATAGCAAGAGGCAGAAACACCCTAGCGTGCCAGGCGGAAATCAGTCGGATGCCAAATTTGGCTCTACTTAGTCTAAATTAGTTATCTAATTTAGACTTGACACCTCTTACTTCTAATATATTGTAAACCATATCCCATCTTGAAAAATGGGACCTGTGCCGAGAGAGCCACTAACAGGAACTGGTTAACAATTGCTGCATGTATATATGAAATGTGATACCCCATAACTGTCCAGAAGAATGAGGAAAATGTACATACACCATATAGGTACACGTCCACATAAATTACAAATTATGGAAAATGCGCTTGTAGGAAGAGTTCATTTATGTAAAGCAAACTCAAACTTGTGGAAGAAGAGGAAAACACTGGTAGCATGTATAGAGCAGACGTTAATAGTGTTCTGCTCAGTGTCCATGGGAATATGAGAGATCTTCGTTTTCTTTCTTTCTTTTTTTTAGTATTTTATTTATTCGTCAGAGACAGAGAGAGCACAGGCAGGGGGAGCGGCAAGCACAGCAGGCAGGGGGAGAAGCAGACTCCCCACTGATCAAGGGGCCCGATATGGGACTCGATCCCAGGACCCTGGGATTATGACCTGAGCTGAAGACAGATGCTTCACCGACTGAGGCACCCAGGGATCCTGAGAGATCTTTATTTTCTCCATGACACAGTTCCTGGATGCTTGAATTTAAGAGAAATCCAACACAGATTTTTAAATGTTGTTGAGGAGGGCACGTATTAACTTATTCAAAATCATTTGCTGGTTAAGTGCTACTCAAAGTTTATTGGCTTGCATACCTTGTTATTGCTACTTGGTGACAAGATAAGTGAAGAACAGAGAATTTAGAAACTTACAAAAAATTGATATTGCTGGGACTTCCATTAGTGTGATCAGCAGATGATGCTTGTTGAACAGGGTAGAGACCAGCTCTGGGTTGTTGAACTTGCATGGCAAGTTGTATGTGAACTAGTCACATGAGGTAGGACTACAGACCACGATGTATTGGATTAACAAACAAAATAAAATTGGTCTTTTGCCACAGAGCTGGAGAAGCACTACCCATGTTTCCTTAACTTCACCTTGCGGTGTGCTGTTCTGGAGTAAGTACTTCTATCTTCCACTTTCTCTTTACTGTGTGTTATACGATGAGTGGTATGACATCAGCCTCAGGCAAGCTCTGATTGATTTTTTGTGTTATAAAAATCAATAGATGGTGATGTCCAAGCAATTGGTGGAGCGGGGACCTCCAAAACTTTCCTCCTCCACAAAAGTAATGAGAAAACTGGTGAAAATATGGTCAGAATCAACTTCCCCCTCCCCCCAAATTCTTAACCAAAGGCTCACAGCAATCCAGGAAGCATTTATGTAAAACAAAATTAAAAACAAATAATAAACAAAATCTTCTTAAGAATGGCAAGCTCTGTGATGTTTTTAACTTATCCTATTCTGTGCCCCAGCCCCCAGCCCGTCTCCAGCTCCACGAAAACCAACAGCCTAGCAGTTACTGGAAAGAGCTGAAGAAGCCTCATTTCCAGAAAACTGTGATTATTTCACTTGATTGGTGGTTCCTAGGAAGACCTCATTGCAAGACTGCCTTTATTTGTCCTGACTAGGAGCTCGCCCAATTATTTGTCATAAAACAATTAGAGGCAATTAAAACAAAGATTTTAGTTATTTATTTGTCAGAGAGAGAGAGAGAGAGCACAGGCATAGGCAGAGGGAGAAGCTGAGCAGGGAACCTGATGAGGGACTCGATGTGGGACCTGAGCCAAAGGTAGAAGCCTAACCCACTGAGCCACCCAGGCCTCTCTAGAGGGAAGTTTTAAAGCTGGTGGCTGCATTAAGGTGGTGGATAACACGTTGGGAAATCAATAGGCTAAACAAAGCAAAGAGCTTAAAAGGAAAAACTGGGGCATGAAATGTCTATAGGAACTTTGAAAATTCTTGGGAATTTAGAAGGCCATGGCCATGCACATGTGTAGGGCTGTGTATGTGCTCATTAAAGACTGGAGAAGGCCTGAAGCTCTCACCTCTAAACTAACCTTGAGGCTCTGTATGAGCAGGAAGTGAAAACCAAAGCAGAGATAAACTGCCCAGCTGAGTGCTGAAGGGGAGGCCCAACCTGCACGGGGTTCTCCGGCAACGACGTGAGACCTCCGGTTTCCGGATACTTAAAGAAATCTCTGTCTAGTCATTAGCTAATGACTAAGTTACCTGAGGAGAAACTTCAATGGCAAAACACAACAAACAAAACAGACTGTAGAATTAGTTCAGAAAAGCCACTAAACAAACACAACAACAAAAAGCAACAAGATATCTGGGGGGGAGGTGTGTGGAATCTGATTTCAGAGTTGCCACATTGTATTATTCAATGAGTGTAGTTTTCAGAAAAAAAAGCTACGCAAGGAAAGACATTATGACTCATTTAAAAGGGGGGAAATGGAAACTGTGTCTAAGTAAGCCCAAATATTGGACTTATCAGAGACTTTGTTTTTTTTCCCCAAAGACTTTAAATCAATTATTCTAAGCATGTTCAAAGAGCTAAAGGAAACCACATCTACAGAATTAAAGTATATGATCAATACCAAATAGAGAGTACACATGGAGGGACAGAAATTATAGAAAAGCATGAAATAGATACTCTAGATTTGAAAGTACAACTGAAATAAAACATTCATTAGAGGGTTCAACAGCAGATGTGAACAGGCACATGAGAGAATCCATGAACTTAAAGATATGTCAAATGAGATGATCTAACCTGAGGAACAGAAAGACAAACAAATGAACAAAAATAAATTAGATTAGAGACACATGCATCACTGTGCACCATGAGGGTTACCAGAGGAAGAGGAGAGAGGCCGGAAAAGTATTTGAAGAAATATTGGTTGAAAACAAATTTGAGGAAAATCCAAGAAGTTCAACAAACTCCAAGTAGGAAGATGCAAATAAATGCACACCAGGCATGTCCTAATCAAACTGTTTAACTCAAAGACAAAGAGAGAATCTTGAAACAGAAAAATAAGTCATCACATAAAAGGGAGGTTCGATGAACACGTGGGCATAGTCTGTTAACCCATAGGATCACCACTCATGCCGCTGACCCTGCTGTCATCAGGGGAGACCTGGTGGACCCCGGCCTTGGCCTGTCCCACTGGCACCATGACCTACTGTGGGGTTGTCAAGGCCCAAATACCACCAGGTTCTTGCAACTCCCTGATTGCTGTGGTCTTTGCTGGCACCCTGTACTGCAGGCTTGCCAGGGTGTGCTTACGGCAGCACCCACCTCCCCTCCACTCACAGGATACTTGCTGTGCACAGGCTTCCTCAGAAACTTTCGCCAACTTGCAACTATACTCTCTGGATGGTTCCGGGGGGGTTCAACTCTAAGTTAGTGGGTTTTTTAAATTCCTTCACTGATTTTTAATAAAGGTGAATTTACATTACATACAATTAGCCATTTTCAAGTGTATAGTCCAGTGGTATTTAGCACATTCACAATGTTGTGCAACCATCACTCTTAATTTTAAAACTTTGTCATCACCTCGGGGTGCCTGCGTAGCTCAGTTGGTTGAGCATCTGACTCTTGGTTTCAGCATGGGTTGTGATCTCGAGGTTGTTGGACTGAGCCCTGTGGCCAGCTCTGTGCTCAGCGGGGAGTCTGCTTGGGATTCGTCTCTCCCTCTGCCCCTCCTCCAAATTGTGCACACACACCAATAGATGGATAAATCTTAAATAAAACAAAACCAGAAACAAAACAAAACCAAGAAACCAACCAAGCAAAAAACCCACTTTGTTATTGCCTCAGAAAAACACCTTACACTCCTAAGTAAGTAATCAGTCCTCACTCCTCCAGCCTCTGGCAACCATGAATCTGCTTTCTGTATCTGTGAATAGCTATTCTGGGTACAGCGTATAAAAGGACTCATGCAATATGTGACCTTCTGTGTCTGGCTTCTTTCACTTACTTAGCAGGTTTTCAAGGTTCATCTAAGTTGTGGCGTGTTATCACCACTCCTTTCCTTTTCATGGCTGAGTAATATCTCACTGCATGTAGATCCTTTTTTGTCATCAGTATGTTGGGAACTGTGGGTTTTTGTAAAGGTTTTGATCACATTTAGAAGTTCTCGGGACACCTGGGTTGCTCAGTCGGTTAAGCAGCTGCCTTTGGCTCAGGTCATGATCCCAGGGTCCTGGGATTGAGTCCCCCATTGGGCTTCTTGCTCAGCGGGGAGCCTGCTTCTCCCTCTGCCTGCTCTGCCTGCCATCCCCGCTGCTTGTACTCTCTTTGATAAATAAAATCTTAAAAAGTGCTTTCCCCACATCTATTGAGATGATTAGGTGTTTTCTCTTTCCCTTTATTCTATTAATGGAGTGTATTAGAGTGATTTTCTTATGTTGTACCACCCTTGCATTCCTGAGGTTAAGTTCTACCTGGTCATGATGTGTAACACCTAGAGTGAGCTGTTGGAGTCTGTTAGTATTTTGCTGAGTATCTTTGTGTCCACAATCGTAAGGGATATTGGTGTGGTTTTCCTTTTCTTGTGATGTCTTTGTCTGGCTTTGGTATCAGAATAATGCTGGCCTCATAGGAAGTGTTTTCTCCTTTTCTATTTTTTGGAAGAGTGTGAAAAGGAGTCGTGTTAATTCTTCTTTAAACATTTGTTATTATTCATCAGGCCTGTGTAACCTTGGACTGCACAATGGTGTCTTAGCTGTAATACCTAAAGCACAGCAACCAAAGACAAACTGGACAGCATCAAAAAATTGAAAAGACACACCAACAAAATCAAAGGAAATATTTGCAAATCATGGGCGCCTGGGTGGCTCAGTGGGTTAAAGCCTCTGCCTTCGGCTCAGGTCATGATCTCAGGGTCCTGGGATCAAGGCCCGCATCGGGCTCTCTGCTCAGCAGGGAGCCTGCTTCCTCCTCTCTCTGCCTGCCTCTCAGCCTACTTGTGATCTGATCTCTCTGTGTCAAATAAATAAATAAAATCTTTAAAAAAAAATTTGCAAATCATATATCTGAAAAGGGTCACATCCAGAATGTATAAAGATCTCTTAGAAATGAAACAAAAAGATGACCCAATTAAAAATGGGAAAGGGGGTGCCTGGGTGGCTCAGCGTCTACGTTTGGCTCAGGTCATGATACTAGGGTCCTGGGATCGAGCCCAGCATCGAGCTCCCTGTTTCATGGAAAGCCTGCTTCTCCCTCTCCCTGCCACCCTCCCCACTTGTGCTCTGTCAAATAAAATCTTTTTTTAAAAAAGGAAAAGAACTTAAATAGAATGAAAATGAGACATTTAAAGTTGTTGAAAGTGGCTGCCTCTGGAGAGTGGAAAATGGGAAGGTTGGGTGTGTACATTGGAGGCATCAGCTGTTGTTTACAAGACTTGTAGAGCTATTTGGCTGTCCAGTAATTCTCAACAGGGCACCCCTCAAGCCCTCAAGGGACATTTGGCAATGTGAATACGTTTTTGATTGTCATATCTGAGAGACGCCACTGTCATCTAACAGGCCAGGGATGCTGTTGAACATCCTACGGAGCACAGGGCAGTGCCCAAAACAAGGAACTACCTGGCCCCAACTGTCAATGGCATGGAGGTTAAGAAACTGCCTAAACCACTGTGTAAGCTTTGAAAATCAACACAGAGGAGCCAATAAAAGTAATTTATGAAAAAAAAAATTTATGAAAAAAACTCTTATTACAAAGCAAAAAAAAAAAAAAAAAAGAAAAGAAAAAGAAAAGGCTTTCACAGGCATCTCTGTGCAAGGTCATAGATGTAGTTCTTTTCCTTGGCCATGTGTGGACTGTCTGAATGAATAGCACGGCTAAGAAAGTCTACCAGGGAGGTTTAGAAATAATGAATTTACTTAAAGCTGGTAAGTTAAGACACTAAGGTTTTTTAGAAAAAGTAAATCACCAATCCTAGTAATTTGAGCTGTCAGGGCACTATTTAAAAAACAAACAAAAAACTCCCCCCAAAACCGAAAACCAAGCTTTTACATCTCACTTCTCTAAACTTCACCTCTCGGATAATTAGAACACATTCTGGTGTAGGGATTCACAAGGCAACCCTGAAGTATTCTTCACATGTAACCTAAGCCATCTGTGGCTATTTCAGAAGCAATTAACTTTAGAGTATAATATGCAAGTTTTAAAAACTATAAAGAGTAAATAAACTAGAAAAGTTCAGTGAAGCTCAAAGACTAATTGAACAGGATTTCCAAACTCAAACCCCCAAAAGCCAAAGGTGACACCAGCACTTTATACAGCTAGCAAGCATGATTCAGATTTTCTAACTTTAGTATCAGCAACATCAATGTCTATCTAATCTTTAAAAAAAACCACTACAGATAGTCCCAATGTTAGCCAAAGACCACCATAAAGACTTACCATCCCCCTTTCACACCTGGTAGGAGTGCAAGTAGACAGAGCAGCTTGGGAAGGGCTCCTGTGTCCCTGGTGCCAGGGGGCTTGTCTATCTACTGCCTGCTTGATGCTTGATGCTCAGAACTGCAGAGGTGTTCTGGACAGAACTGGGACAAAACAGACCAAGTCCAGCTGGAAGCTGAGCTCCAGATTTGGCAGCTAAGTGAGTGACTGGTGGAGTCAGGTCTAGGATTTAGTTCTGCTGACTATGGTTAGTATTCTGTGCTCGCTTCGGCAGCACATATACTAAAATTGGAACGATACAGAGAAGATTAGCATGGCCCCTGCGCAGGGATGACGTATTCTGCCTTGAGGCATTATATGCTGTGGCTCAATTATTAAAAACAAAACGCTAATCAGTGAAAAGTTCCTTCATTAAAAGAGGCATTAAAAATTACTTGGGTATATCAGCTTTGAGTATAAGAACCTCTTCCCCAAGAATAGCCATTGATACTGTTTAACAGAAAAGATACAAAAGGATTCAGGAAATCTGGGCAACTCATAAGATGTAGTGGGAAGAAATGTCATATAGGTCGTAGTTCTAAAAATTTTAGAAACCGACTTAGTTTTATTATTTACTGCAAGAATTATTATCAATATAAAAACACAGAAACACAGGAAGCATAAGCTTTGGAAAAGGTAGACTTTTAATAACTGCTTTTATCACCAGGTTAAGTCATGCAGTTACAAAGTAGTTAGAAATTTCTGAAAGGATATTGTTTAAAAAAAAAAAAAGAGCTCATTCTTACATAAATAATATCTAGTACTCCATCGGGACACTACTATTCAAAAGGCCCTGGCGAAATAACTCCCAAACAAAACCCTCAACCCCAGGTTGTTTCCAGCCCAGTGGTCATGAAGCTGTGCGAGAATGCAGGCCTCTCAAAGAGGACACCGAGTCAGGCCAAGTCGGGGCCACTGGCAGGGCTCGGAGCCGCCAGCCAGACTCCAAAGTGGTTTTTTTTTCTGGGACACTCTACTACAATTATTGTTCAATTAGACAACACAGTAGATCTTCAAAAGAGAACAATTAATTAACACGATAAGGAGGTTACTGCACTCTTTGGACTATATGTCATAATTGCAGTTAGTAAATTCTGACAGTCTTAACAAAAATAGCCTCCACCATTTGTAGGTATGAAGATAAGTTAATTCTCCATTGGACTTTTCATTTTTGCTGGACAACAATACATGATTGATAAGCTATAAATGATACTGTTTTATATTATAAAAATACTAGCTTTTTTTCATTTATTACGTTTATAGGCATTCACCGCTTGAGTCAGGTTAGGCTTGGTAAGTGATTAAAGGCAATTTTATTACAGCAGCATGTACTTATTTTATTCTAAGAGAATAAAATGCATAAAGAGAAACAGCTTTTATTTTTGTTGCAATCCATAAAACTGAGTTATTTTGCTGATGTAAAATACCAGTAACTCACTTGAGGACCATGCCACCCTCTGAAATTGCCCCACACCCGCGGCTCAGAGGTGTCCGAGTCAGCATGTGTCAGGCTTGCCCAGAATTGAAGCAGCAAGCTTGGCTGCTCTCGGGCAACAGGTGTGTTCCTGGCCCCAGCTCCGACCGTACTGGAAGCAGCCACAGAGCACGGGAGCACTGACAGATGCAAGAGACCTTTCATTTAACGGCCAAATACCTAAATGGCTCTCTGGCATAGGTAATTTCTACTTTCATGTTCGTCAGCTTGCATATGATCCCCTAACCTTAATTTCTTTTTTCTCAAAGGGGCTGATTTGGACTGACTTGTTGAGAATGATGTCCATTATCTAGTAAGTCGAGAGAGAGAGAGAGAGAGAGAGAGAGAGATTTCTGTGGTTACATGTAAACTTGTGAAGGGTCTGCAGATGAAGAGGGGAAGAGGGCAGTGAAGAGGTCAGCCACACTCCGTCTATGTGAAGGTCACACCAGCTTCATTGTACACCTTGAAGACTTTCTCAATGGCGTTGACATAGGCGGCCGTTCTCAGATCCAAACCCAGGTTGTACTTCATGGCTGTGCGCATGATTTGCTGGAAGGCAGGAGAAAACACAGTGAAGACAACCCCAACCCAAGCGGCTGGGCCTTGAACACACGAGGTGCACATGGGCCCGGGGAGGTGGACCCGCCCCCACGCAGTGCAGGACTCTTTGGCCACTGAACCCCAATGGGAAGGATGAATTTTCCAGACTAATACATGTTACCGACTAGGTGGCAGTAAGAAGTCGCTCTCAAATATGAACTATCTCTGTCCTTCAGACATCCTGTTATCTGGAGCTCACTGTTACGCTTGGTGATACTTCTATAGAACTATGAATGGGGTGTTGACAATGTTCCAGAGTGTGTGGTGACGGCTATGCAGTCTTGTGAAGATAAAGTTGCGGACTGTATACTCGAAAAGGGTGAATTTATGGCATGTTGATGATATCGTTTTAAAAAATTAACAGCAAGCACCACCATTAATGTCTGCTTATGTGATTTCAACTTAAAGCCAGGTGGACAGAATCTAAACCCTACAAGAAAATTAGGAAAACTGGACTCAAATTGTGTTTAAGGTCTTGAAATAAGGATCAAGTGGTCAACAATCCTTTTACTTACACCAAATTCTCTAGGGAGGTAGTTTCCTGCAGCCCCGACAGAGTGGTGTACTGGCTTGCCACCTGTCCCTCTGGCCTAATCTGCTAGTAGTAGTTACGTCCCAGAGCCTGGCAATCTGCTAGTAGTAGTTACGTCCCAGAGCCTGGCAAGCATACTGAAGACTGGGAAAACACTGCCCTCATGGGAGCCTGAAAAAGCGTCCATGAGGAACACGTCAACAGACTGCTGTCTCCTACTGCTGCACAACCCAGCCGCCCAGAGGACACGGCCGAACGGGGCTTTGTTCAGGAGCCGAAGTGCAAAGAGCCCCCGCGCACGTACCCTGGCAGAGCGCTCCATGGTGTATGCCAAGCCAGAGTGCACGATGTCTTTCTCGGAGGCGCCCTGAGAGGAAAAAGAGAAGTTTAACAACACCACACACAGACACGCTTCATTTATAACAGCACAAGGGATTCTTTAGTCAACACACGGCCAGACAGAACCATGTTGTCTTTTGGCAAAGATACAATTTCTGTATCATATCTTTTTTAAAAATTTTTTGTACAATATCTTGATAGTTATTTAAATAATTGTTTTCTTTTTAAGATTTTATTTATTTGAGAGAGAAAGCACGAGAAAGAGAGAGAGAGAGAGCACGTGCAAGCCAGGAGGAAGGGCAGAGGGAGAGGCAGAAGCAGACTCTCCGCCAAGCAGGAAGCCCGATGTGGGACTCGATCCCAGGACCCTGGGATCATGATCAGAGTTGAAGGCAGACACTTAACCAACTGAGCGACCCAAGCGTCCTAAAGTAGTTGTGTTTTAATCACAGTTTGGTTTTCATTGCATTTGACAGTGAACACTCAAGAAGTAAGATCATGGTAAAACAATGCACACAGAAAAGTGTGGAGCAAGAAATATGGGGGTGAGTAGTGCGTCCAGCACGAGTCACCCCTCCAAGAGCAGATGGACCACAACAGCAGGTTACACCGTCCACTTCATGGGGCGCTCACCTCTGTTCCCCAGCTAACAGGGACACCGCAAGGGGCACAGAAAGGAGTCTGGCACCTCCAACAGTAGCTCTGCGGTAGGATCCTGGCTACGTATTCAGCAGTGCCACCAATGTGGAAAGCTGAACGGAGCTCAGCAGCTCCTTGGTATCCCCTCATTCCACTGAGGAGAGAGCCGACAACCAGAGAAGTTGGCCGTGGTTACAGACAGCTATTTTTAGAGCTGGGATATAACCCAGGGCCTTCGACCACCAAGTCAGCTCATCTTCCCATGCCAATTATTTCCATAAGTCATTTGTTTCAATAGATTCCTCTATCTAGTTTGTTTCTGGATGCTTTCTAAAATTTTAGGACAGTTAATAATCGCCCCCTTTCTAATATGTCCTGTCCAGCTGTCAAATTCAAATCCTGCTATGCCAGATGAAAACTTTAAAAAACTGGGTCACCAGCCATGGGGGGTCTATGCTGACCTTTGTCTAGTCAGCATTTTCGTCACTTTGGAAGGTATGTGTATCATTTGTATCGATTATATCAATTTCTAACATTTGTTATTAATTAAGAAACATCTGGGTCAAACTTTGGTCTGTCCTATCAAGTTAGAAAGAAGAAAAAAACTTCCTTTACAAGTGGGATTACTGCTCTTTCTCACTCACTCATTCCCTCATGAAACATTTATGGAGCAGCTATTATGTGCCGGGCACTCTTCTAGGCACTGGGGGCAGAGTAGAAAACAAAATAATGAAAA
This sequence comes from Ailurus styani, assembly GCA_002007465.1. Lineage (NCBI taxonomy): Eukaryota > Metazoa > Chordata > Mammalia > Carnivora > Ailuridae > Ailurus > Ailurus styani. Next base: position 606,666 of record LNAC01000311.1, on the reverse strand, counting down.
TTCTGTTCTCACAGAGTTTATATTCTAGTGGGGGAGTCAGCCTATTTGCGGACTTAAAACGAACTCAGAGAGAGATACGAAAGTTCTGAATTCAGACACTGAAGTGATCCAGGGCCCGAGGCCTTCCACCGTGAAGAGCGTGGAGAGGTGACGAGGATCTCAGAAGGCAAATGCGAAGGAACGGCTGGTGAAGTACGAAGACACCAGTGAGGGTGTGGGGTCTTCGAAGCTAAGAGAAGAAACTATTTCCGGGGGCACGATCACTTGTGACAATAGCTGCCGCCCAGTGAAGAGGAGGACAGAAAAGTGACCAGTGGATGTGGCAGTGCCTGATGCCCCTGGTGGCCTGGACAAGAGCGGTTTTGGCGGAGTGGTGGGTGGCAGTGCATGCGTAGAACTGGAAACACTACACACAACTCTTAAGGATGTTTGCCATGAGCGAAATAAAAATGGCAAGAATAAACTCTGAAAGGGGAACTGGGACACAGATTGCTTTTTTTTTTTAAGACTGCATTCAGCACACCGACAGGAATGACTGCTGACGCGGGAGAGAAGGGAAGGGTGCTCAAGCAGTGCATTTGGGTGGGGGGCGGCGGTAGAGCAGGCCACAGGGCTTAGAGGGAGGCACCCAGAGACACTCTGCAACCAGAGGAGAGGTGACAAGAGACAGGGTGCAGGTGCCAGGGCCTGGGAAGTTTCTGTGGACAAATCCTGGGTCATGGGCTGCAATGCAGGGGAAAGAGGAGCAAAAAAGAAAGTAGAACAGGGAGAGGCAGGCCAATTGCCAGGCAGTGCTGGCCGTGGACTTGAGGTTCGGATCAGGAGGAAGCAGTGGGCAGGGCCTCCAGCTCACAGGGGACAGGTGTGGAGGGAGAAGACTCGGTTTCATCAGGGTTCAGGTGTTAGCCAGGGGGTACGCCGAGGCAAAACAAGACGAGGGCGTGACTTAATGATGGAGTGTGGAGTTTAAGTTAGACAACGAGAGGACTGAGGACATCTGGGAGTGAGGAGGAGCGGAGGCCAATGATGTAAGTCCTGGCAGGGTCAGAGCATGCTGGGGAGGGGGAGCTAGAGGGAAGGAGCCGGAAAAAACCTGTTTTTTACATTGATACTGCAGCTATTAAAATGTCAGTCAGTAAGAGATGAGAAACAGCACGAAAGCTCAACATTTGAAGCACTGAAAGCATTTGGGAACTGTGAGACCAACACAATGGGCAAAGATTATTTAAAAAAGGATAAAAAGCAAGTCATCACGGCTGTCTTCCTAACTGGCTGTCCTCCTCTGCACTCCCTTCCGAGGTTTCAGCACCAGGACACAGGCGGCCACGGGGAGGAGCAGGAAGCTCATGGAAGGGCAGCAGCAAGTCCTAACAGCGCAGGGATAGGTGTGGTGGAAGGACGTGTGCAATTCCCGCACACACAGGGGCCTTCAGGGCTGGGGTACTCAGGCAGGGGGCGGGTCAGGGCACTGCAGGCAGAGGGACCAGAACTGAGAGAGACCCGGCTCTGGGAAAGATGAAGCTTCATTTAGGGCAACAGTTAATACCCGGAGTGGCAAAGCGCCTTCTCATCTTCAAAAGAAAACCCTAACTTTCCCCCCATGTTGCAATCTCGTCTTACATGACTTTCCATGACTTTCCACGACTGAATATTTCATACAAAGACATATTTATTATAAGTTGGCCATTTCCTGGCCACGTGCATGGAGACTGTTAAATCAAACCTAATTTAAAAGCCTGACTGCAAACACTGTTCTAATGACATCACCATGTGTGGAGCCTTTCCTCTCCTTTAGAATGATGTTCTCGGGATCCGCTGGATAAATCCCCAGAGAGGACGTTCTGATGGTGTTCACGGGCAGGAGAACTGTCATAGCTCTTCAAATTTTCCAAAGAGCTGCACCAATCTGCCTCGTCATCAAAATAAAGGTACACCGTTTCACCACAGACACAGTGAACATAAGATCCACGGATGGTCTTTGCTAGTTTAATACATTAAAGAAAACTTATTTTAATTTGTATTTCTTTAGCAGCGAGATAGAACATTTTCTTTTCTAGGCCTACTTCCCATGACTCTGTTTTTCCATCTCTGCCGTGTACCAGGGACGACGTTCTCTTTGTGACGTGTGAGCGCTCTTACTGTGTCCCGTCAACAGCTAACGCACTCAGACACCTTTTATGGCTCCTTCCTTTCACGCTTGTTCATGTCCACACAGCAATCCCAATTCTTCATACAGTTCAATGTCATGTTTGCTTTTCTTTTCCTTCTATTTTGTGTAAAGCTTTTTTTTTTAAGTTGTTCAAGACTAGAAGAGCTGTTCATTATTCATTTGAAACTAAAATTCTTACCCAGTGTTTAGCACGTATGGAGAGAGGACTGTACGAAGCACACACAGATCCTGTCACTACTGTCATGCTACCTGTCACCCCGAGCCCTCTGCCTGGGTCTGCAGAAGAGCAGGCCGTGCGTGGAGACTGCGGGCCTGTCACAGCACACTCACCGATATCCTGTCTTGGAACTCTGCTGTGGGTACAACGGGAATAGTTCCACCGTGCTTTCCAAATTTTCTTTCCAAGCTCTCTTGAACAGACACTGCAGAAAGCCAAGAGGTAAAGTTAAAATACTGCTAGTAGAAAAAAAAAAAAGTAGAACTATAAGTAGTTTCAAACTATACCCAGACACTACTAGAGTTTAAAAGCCTTGGGGGCGCATGGGTGGCTCAGTTGGTTAAGCGTCTGCCTTTGGCTCAGGTCATGATCCCAGGGTCCTAGGACAGAGCCCTGCATCAGGTTCCCTGCTCAGCAGGGATCCTGCTTCTCCCTCTCCCTCTGCCCTCCCCCTATTTGCTCCCCACTCTTTCTCTCAAATAAATTAAAAAAAAAAAAAAAAAAAAAAGACTTCAACCCTAATGCCATAAATGGGTTAATCACTTAGAACTCTGCCAAATTCCTATAAATGTGAATTTAGGTCAGTGCTCTGTTTCCATAACACCCATTACCAGGGTTTTCCCTTGGCTCTGTTAAAAAGAAAATGCTGAGGGAAAAAGAAACGGAAATGGATGGAACATTTCACCCAGATTCTCAGAGTGGGCTGAGTGAAGCTCAGCTGGAGGTCTTGGTCTTACTTCAGCTGGATGAAATTAGACTGTTAACTCTGGAGCCTACTCTAGTCAAAGAATAACCACATTCTCATCAGAAGACTCCAAAATTCTTGACACTAGAAAGGCTTTAACTAAGAGCAACCAGAGATCAAAATGGGTGAGTATCAACAGGAGTTCCCAGTTTATTAAAAGGAAACTGTTTCTACTTACTAACTTGTAGATCATGTTAGCGGAACATTACAGCACAGAATAAACATCTGAATAGAAATATATTTCAGATGGTGCCTGGGTGGCTCAGTGGGTTAAAGCCTCTGCCTTCAGCTCAGGTGATGATCTCAGGGTCCTGGGATCAAGGCCCGCATTGGGCTCTCTGCTCAGTGGGGAGCCTGTTTCCTCCTCTCTCTGCCTGCCTCTCTGCCTACTTGTGATCTCTCTCTCTCTCTCTCTCTGTCAAATAAATAAACAAACAAACAAACAAAAAAGAAGTATATTTGAGAGAGTTAATAAGTTGACTACCCATAAAGAAATCATATATTTTTGGTCCTAAGACTCATGGGACAATAATGTAATTTCCTATTCTGAGATTAAATTCTCTGGGATCACAAAGAGGATATTAGTCCTTTTTAAGTTTAAGCTTTTTTCAGTCTTTTAGCGGGTCCCAAAGATGATTTTTGAATGAAGTCATCAGAACTCACTGAGCAAGTGGTAGTTAGAATCCCTTTCATATTTGAAGGTTAAACGGCCATAGCTGACATGATTCAGATTCTTCAGCCACTCAAAGTAAGATACTGTCACTCCTCCAGCATTCAAGTAAAGATCCTATACACAAAAATGTGACAGGAAAGACACCAAAGAAATGAGAAGATGATCGTTTTAATAAATGCTTTCAATGAACACCAGAGCTCCATTTTAAGATCAAAGCAGATTAAGCTTTAAACTTCCCAATAAACTCCCCAAACGTATCTTAGATTGTATCAGGAATTTCACTCTTAAAGTTAACAAACATCCTTTCTAATTCACTTGAGGTTTTTTTCCATTTTGAAAAAAAAAAAAACTTTTTTTTGTTTATTAACTAACAAGCACTTGGTCAACTTTGGTTAGAGTGTCTTCTCCATCAAAAACTGCACTGCTCAAAGCGTGCCTCACCAGAAGATCAGCACTGCTTCTCCTACTATCTAAGGGCAGTCTTGTTTCAGTTAAATTGAATTTCTTAAGTGCTTTTGACAAAAATTTAAACACATCACAAATCCACATTCACTTAAGCTTGCAAATAATCTTCTGGTATAGACCCCAAGTTCATCCACTGAAACCTAAGCACACACTCTTCCTATGAGCTTCTGAGTAAAGCAGCAAGGGACAAATGCACAAGGTTAGAAATTATAGAAATGCTTAGAGTTTAAATGAGAATTCATATTTCTAACACGATATATATTTACATAACTGGATTCTTAAGCAGGCTAATACATACATCTTTCTTGTATGTATTAGCCTGCTTAAGAATCCAGTTATGTAAATAACTGGCCTGAAGTTGGAAGAAAATGTTCAGGTCAAAGTGGAAATTGACAGCTTTTTTTATACACTAACCAGGCTTCTACTTTACTTTCTTTAAAGCAAAATAAAGATGAAGAATTCACTATAGCCTGGGAAATTAAGGATGATCCTTTTCTTTCCCCATTTCGTTGCAGAAGAGAGTCAGGATTCCAAGTGCATATAAAACCTGGCAAACACAGATGACTTACTGGAATCACCATAATGTTCCTCTCCAGGAAGATCTTATCAGCCTCAGGAGTTGTCGGCCCGTTGGCACCCTCAGCAATGATCTGCAAGAATCAGGACATACAAAAATGCCAGCAATGCCATCGAATCCCTCCACCGGGTCCAAGAAGTGTGCGTGTGCGGGCAGAACTCCAGTTTAAGTTTAACTAATAAGAGTTTTTTATTCTAAAAATAAAGTGTATAAAACTATTTTTCACCTTTCTATTTCCTTAACTTCTTTTTTAAAGTTTGGTTTCCTTTTAAAGGAAACCCATGGTGATGGACAGCTGCACGGCTCTGTGTATATACAAAAAACCATTAAATTTTACACTTGGGTGAATTGTGTGGTATGTGAATTAGCCCAACAAAGCAGTTTAAAAAAAAAAAAAAAAAAGGAGGAAAGCCAGTTAAGAGCTTTTCTATGACCCTCAGGGTCATTCCACATTGGTAATGTCCCAGTTCCATCAAGCTCTCACCTTGGCTTTGACTCTGGGTGCATTGGACTTAGTCAGTTGCTTCTCACTGGCAGCAGGGATCAGGATGTCACAGTCAGCTTCCAAGATGCTCCCTTCATAGGGCTTTGCCTTGGGGAAGCCCAGGATTGATCCATGTTGCTGCAATTGATTGAGAAGTCAGAATTAATGGCGTGTGCACCACAGTTTCAATGTTTATGATTAGCACTCATGATATGAAGACACATCTATTAAGAGCTCTTTGGGTTAGATTTTAAAAAGTAAATAATGGAAATAGATTTTAATAAGGCTTATCTCAACTTTACAATACTCAGGGTAGTCAGACTGTTCAGATACTAGATTAACATACCAATTTGAAGTCTTCCAGTTCCTTTGGGTCAATACCATCTGGATTCCATATGCTCCCATCAGATTCACCAACACCAACACATTTAGCACCAAAACGATGTAAATATCTCATAGAGTGCAGGCCCACATTACCAAATCCCTATAAAGAACAATTATACATGACACAAAAACCAAAGTGTTAGTATACGGTAAGAGTTATATTCTGACCAAGACACATTCGATTAGTTCAGAAGTCATTCTCAAAATCCTTTTGCCACAAGGAACAATGTACTAAATGGCTTCTCTTCAGGATCAGTTTCTCTTTAAGAATGTGGAGCCCAATCCTGTTATCTGTGATAGTGAGTCCTGAAGTTCAGTGCAGCCTTGTTGGCTTATAAAGAAATGGCAGTAGTGTCAGTCACACCACCCAGTCCTCAGTCCCTGATGACCAGATGTCTTATGGTTGTAAAAATATTAAAGTCACTACAAATTCTATTCTAAAGTAGCATTCAACTTAATTTAGATTGCACTCAGTAAAATAACCAATTACTAGGAAATTCTTCCTAAAAGTTGAAATCTGGATCATTGTGAAAACCTTTCCCCTTCTGAAAACAATTTCAATTTAAATGTTGACCAAAAGAACTTGGTGATAGTTTCATATGTATCTGCAAGATACTTTAAAGTGGTTCTAGTCATAGGAATCATATCAAGATTCAAAGATTAAAGTGTGCATTACTCTGGAAACATCCACTCTAACACTTAAGAGATTCAAAAGAATGACATTTTAAAAACTGCAAATCTAAAAACACTGAAAAACTTACTTTATGTGTATCAGTTATTTTTTAAGAGAGCAAACATCTTTACCTGAACAACAAACGTTTTATCTCCAAACCCTGGTGTCATTCCTAAAATACTCATGTAAGAAGCCTCGTTGATGAAATTTTCAATCCCATGGAAGACTCCTCGGCCAGTAGCAGAGATCCGCCCGTGGATCCCGCCCTGACTGATGGGCTTACCGGTAACACAGGCATGGGCATTAATATCCTGCAAGAAGAAGTTAGAACTTCACATTTTTGTTTAACAAATTTGCTCATGAGGACTATATGTGCACTTATGAGTACACATACATCAATAGGGGTAAGCCTCACTTTTCAGATTTCTGACCCTAGAAAATATAGAATAAAACAGACCATATTTTCATGGGGCTCCTGGATGCCTCAGTCTGTTAAGCATCTGCCCTGGGCTCAGGTCATGATCTCAGGGTCCTAGGATTGAGCCCATCAGGCTCCCTGCTCAGCGGGGAGTGTGTTTCTCCCTCTCCCTGTGTCCCTCCCCCTGCTTTTGTGCTCTCTTTCAAATAAATAGAGAAAATCTTAAAAAAAAATAGACCATATTTTCCAATGGGAGAAACAAAGTTTTTAGGAACTTAACATCATTTGTACAAACAGTATCACAAAAGTGGAGAGTTTTCTGCTTAAAACTATTATTCCTTCAAAAGTATTTAAGCCCTATTAAGTTGGATATAATCTCACATGTCTCTTAAAAATTACCACATCACCAAAACGAAGCCTAAATAGGAGGAGGCATCATGGCAGTCCTGGTTAGATGGGAAGACTCAATGTTGTAAAGATACTCTTCCACCAAACCAATCTAGAAATTCAGTAAAATGCCGCTTTAAAAGATAATACTCAGTTTCACCTAAAGAGTGGATTAATAGAAGTATTCAAGAAATTAAACAAAGAAAAAATAACTAAGCGGTTTGTAGGGCATTCTGGAATGCCCACCAAATAAAATTGACCAAAAGATTAATCCAAAGATTCTACTTCTGGGAATTCAAATTTTTTGCGTATTTAGTGTATCATTTGAGTTAGGAAAACAAAAAGGTACATGTGGGCAAGACAGAGACTCCTGCCTAAGTGTGAGCTGAGGCCCTCTGGAAGCAGCAGGCAGCTCTGGGAGGGAGAGTACAGCCTTCACCACCCCCTCCTCCGGTACTCTGAGCTGACACTGTATTCTCGCTCAGAAACAACTATCACTAGAAGAAAAAACGGAAGGCTTGGGAGAGCTTCCCTTCCAAGGTATATCAAATATACCTGTATCAACCAGAAAAGTGCAGAACCGATAGACTGATCAGTGGGACAGGAAAACTACATGGTCCTATTACATATAGGAAATCAACATAAAATGAAGATAGCATTTTAAATCCGTGGATAGAGTATGGACTATTTAATAAACTTGCGGGGCAAACTGCTACCCACGGAAAGCAAGATGGAATGCTTTACTTCACACCATAGTCCCTACCCCCAAACAGATGTAGCTGGGGTGAGTTAAAAAGTAACCTGGTCTTCATCTGTATTAACTATATTTACAGAGACAACTCAGAATCGTATTGGCTCTAAACTGCCAACAACAAGAAAGAGTTAAAAAAATCAAAGCAAGCAGTCCGGTAAAGTGATTTACAGAAATTAGTAGTTTTCCCACAGTTCCCCTTCATGAATAATTAACACTGTGAACACAGAATTACGAACCTAGTGCCAAATGCTTTTACACAGTGCGAATGCGAATGCGAATGCTGGAGCCGCTAGCCATCCGGACTGAGGTCGGGCCCGGCGCCAGCTGCCCGGCTCCCAGCACACCTCGCCGTCCGGGCAGCCCGGCGACAGCGCGCCCTCCCTCCGGGACCTGCACTGCCGGGCAGGATTAGACCAAAGTGGAGGCATGTTTCGGTTTACATCTGGAAATTCGGTAAAAAGACAGTGGCTTCCTGCCTTAGGCCTCGATTCTGGGTTTCCTATCACTTTAAGAAGAAGGGCGTCTTCTGCCAAGGTGCAGCTGGGAATGCCGCGCAACTTTCTTTTGTGGTCACCGCTGGGAATAAGCTATGAATAACGAATACACTGCCGATATATTATTATTCCATTAATCCTCATTAGCTATTACTATTGTCAGCATACATACGAGGAGACGGGGGCACAGAGAGCTCAAGGCACCTGCCACAGGTCACGGACTTGGTGTGTGAAGGAGCCAGTTCTAAATCCAGCTCACAACCCCAACCATAGACTGCACCCCTTCAGGACTCCAGACCAATGTGTGAGTTCTTCCACTGTCTGCTCCAGCCCCCTTCCTTCTCTGTGGGAATAGTTCTCCTCTTCTCCAAGGCTCATCTTTCCACTAGGGCCTCCCTCCCGCCTTTTAAAAAAAGGTTTTATTTATGAAAGAAAGAGAGACAGAAGAGGAGAATCTCAAACAGACTCTGCACTGAGCCTGGAGTGTGATGTGGGGCTTGATCTTAAGACCCTGAGATCATGACCTGAGCCAAAACCAACAGTCAGATCCGTAAGTGAATGCGCCACCCAGGCGCCCCTCCACTAGGGGCCCTTTAAAGGAAAATTCATGAGGCCTTTATTCCCTTGGAAGACTCTGCTACCTATTCTGTTATCTTTCTTGCATTGTCTCTTGCATGGCTGAATCTGGGGCCCGCAGCCAGTCAACTTGCCAACATCATCAATAACAACAATCATCTTTCTTTTTAGGCAACAGCCACCTTTCAAGTTCTCGGTCTGCTGTCCAGTGCCATTTTTCTCAGTGAAGGCTACTCTGCATGCCCTATCTCCCTCCCTGAACACCTCCTTGCAACCTGGCTCCAATCTCGGTCCCACAAAGGATCTAGTTGCTAGATTTGTCTCTTAGCAGAAACCCCTCCGTCAACATCACCATGTGGAGCTCAGTGCTTCTTGTTCTTCTGCAGCTGATTGCCTTCCCTCTAAATCACTGTTCGATCTGTCCATTTCTCTCCAGCTCTAGGGGAGGCCAGTTTCCCCTCTCTTCTGGGTTCCCGTATGGTCTCCTGCCCCCAACAATCCCATTCTCTGCTGCACACAGAGTAAAGTTCAAAATGCTGCCCATCTGCTTCTAGTTAGCACTCTACCAGCTTCCTTCTGTTTTCAGGACAAAGACCAAAGTCTTTGCTTTCACTCACAGGGTGACTATCTGGTCTGACCCTCCTCCAACTGGCCTCTGAGGCTCTACTCTTCCTCTTTTCACTCTGGCTACCAGTCTTCCCTCAATCTCAAGTTCACCTCTTCTGCGCTCCAGAACTTTACCCAGTGGTTCCTTCTGCCTCCAACATTCGCACCTCCTCTCCTGCCCCTTCCTCAGCTGATCCTATTCAGTGTTCAGAGTGCAGACCAGAAGCTTACGCCTTCAAGGAGGCCTTTTCTTTCTTTTTTTTTTTTTTTAAATTTTATTTTTATTCTTTGCTCAAGGGGTACAGGTCTGTGAATCATCAGGCTTACATCTTTCACAGCACTCACCAAAGCACAAACCCTCCCCAATGTCCATAACCCATCCACCCTATCCCTACCCTCCCACCCCCCAGTAACCCTCAGTTTGTTTTGTGAGATCAGGAGTCTCTTATGGTTTGTGTCCTTCCCCATCCCATCTTGTTTCATTATTTTCTGATCTCACCTGTGAAGGCTTCGCCAGGCCCTGTGACACCTTGTCCCAGCACAAGTGCCCCTGCTCCCACTGATTCCAAATGCACCGAATACCTTGCTTGTTCAGCATGTGTGTATTTTTAATGAGTCTTTTCAATTCACTTTCTCTTCCTACTCCTTACATGTTTTTCAAGGTCCCATTCATTTCAAGAATGGAAGTGAGCTTTCCTTCTTGTGTTCTGTATTAGCGACACTACTTCTGCTCCGTCCTCCAGACTCAAGTCCTCCCGGTTCTGTTCCTTGATAACAGCGTCCACTCCAATCCTGGGGAGTCTGTCATGCACCAGCGCTTCTCCCCAGCCCCTGGGCGCCAGTGCCACCCAACACCACCAGCCCAGTCCCCCTTAAAAGAGGGTCATCACCAGAGCCTCCCCTCTGACTAGCCAACAAAACAAAACACTAGGGCTTGAGTATTTTTGTCTTGGTTGACTTACTTCTTCACTCTTCTATTACGCTTTGAAATAGTCCATATCTCCAATCTGAGCACTACTGTTTTTTCTCCTACCCACGACCCCCTGCCCCTGCCATCTCCATGTTTAAATCCTACCCGTTTTCTAGGTCCAGCCCAGATACCTCATCCAGGAAGCCTTCTTTCAGATACGTAACCACATCCCTGTATTATCCCATCTCCATACCTTATCTGCTTATGTATCCTAATTCCTCTTTAAATGAAAGCTCTTTAAGGGAAGTCTGAATCCAGTGCTTCTTTATTTCCCTTCTAGCATCTCGCACCATGTCCTGCCCTGCCTACTAGGTGATCGATTCTGAGGTCTCATCCCCAGCTTTCAGGACAGGGCGGCATGTAAGTGAAAGCTCAGTCCATGTTCACTACATTTATGGTTTATGACAAGAGAGATGGAAGAAAAATAATATGCAAATCAAAACACGGCCGAAGGGGAGGCGAACCCAGTGAATTCTCTCTGTCCACATACCACCAGCTCGTTACTGCTTACAGGTAGCAAGGGGGGCCCTCAGGGTACTCACATAGTGCCCTATGGTGCTGGCGTACGTGTCCGCAATCCAGGACATTTCCCGCTCGCCCGTGCTCATGTCTGGGGCAGGCACATCAATGCCAGGACCTGGGGGCACAAGGAAAGGGCATCGTACCGGCTTTTCAGGTCCACTCATCTCAAACACATAGATCCTTGTAATTATATACAATAACAAAGCTACCGTGGTTAGGAAACCTTAGATTTCATCTGGGTAACTACTTGAAGCCATAGAAATACTTGTTAAACGTTTCACTACAAAATTTAGAGACATGTAATGTTACGTGGCAACTTCTCCGTCTGGCGTTTCCTTGCTCTGCGTTTGGAAGTTAGCTCTGTGTAACACACATAAGCCACTCAGATGGGACTTCTGACTATGTGAGCACAAGCAAATCAGTGTACTCCTCTTGACCTCAGCTCCTTGAACTGCAATTGGAGAGAACAGCCCTACGCAAGGATGACTGCTGTGGTTAGGGAGTGTCTGTGTATGAGACAGCGCAGAAACATACTACTCACAGGGGGCGCAAGGCCGCCCCACCAAGTAGAAAAATAAAAAACACGCTGCTGAATCAATTGTGCTTTAAGGCCCATGATACTTTCACCCGTGCTTTGACCTGTTCGTCAAAGCTTACACATTGTAGGTAAAGTTCTAGGCCTTGGCTTTCAATTCCTCAGATCACAGCAAATTAGAAAGGTTGGGGATAATCAGAACTTAGTCCGCATGCAGCGACAAATGCCAGGGACGGCGTGAACACTGACAGCCAGCCTGAGATCTCAGGTAAAAATGTGTCAAGTGACGCCCACTCAAATCTGTCAAGGGAGGAAGACACAGAAATACGCCTGTCAGAATAGTAAAAATCAAAACAACTTAGTTACTTAGTGGGTCAATTAAATAAAATACGCTGTATCTATATAAAGAAATACTATGCACCCATTAAAAAGCTTGTAACCCTCACCAAAACACATTACGTGGGGCGGGGGGGACCAGGTTTTGTATAGTACGTAGAATGTGTTCCCATTTATATAAAATTCTGTTTCTCTATAGACAGATCTCTGTAGAGTACCTATGCATCTATTTCCATGTGTATATACAGTACGTGGGCACAAGTTTGGAAGGACACGGATACCTCACTCCTGCTCAGTATGTTTCCACTTCGGCCTTGTTTGTAACTTTCTATATTGTTTCAGTTGCCTAATACAAACTCATTACCTTTCTAAACAGAAAAACACAACTTTAAAAATGGTTCAGCTATGAAGTCTCCCAAATAAAGTTCTTTCTAAGGGCTGTACTTGAGTTCTGTATTTTTCACTTTTTAACCAACTGAGAACAAGATAGGTTTTATTTTATTTTTTAAAAGATTTCATTCATTGATTCATTCATTCGAGAGAGACGAGTATAAGAAAAAGAAAGAGCATAATCGGTGGGGGGAGGGGCAGAAGGAGAGGGAGAAGTAGACTCCCCAGGGCGGGGACCGTGACCACAGCTGATGGCAGATGCTTAGCCAACTGAGCCACCCAGGCACCCAGAATAAGGTACGTTTTAATATTTTCCTACATTGCACAGGTTGTGATGCAATGGATACATAACTGGTCTAAGATAACTTGGAAATGGTCAAGCTTGCTTTTCACACTCCTGTCCCACCCCCAGCCAATCTGTCATTGTCCTGTGTCTGAGCACCCTTTCCCTTAGGAGGCTTCTAAATCTCATGAAATCTGACTTTCCCCAAACCACTATCCCCCCCATATAACTCTCCTACTTGGAAGGAGTAATGCCCCATCCTAGCCTCACCCTTTGACAAAAGAGCTCTACTATTTCCATCTGCTCACAGTCTCCACTCCCTGAGAGCAATAGACTTCACTGATGTTTGTAAAGATGTGTTTGATCATACTGCTTTTCTCCCAAGGTATAAATGAGAAACAGCTTCTGAATCCTTCTAGAGGTATTTACAAGAGTTTTTTTTTTTTTTTTTTAAGCAACACCAAGTGTCAAGCAAGTTTGTTGCGTCAAATCCCAATTCCAACTGGACAGGGGGTATTGGAGAGGGGCTACTGGCAAGGAGCGAGTTTGAGGTACAGTCTGTAAATTGGAAATGTTACCACAATAAATTGCTTCTCAAAAACCTCAATTCACCCAGACAGACCAAAGTGAGACAAATCTCCCTACCCAAAGCTGAATTATTAGGCTTTTGGGTTTTCTACTCCACACAAAATCTAGGGATGCTCGGATTTTAAGTAAATCCTGAATTATAGATAAATTCTCAAACATCTTACAGAGAACAGGTCTGAAAGTCCATACTTTGTAAAACAGATACCTAACCTCAGGAAAGCTAAAACGCCATCGTGCAATCCCACAATAGTAGAATAAAAGATGAAAAATTGGCTAAAGAGTGCAGCTGCTTTAACAGAACATGAGCACAGGGTGGAGCTGAAAGGCCAATTCTGGTGCATGGAGATGGGGGGGCGTGGCTGAACACAGGGACACACCGGTTACTGTAAGGGAACTTTATAGTTTACAAAGGTGGTATCAAAACTCATGCAATGGAATTAACACCAACCTTTAACAAACTTAAAAAAAAAAAAAAAAAAAAAAAAGACCCGAGAGGAAAGAACACTTCCTAACTCCTTCTCTGAGGCCAGTATTATCCTGATGTCAAGGGCCTCGCAAGAAAAGAATACTGCAAGAATACCAATATTCCTTAGAATAGCATAAAAAAAAAAAGAACTTATGAATAAATTTAACAGAAGCAGTGTAAGATCTGTGCTCTGAACTTCAGACCATCACAGAAGGCTGTGAAAGGAGATGGAAACAAATGGAAGGACACTCAGTGTTCAGGGACTGGAGCAGTCCTCACACTGGCCTGCAGAGCCACTGCAATCCCTATCGAAAGCCCGGCTGATGTGACAGGGCTAGGTCAGAGCCAGGTGGAACTCTAAGACTCTGTGGAAAGAGAAGTCCCGGTGAATGCTGTGAAAGATGTAAGCCTGATGATTCACAGACCTGTACCCCTTGGGCAAAGAATAAAAATAAAATNAAAAAAAAAAAAAAAAAAAAAAAAAAAAGAGAAGTCCCCAAATCAGGGAGCAATGAATGACCTTAGCTGCAGAGGTTTACTAGGTTTACAATTCTGTGCCCCAGAGGGAGAGAGAGCATTCTGCTCCCCCCTCCCACCCATGCTACAAAGCCTTCTGAGCCCAGAAGTCAGGTTAGCGGCATTGTGAGTCAATGAGGCTTTTTGCTTCAGAAAAGAAGTCGAATTGCAGTATTTAAGCTTTCATTGTTTCCATCAATCACTTTTAACCTTGTGAATCCTAAAGTACTTATTGATATAAAGAAAATGAAGCTGGTTATTGGCTAGATGGGGCAGTAAATACTAATGAATAAAGTCTGAAACCACTTAAAGACTATGAAAGACACTGCGATTTAAGCTAAGATGAAATATGACACAAAAATTATGAAGGCTGTCCACAGGCTGAACATGACTGCAGTTCACCAAAGCAGGAGGCACTTCTGTACGGAAGGCAGTCACCTCCCCAGTGCTACCCCGTTCTGTGATAGGACAAGTTCACAGCAGTGCTGAGAAGGGGTATGCCAAGAATCCAAATGCCTCTTAAATGATCGGCAGACCAAATCTGGTAAAGTTCTCATGTTACTTATATTTATTTTCGTATTAGTTTATTTCATGCTCTTTTTTTCCTAAGAAGAGGGCAAATGTCAAAATAAGATTATCTTGGGTTCATAGGAACTTGTCAACAGTGGGGAGAATGTTGGCGAAAAAAAAACACGGGCAGAAAAACAGAAAAAGTAGATTTTCCTTCTTATTAGTCAGTCTTCTTTATGTTACAAGGACAAACATTCTGTTAAATACTTTTATGTTATTAAAACAAATTAGGATCCTTCTAGTACAACAAAAGAAATACAGGCTTAGTTTGCTTGGAAAATTAGAGTAAATGATGAATAGTCATACATCATAGCAAAGACTATTCCCATCTCGCATGAAGGAACAAAGGACACAGATGGCAGTATGATACCAAACATCAAGCCAATGAAGATCAGAACCCTCAGAAATCTAGTGTTTGGCCAAAGGGCCTTGTGACAAACATCAGGAGCCCCGGGGAATCCTCGAAACCAGCAGTGATGGCAGAGTGAGCCATCCGTGGGAGCCCCCTCACCTCCCGGCCTCTACTCACTCTTCAAAGGGGCCGCCCGCTTTAGGCTCCAGTTCCAAAAGGCATCAGATTTCTCATTGCTTTCACAACAGGATCGCTACTATAAAAGTGCTTCTTTACACATTAAAGAGTGTTTATAATACAGGCATTATTTAGTTCCTAAAATCTTTCTGGACATCACAATAGTGACTGTACAAGGAATCGAGGTGGAAGCGATCCCCCGGGTGTCCACACTGCATAAGGAGAACCTGAACTTTTCTTTTAGAGACGTATCAGAAACAGGCCCATGTACACCCACCAGAATTATCACAGACCCCAGCTTTTCAAAGGAAAGGGGCAATTCTAGCCAGGTACATACAGATAAACACAGGACTTTAACTTAAGACAACTGCTTTTTAGATGTTCCTACTCCATGCACAAGCCTACAAGGTAACACATACCAATAAAGCCCTTCTTTGCCAGCTCCATGGTAAACCTCCTTGTGATCTTTTCCAATTCATTATCCTATAAAGGAAAAAATGAAAACAAAACAATGAAACAAATGTTTTCAAGAGAAAACCATTGGTGGAGATAAGTAATAGTTCCATCATATTTTCTATTTAGAGGACATTTTCATATATCTTCTTGTATAATCCTTGTAACTCATAAAGCAGACATTTCCATCTTGAAGATAAGAAAATGACAGATCAGAAATTAGGTTATACAAATAACAGACAGTAGAACTAGGGCTCAAATCCCAGCTCTGGTTCTCTGTATTAAAACAGGACCCTACAAGCAATCCCTATGGCATATAACAGCTGGCTTAAATTAACTTGGAACTGATAGGATAAATGATAAGATTTTTACTGAATTAAGGTATTTGTCACTAGACCTTGAGATCCTAACATAAAAATCTCAGATCAGCGTGCCTGAGTGGCTCAAGTTGGTTAAGCGGCTACCTTGGGCTCAGGTCATGATCCCAGGGTCCTGGGATGGAGTCCCATGTTGGGCTCCCTGCTCAGCAGGGAGTCTGCTTTTTCCTCTGCCCCTCCCCTCATTTGTTCCCTCAATCTCTCTCAAATAAATAAAATCTTAAAAAAAAAAAAATCTCAGGGGCGCCTGGGTGGCTCAGTGCGTTAAAGCCGCTGCCTTCGGCTCAGGTCATGATCCCAGGGTCCTGGGATCGAGGTCCACATCAGGCTCTCTGCTCAGCAGGAAGCCTGCTTCCTCCTCTCTCCTTTCTCTCTGCCTGCCTCTCTGCCTACTTGTAATCTCTCTCTCTGTGTCAAATGAATAAATAAAATCTTTAAAAAAAAAAAAATCTCAGATCATAGTAACATGTTAAATGTATACAGAGCATATTATATTTATATTGTAGAATATATAACATGGATATAAATGTCTAAGAATATGAAGGTATTAATTACCTTTTAATCAAGTGTAAAAATGAAAAACAACATTGATGTTGAACAGGTGACCTTTACATGGCACCACACTCAATGAGTTAATTATTTACTTGCTTTTCCATTCCTTTAAAAAGCAATAGGGGCCATTAATCTCACTGGCATGGGGGACACACAGAAACCCCGTAATTTCAAGTCTTTTATGAGTGCCCCATGTGCACAAATGTCATTTTGATACTTACAGTATAGTTCTTGGGATTGATCTTAACACCAGCCTTGGCACCCCCAAATGGCACATCTGAAAGAGAAGGCTGCTACTGTATACAAAGGACAAAAAAATTCAAGAGAGCAGCAAAAAGCACTATGCGGAATTACAATAATTCAAATATGACACTTCAAGTTTTAATTTTAAAATTCAAGAAACAAACCCACACTGATCTCTTCTAAAATGTACTTGAACTAAAATTCTGGTGAACAGAAATTACAAGGCTAGGCAAGTTACGATGCCTATTTCATCACTGTGCTTTACTACTTCCAAAAGAAAAAATTTATTTTCCTTCTACTATGATTTGGTCTTATTTACAGAGCATGGAAAGGGATTTCTACACTTAAAGAAAATCCAATTAGTTTCTATAAAAAGTTTTCCATTAAAAAAAAAAGACTACATCTTAATTAAGACTAACTGAAAAATGATATAAGCATTAAACCGTGCAACTTAAATAATGTCCTCAAAGTAACCTGGTATGTAGACATATTTCCCCAAAGTGTTATCAGGTAGCACCAATGGGGTCACTTACCAACCACTGCACACTTGTAGGTCATCAGAGAAGCCAGGGCTTTTACCTCATCCACACTCACGTCAGTGCTGTAGCGGATCCCTGGGGGGGGCGGGTGAGAAGGAAGGGCATGGATTCAGAACATCCTTCTAGCAGGTTAAAAGAAAAAGTGCCAGAAGTCGAAATGTCCACTTCTTGCATTTTATACCCAGGTTATTTCCAAGAACACTTAAAGTAGCTTGTGATACAAAGTCAAGGAAAATTTGCTGATTAGACACCTAGCAAGAGCTACAGGATGAGTACTGAATTTGATTTTTAAGTATTCTGATAGTTAAGAGAAAAAGACTGGTGTGGGAGTGAAGTTTTTGCATTCTGGTAGGAGTGGATAAGAGCATCAAGCAGCGTTCCTGGAGATGAATAGAAGAGCCACAGTCCTGTCCTTGAGGGACTTACAGCCCAGTGGGTTACAGCAGTAACTGCGACTTCACAAGGCAAAAACTACCTTCAAATGAATGATTTTAATGTTTTTAGGAAGGCAACTAATTCAGTGAAGGCCTTTTTTCTTTTACTTTTTGGTTTAGGTGACTTGGTAGCAGGGAATTCAAAAAATTTTGCTTTCTGATAGCATATAGATATAAGCAAATGGATAGTTAACAGATTCAACAGATTCAACTTAGTATCAGATGTCTAGAGGTTCTGGTTTCAGACAAGTGTACCCAAAGATCCTTATCTCTTCCTCCCTTCACCCACCGCTAGCCTGTCAACCAAGAGATGAGAAGCTGACAGTCATTTCTCAGCAATTCCCTCTGCTCTTTCTGCAAGGATGGGAGGGGGCCAAGGGACAGGCAACTGTGTCTTAATGTCCCTGTACTTGGAAGAGAGTGGTTAGGTGTTTGGTAGAAGGGACATGGAAAGTGAATATGCCCACTACTTTGGTTTTGGGGGTCCTGGTCACTCACCCTCTCGAGTTTTTTTTTTTTTTCACCCTCTCGAGTTTTATAGCATGAAGCCACCTTTCATCCTCTGTAGTTCACTGCTTCTCAACCCCAAGGAAGGCCAGAGTGAAGTTGATGTTTGCATGCTACTTGGGGCTCTACGGCACTGTGTGAGTTTGTGAACAATGAAGGATTCCTGAATGAAGCTGGGTACAACTTCCATTGAGGGTTACAGGAATGGGGGACCTTAGGGACATCTCTTAAAGAAGAATTTTGGAAATAAAAGCTTTTTAGATAGAAATATACAAAATCTCATAAACTAGCAGTTTGAGAAAACTTCCCTAATCATTTTTAAAAGCTGGCTTCTTATATATTTCAGAAAATATCCATCTAAACACAAATGATCTATCTTAAGAGAATTTTATCTGTTGTATATACTATCATAAAGAGCAAATTCTAAAGCTGAACAGATTTCCCTATTAGAAAAATAAAACGATCACATTTAGAAAAGTGAGCTCTTAGAAATAGATCTTACATAACGCGTTCTCAGATTATCTTGGAACAAATGTATGTGTTTGTGAAATTTTAGATGAGATATGACAATTTTTAAAAAAAAGGGGGCACCTGGGTGGCTCAGTTGATTAAGTGGCTGCCTTTGGCTTGGGTCGTGATCCCACGGTCCTGGGATGGAGCCCCACATCAGGCTCCTTGCTCAGGGGGCAGCCTGCTTCTCCTGCCTGCCGCTCCCCCTGCTTGTGCTTGCTCCCTCTCCCTTTGTGTCAAGCAAGTAAATAAAAGCTAACAAAGAAAGAAAGAAAGAGAGAAAGAGAGAGAGAGAAGGAAGGAAGGAAAGAAAGAAGTAAAGAAAGAAAAATTGTAAACACAAAAAGAAAAAAAAGACCTAGCTACTATCTGTTGCTATAGAGGTTGCTTCCTTGTTTCATTTAGGCCTCTATTAAAACTTTCTTTACTGCAAGAGGCCCTTCCTGACCATGTTATTTAAAAAGCACCTTCCTCATCTCCACTCTCTAGTCCCCAGTACCTCACTTAGTATTTTACCACTGACTTTACATTATATATTTGTTTACCATCTTGGCTTCCCCCCTGGAAAAGCTAGCACCAGGAGGACAGGCTTTATTTTGTTCACTGCTTTAATTCTTGGTACCTAACACAGAAAATGGCATGCATGTATTAGGTACTCAAATACGTGGTAAATAAATATGAGTATTTCTTTCTTTCTTTTTTTTTTTTAAGATTTTATTTATTTATTTCACAGAGGGAGAGAGATCACAAGGAGGCAGAGAGGCAGGCAGAGAGAGAGGGGGAAGCAGGCTCCCTGCCCAGCAGAGAGCCCGATGCGGGCCTCGATCCCAGGACCCTGAGATCATGACCTGGGCCGAAAGCAGAGGCTTTAACCCACTGAGCCACCCAGGCACCCAATAAATATGAGTATTTCTTGACGAAGGTGTTAAGACAGAAAGGCCATGGTCACTAAAAATTCTGACATGTCTGTAAGTCCTAAACAATTCACCAGAAGTGTCTGCATGTATTACCAAAGGGCTAGAAGGTAGT
The DNA here is from genome assembly GCA_002007465.1 of Ailurus styani. NCBI lineage: Eukaryota > Metazoa > Chordata > Mammalia > Carnivora > Ailuridae > Ailurus > Ailurus styani. The sequence goes on along the minus strand of LNAC01000311.1, from coordinate 586,694 downwards.
AAGAGGCTGAAGTACCAGGTCCTAAAATGTACTCCAGAAAAAAACCAAAATAAATCTGTAAGTAATTTTAAGCCCAAACATGTATTTCTTTAAAACAAAAAAATTTGCTCAAACACCATAATGTGTTTTTAAAACCACTAAAACTGTTACCATGTACCATGCATACGACTCAGTGGAAACCAGGCTAGGCAGGGACCTGGGCCGGGCACTTCGTAACCAAGTGAGCCCAGCTCAGCAGCAACCACCAGGGCGTGCGCCTGTTTACCTGGGGTGCACGGCCGCTGTGCTCAGGGTTCGAGTCAAGCCTGCACAGGACAGTGCCTGCGTGTGGCCATAGTGTCCATCTCAGCCATTATCACTGCTACCAGAAGTATTACCAAGGGGTGGCAAATCCAGAAATTCAGGTTTTAAAAAGTCTAAACTGTCAGGAGCTTAAACAAACAACTTAATAAAATTTGATTTCATTACTTCTCAAGATAAATTCATGAAGGCAGTAAAAATAGTCCGCTATTGTAATTAGTATTTCTACTACACACAAAGCACTTTTTTCATTGTTCTTTTAGAGCCTATGGAAGTGGTTGCTAAGTTATTTTAATTTTCCTTGCTTTCTTTAAAAAGAATTACCTTAGTTTCAGGTGTACTACACCACAGTGACGGGACAATTCTATATGTTATACTGTGCTCACAGTGTAGTTACCATTTTCCTTGCTTTCTCAAGGGAGGAGAAAAGTTATTTTCCCTTATCTAGCATTTTTAATTAATGCATTCAGGGGGAAACTAAAAACAGCTTGAAAGGGTAACATTCACAAATCTGAGAGTGATCCTATTATTCTAGACACTGATGCTAATTAGAAACTGGACTCCTGCTTGTACAAAACACTGTAAACAAAATGTCTATTTTATTGCAGAAGTCCTGGAATGATGAGTCAGAAACTGTACATGTATAACAAAAAACATGTTTCTGCTGGACAGAACCCAGGAATTCTTGTTTGCAAAGTAAAATTTTCTTTCCGAGCCACACCCAGTCGGAGAGCTCAGCTGCAAGCCACGGAAGAGAAGCAGTTAGATAAATTACCTTTCACACCAGCCTTTTTTGGCAGCCTATGAGCCACTGAAGGGGTCCAGTGAACTGAGAGGCAGGAGTGGAAGAGTTAGGGGGATAAGCCCAGGAGGAGATGAAGGTGGGGGCAGAGGGGAACCCAGGAACCAACACACATGGTACTGCTGGGCTAAAGAAAAAATAGGTTTTCCTTTCAGTTTTCTAATTAATCAGCGATACGCAAATGTTTTTACTTCTGGAAGCTGGCAGACACACTAGCACAGGGTTACTTAAACTGTTAATTTGGAAAAAACTCTCCAATAGAGCCATAAATAAAATACTCTGTACTGTACCAATACTGGAGACAAAACGAGCATCAGTACAGGAGTTCACCCACATCTAAGGGAAAGCTAGTTGTGTTTCTTCTTACGGGACTGGAAACCAAAGGTAATTACTAAAAATATACTGTCACCTAAAAATTCTTACCCACATTCTATAGGATCTTAAGAGTATGATGGCAAAAAAGAAATCGCTCACCACTGTGTTTGTAAATCCAGTCAATTGTGAGATACCGGCACAACTGCGGTGAGTGAGGGACCAAACGATGTGACACATACTTGATATGACACTGACTATCCAAGTTAGGACAGACCCCAACACGTTACACTTCAAAGTTCCGACAGGGGAAAAACATAGCATTTCTGAGGGCCTCCGGTATTTCAAGAATACAGCATCTGAAGACAAAGTCGTTCAGTAAAGCCAAACAATAGGTAATACACACACACATACGAGAAAACCAGGAAAGCTTAAAATGTTTTAAACCAAAATGAAACAAGGATCTTATTTGCAATCTGAATATTTTCACTTTTTCCAATACCACACCTTTCCTTCTTTTCTGTGGGATGGGGAGTATGGCAGAGAAGGCCAAAGGTGAGCCGGACTGGCTGAGACTGGATGGGGGCACAAGGATAGAAACTAGAAGGACCCCAAATTTTTATTCCAGGAACGGAGAAAAGCAAGTTATGATTTTTTTTCTGTCCTAAAGTCCTACAGCACTACCTGTCACTGTGCGCTGCCATGAGCACTACTAGTGTCCGGGAAGAGGTTCACTGGGTCTCTGGACACAGCACTGGCAGGTGTCATGACGGAGGTGAATACTCGCGGTAAAAGCAGGAGTCCACAGTTGGCCAAACTAAAAAGGGAACTGGGCGATTACACAGGTGTCTTTAGAAACAGGGTCTAAAAATCAAGGACCACATTCTGACTGACCCACAGAGTAACTTGTACTTCCAGTTCACCAGAGTAAACTAAAGAAATAGCACCCACGGCAACGTTTATTATTTATCAAACCTGGTAAGGTTGGAGGAAGGGTTGGTGATACAGCTTTGAAATCAGACCTTTCATTCTGAACAGTAATTACCTCTACCAGACAGTTATTTTAGGCTGGCATCCAGATGTTTCAAAAGAACATTAATAACATGCAGACATCTGCACGCTACACAACAGTGTTTCTGTCTTTTGACTTAATGACCAAAGATATTCCTTACTATCCTCAAGAGCCTCATGATTGGTGTACAGCACATTTTTCTAGGAGAAATAAAAATCAAAAGCAAAATTAGTTGAAGTTGCTATAGCGATGAAGAAACCACACCCGCCTTACTTTGAGAAAAGATTCAGTGAAAACCACAACTGAGTAGCTTCAATTTTTTTCCTTTTGCTAGCTGACTCAAAACCAAAAACAGACAAAAAAAGCTCCTAGCAACTGAGTCACCATTGTTTTTTTATGATGAATCATTAACTAAACACATTCACGAATATTCAAATGGTTTTAAAAATTACTTGAACCAAGATCTTTTAACAGGGCTTGATTTATTAAAAATTCAATTTCCAACTGTATTCTCTCTCTTTTCAGAAGAGATTCTGAAGGGTTCCACCACAAGCTCAGAACTCACAGGAAAGTAAAAGGAGCTAAGAACTCATAAAATGCATGCACTAACTCTCTCGCCATTTACTCCTGAGAACGTTTTTTTTCCTCACTTAATACTAATACAATTTCTAACGTGCAAGAGAATGGCATAACTTAATTACAAATGAGGAGAGGAGGGCAAGAAGCAGTGAGGAACCAGCACCCACCAGCAAGTAACCACCACAGAAAATATGGGAAGTCTCAGAAAAAATTCATTTGGCACTGCAAAGAGCGCTTTGTTTGCGAGCAAAGGAAAATCACACCTTTCACTGCTTTTGACAGTGTCCAGGTCTGTGTAAGAAGGCAGGGAAGCCCCATTATCAAAATCTTTAAGTGTTTTGAAGAGACAAACTTAGTAAGTTCTGGGAAACATATGGTTAGCTGATTTGGAGAAATGAAAAATATTTCACTTCTTCTTTTCATTAACATTTAAAAGTTTCAACACATATGTATGTGTTCATCCAAACTTAAACACAGAAGAAACTGAAATCTCCCCTATCACTACGTAATCCCTGTCTATTCCTTACGGGGGACCCTTCTTAGCGATTTAAGAGTATATATATGTCTAACCTCCCAAATCATTTCCCTGCATTTAAATATGTACTATCTATTGAACATACCGCTTTGTCTTGTACTTAAGTACTGAACTTACTGCCCAGTAAATGGAGGAAAGATTATGCATCAAGAGGGGGGAATCTTGTTCACTGGTTTTATAGATTGCTTATTCTGATAATAGCACTAACTTAGTCCCACCTTCCCACCAAACAAGTCTTAGAAATGATGCCAGGGTAAAAGTGGTGAATATAAAATCGGACAACATTTAGGAAAACATAATGATAACTTATTATCAAAAGGTTCAAAGGGTAAAGGATCAACATTACAGATACCCAGTTTCACATAAATATTGAATAAGTCTAGGTGATATTTGAGATGGATCGTAAGAGCAGGAAGATTAAAATTAGAGGGAGACAGGGACTAGACAAGCACCACAGGTAGAGCGACTGTACTTTGCCAGAGTAAGATCAAGAAAATACATATGCCTGTATTTGCAATTTTCCTAAGGATAATTTTATACCAGATCTCCTTTAATTTAAAAATCCAGTCCTTTTTCCTAAGAACACTTTCGGGTTGCTGATACCACCCTTTCCCCTAAGGGTGCCTCACATTAGAAATAGAGGAGTTTGCCTCACATTAGAAATAGAGGAGTTATCTCATTCTCAGTTCCTCTGCCACCTAGCCTCTGGGCCCTCCCAGAATTACCATTATCCACCCAACAAGCATAAAGGGAAAGCTGTTTCTGCGTGTACACTTCTGACACCAAATGTGTGGGTTTTCCACACCAACAGCCAGTTCTCCAAATCTCTGTGGGCACCAACTGATTGACTGGCTGCCTGGAGTTAGCACAGACCCCACAGATTAAGGGCTTTGTCCCGCAAGACTGGCCTTCATCTTAATTACAAGTATTGGATGCTCAGGGTAGCCATACTTTTGTCCAACTTGGTAACAAACTGGGGGCTCCCGTGACTCCCTCCTCAGGTTTGATAATTGCCTATAATGGCTCACAGAACTCAAGTAAACACTTTACATATATTTTCTGGTTTATTATAAGGGTCCTGAGTATAGGAGCTTCTGTCCCTGTGTAATAGGTGTCCCATCCTCCTGGCACATGGATGCACACCAGAAAGCTCTCAGAACCTAGTACTTTAGGATTTTGACGAAGGCTTCCTCATGCAGGCATGATGGCTGTTAACTCAATGTCCAACTCCTCTTACCTCCATGGAGGAGGAAAGCGGATGGGGCTGAAAGTTTCAAGCTACTCATCACGGCTTAGTCTTTCTGGTGGCCAGCTGCCATCCTGAAGCTATCCAGGAACCCACCAAGAGTTGCCTCATTAAAACCAAAGATGCTCCGATCACCCAGGAAATTCCAAGGGATTTAGGAGCTCTATGTCAGGAACTGGAGTCAAGACCAAATATTAGGACAAAAGAGGCTCTCAGCCCCTCTCCCACTCGGAAATTACAAGGATTTTAGGAGGTCTGTGTCAGGAACTAGGGGCAGAGACCAATAAATATATATCATGTCATAAAACCTCACTTTCCACTATTTACACACACAGTCTGTCCTTATGACCCCATCACACAGTCCTGCCTCTTGCCTGGGCTGAATCAGTCACCCCCTCTATTTCTCTTTATCTAAAATTATCTTTCCCCCATCCAGTTTCTATCCAGCCCTCCCTGCTTACGGATCAAGACTGTCATTCCCTGGTATTTTCTTTTAACTCCTATTGTAGCAACGCATTGTTGAGTATGTTTCCAACTGTGTCATTTATTGACTAGTTCTGGGAAAGGAAAATGTAGAAATAGAATACTGAGCTAAAAGCAAAAGGAGAATGCCACAGATACCATAAGAGATTTGGGATTCTGTTCTATTTTGAGGAAATCAATGCCAAGACACTGAGGAAAAAAAAAATCAGCTTTGTTTTGTTAAAGTTTTCTTATGGATAGTTCCCCCAGCAAAGTGCATAGTACCTGACAGAGCAGAGATTAAAATGCCTGTAATGAACAGGTTAACAATCAGAAATCTCCAGGAGCTAAGGAATGCTCCTTAACTAAGCATAAAGTTTAAAGCTCTTGCCTACAGGGAAAACTAACACATAATGGAAAAATTGATTTATTTGGAATATAGTCTATAGCTCATAATGAACATAGTCCTTATTCAGTAAACCCCCAATATGGGGACTATCACCCTTGACTATTCTCTTGCTGTTTCTCTCATGGTAAAAGGGATTAAAAACAACAACAAAGAGTCCATGTACATCCTAAGGCTCAAATGTACAAAATGCCTTTTTTTTTTAAGGCCCATGTCAACATACTTATGATGATGATATATGGCAAAAGGAGTCACAATACAACCTTTATAATTTTCATTTGGGTCATCTTTCACATATTCCTCTAGCCAAGAATAATCTGGAAAAATAGCAATTCATGACAAACCCTAACTTCTGAGTTTTTAAGGAAGAGACACTCAGAAGAAAGCCATGTTAAAACAATTCCTTTGAAGACCCTTAAAGATACATGTTCTAACACTTTGGTAGGGAAAGGAGCTGATCTGGCTGCCACATTAAACTGTTCAAGACCACAGCTCTTCAAACCTTTCAGTGGAAAACTCTCATCAGAATGTTCTTTCATGGCTGGAATAAATGGACCTGTAATGACTTCAGATAGGAGCGAGTTTTATATGCACAGATGTTGGGACATGCACGCATTTTCTAGGAAGAAGGGAGGCCTTCTAATAGCTTTTAACACATTTCAAATGATCCAAAGTGTCAGAGGACTCATTGTGTTGAGGGCATGACAGGGTTCTCAATTACTGCTTAGGATACAACTTGTCGTTTTTTAATGTGAACAAATCCCAAGCAATAATAATAATTCAGGAGGTGGGTGCTGGAGCCAGAGGACAGAAGTCTGAACCCCAACTCTGTTACTTAACTGGGTGGGGGGTGTAACCTTACAGGAGGAGTCTTCGCTTTTCAGCCCTGGTATCCGTATTTGAAAGTCGGGGACAACAGTGTGTTCGTGAGGTTGTTATGAAGAATAAAAGCGATGGTGCGTGAAAAGCTCTTAGCAAAATGCCTGGTGTCCACAGAGAGCTCAACAAATGTTAGCTGTTAGGTTACCCCTTGCTTTGCCAGTTGACCTGTGTGGAGACAGGGTCTCTCAGGTGCTGCTGCCCTTGGGAGAGGAAATTAAGGTCTGGAACAGGCTTCCCCCAGGATGCGGCTCTGCCCTTGGTGAAACCCGTCCTGCCTTTAGCCATAGTATTTCATATACAAATGCCTCAGTCTTGATAGTGCTGTAGTCTACAGTTAGTTTCTGCCCCAGGAAAGGGGAAAACATTGCCTCACTGGGATAGCTAGGTCAGTTTTAGGTAAGAGCTGTGGAGAGAAGACTGTTCAGTTATTTCATGGGGAAGACCGGGGCAGAGCTGCTTCATTTTTCATTTTATAACTGTTATCACTATTTGAATATCTGAACGATAAATAGGGCTATTTTAACAGGAATTTCTTGGGTACAGCTATCATAGGCTATTTATGAATGGATGTTCTTCACTGCTGTGATGGTACAAGTGTATGCTTTTTGGGTATTTTGTATTATGAAAATCTAATTATTATGCAAAATAAATATGGAAAAAAAAATCCCACAACATCCTGGAAATCCTATGTCAGGTTATTGCCTAGGAATTCTTCAACATCCAAAAGCTAATTATTCTGGTCTTTATTGGTTCTTGGCAGAACTCTCAGCACCTTTAAACATGACTGGACAGAAATAATTTTCTTAAACAACCTAAATTATTATCAATAGCTGTATACCACCCAATTTCTTCCCTCTAAAAGCCAGAAAGTTCCTGTTCGATTTTTACTTCTTGTACTTAAAATTTAAACACTGCCAGTTTTATTGAAGTTTAATATACTGGTACTTGTCCTCCGATTTTTGATGCTCCAATTCCTGCAATGTGTACTCTGCATAATGAGTGGGCAGTGTTTGTACTGCTGCATATGGGCTTTCTACTGCCAGAGCCAGCCCAGCTGCATGGATTCGCCCTAAGTGAGGGGAAGGCTGAACGGCCTTCTGATGCATCCCATCAGACGCATGGGTCTCCACCACATTCCTAGCTCTTTATTCTCTAGTGTATTTGTGGGGGTGGGGGGTGGGGGTGTCAAAGGCATTTAGCTTCCATGAAATTCAAAGGCCTTTATCATGGCAACCCAGTTCTGGATTTAATTAAAAAGGATTAAAAACAACAACAGCAGCAGCAGCAGCAGCAGCAGCAGCAACAAAACCCTCAGGGATGAGGGCTAGGGGGAAGAACACATTACAAATCACCTGTCTTTTAACGGAATTTTCAGACTGAGTTAAATCCCAAATTTACCTACAAACGCTACATTTTATCTTGTGGGAGCAGATGCGGACACACGCTCACACTTCAAGAATATTGGGGAGTGTGAGTGCTTATTCAACGTTACCCAAATTCTGATGGCCGTCAAAATCTGGTACAGAAGAAATAAGTCAGAAACAGTTTTTTTTTTTCCCCAGTGAAGGCAGAGCACGTGTTATTTTTACGCTGTATCAGTACTATCTAGTCTTCCTCCAAAGCACTACCATTCACCATACAGTTACAACCAGAAGACTGGGGGACTGATACTATAGGAATCCAAACCACAGCTGCCTTCCATACCCTCCACCCCTGCATCCTGTCCCCCAGGGACAAGAACAAAGATCGTCTACCACCCACTGTTTCTTTTTTGCATTTTGGCTCTTAAAAAACAAGTGGATGGGTTAACATAGCTTATACTTTTTTTTTGGTACTGATATTTACAGTTTAACAAGACTTAGAGTCAGTGTACCAAACTATTCCATTTATAGTCCAACAACTTTATTTAAAATGATGATAATTTTAGGAAGTTCTATGATAGAAGGAAGACCAGGGCGCCTGCATGGCTCAGTGGGTTAAAGCCTCTGCCTTCGGCTCAGGTCATGATCTCAGGGTCCTGGGATCCAGCCCAGCATCAGGCTCCCTGCTCAGCGGGGAGCCTGCTTCCTCCTCTCTCTCTGTCAAATAGATAAATAAAATCTTAAAAAAAAAAGAAAAAGAAAATTCTATGATAGAAGGAAGAAGCAGTAGGAGGGAATTTTGGCTTAACAGTTCTAATATGAAGGTAAAAAGGGGGGAAAACAAGCTGGGAGATGAAGTTAAATTGCTCCTACATCAATGAATTGCTATTATCAATCCGTACTTCTCCCCAGAAATTGACTTTTATTTTTACTTTTTAAAAAGATTTATTTGATAGACTGTGTGTGCATGAGCGCAAGAGCGGGGGTGGGGGGT
>LNAC01000311.1:557538-571642 GCA_002007465.1 Ailurus styani | reverse complement strand
AGGGGGCCGGCCTGGGGAGGGGGCCGGCCTGGGGAGGGGGCTTGCGGAGGGAGGGGCTTGTCCGCCGCTTCGGGGCGCTGAGAGACGGATCCCGGGCCCCCGCAAGGGTGAAGGTGGTGCGGTTTGGCAGCGGGCCGGGCCGCGTGAGTCACTGGTGTCCCTCCTTTCCGCCTGCACGCCCTCGGGCGGCGCGATGGCCCGGCACCTCCTGGCCCGTCTTCTGGTGTCCCTGTGGGGCGAGCGAGGGGCGCCGAGACTGTGAAGCGGCGGTTGAAGGCGGGGCTGTGGGCTGGGCTCCCTGCCTTCGGGGAATGCGAAGCACTTAGTGTCATCCGGAGTCAGGTTTTTGAGATGGCTTGCAGGAACTGGAAAGGAGAAAGCCGGGGAGCTGGGGAATCCCTTCCCCGCTGGCCTGAATCAAAACGTGAGGTTCTCAAGTTTGCTCAGTGCAAACACTCATCAATGTCAAGATAAAAGTTACATGAGTCATCATAGTTTCCTAACATTTACTGACCGTGCTTCCCCTTTTTTAGAAATACGGCCTAAAAACAAAGACACTCCAGAAAAGCAATGATAAGACTGCGGCATATTCTCAGTAATATATGTACTTAGTGGTCCGGAGTAGGATTTGTAAACTTCCAAGCTTCATGAGGGTTAATTTTGTGCTTGCACATACTTATGAGAAATGCTAAAGTCATATGCCCCTATGGGTAGCTTAGGTGCATGTTTCAGTCTAATGACTCAGTCTTAAAGAAAAGGTACCAAAGGCCGCATTCCCAGCTTTGCTAGTCCAGGTATACCTTGGTGATTTTAAAATGGCACCTTTTTGACTTGCCAAACTACTTTACTTTACCTCCTGACATTCACTTTATTCATCTATTAGAACATGGAAAAGAATGTTCTTAATTCTTAACGTATACTGCGAAGTCTAGATCACGTAAATTGCATTCATCTATCTCAGTGCACTCTCAAAGAAAATGCAGATTATAGTTTATCATATTTGCTAGATAAATGTATCATTATTTATATTTGTGTGTTGTTTTTCAGTGAAAAATACTTTCTGAACTGAATCCTGAATTTGTCTTGTTGGTAAAAAAAAAATTAAGGTACCAAATTTCCTTTTCACTTGATGGTATTGTCATTTTGCATTGCAAAAAAACCCCAATGAAAACCAAACCCCAGATACTAAAACTTTAGAATAAAGTGAATTAGCATCCATAAACATGTGGACATTTTTTTTCTCTTCAGATTAAATTCTTTGGTATGTTTTGAGGAAAGTGGTTTAAAAGCTTAGTTTTATTACCCTGTTTATCTCTTTTGTGATAACCATAGCCTTCAGAAAAATCAATGTTTAACTTTGCATCTTCCCAAGTTTTATTCATCTAAATTCAAGAGTTGGAGAGGCTGTGGAAGTAGTGAGGAAGTTATCTGTAACTGAAAGTCTCCTATCTATAAATGTCTTACAAAATGGCTCCAGAAGAACCCAAAAAGTAGATGCTTTTATTTTTTAAATCCTCATTATGTTTTAAAATTTTATGTAAGTTGTAAAAAAATTCAGATGGTACAGATAAGTTTTTTTTGTTTTTTGTTTTTAAGATGTTACTTATTTATTTGACACAGAGAGAGAGAGAGAAAAAAGAAAAAAACAAAACAGGAGCAGGGATAGGGGCAGAGGGAGAAGCCAGATGTGGGGCAGGATCCCAGGTCTCTGGGATGATGACTTGAGCCAAAGGCAACCAATTAACCAACTGAGCCACCCAAGCACCCCTAAATGTTATAGGTAAGTTTAAAGAGTGAAAATTTCCAAACACTATTCTTCTTCCCCCCATTTAGTAAGTAGTTGGAGTATTTCTTTTTAAACTGAAGTAGATATTATAATTCCTGATTTGATGGAAGAGGGAACTAAAGCTCACAGCGACCAAGTAAATTGTTGATGGTCACCTAGCTAGTAAATAGCAGGCTGAGATTCAAACCTGTGTATTTGACCCCAAAGTTATTCTATTGCTGCTATTCCAAGAAATATTTTAAGTATTTGTTGCATTTAGTTTAAACTACTGTGATGTAAGGTATGGTGAGTTTCAGCTTTACACTGATGATTTAGTTTAATTTCCAGTACAGTTAGCAAACAGTGTTATATTAGTTTAGGTATACAATATAGTGACTCAACAATTCTATATGTTACACTGATGATTGCTTTATAAAATAGTTATTTTGAAAATTAAAGTTTAAATTTATTAGTAATTTCCATTTCAAAAGGAAGCCAGAGTTTAACTGAAGGGAATTTTGGTCATTTGATGACATTCAACAAAGACAAATCAGTTTTCTGCCTTTGACATTTATGAGTTTTCCTTAGCTGTTTTAAAATTCCAGGTCATTTCTCTTTGATCCATTGCATGCTTTTATGTTTTCAAGTGCTTTTAAAAATATTTCAGAAGAAGAATTTTAGGATTTAGAAAGACATAGCATAAAAATAAAAGAACACCATAGTCTTTTAAAAAAATGATTTGAAGAAGTAAAACGTACTTCCTACCTCGTGTCTGTTTATATTTGTCTTTTCCGGACATTTCGTTTAGAGGGAATGATACAATACGCGGCCCTTTGTGACTGGCTTCTTTTACTTAGGATAATGTTGTAAAGATACATTTATTTTATAGCATGGATCAGTATTTCTTTCAATGGCTAAATAGTATTCATTGTATGGCTCTGTCTCATTTTTTAATTCATTCATCGTGGACACTTGGGTTATTTTCACTTTTTGGCTGTTGTGAATAACGTTATTATGAACATTCTTGTGCAAGTTTTTGTGTGGACATATGTTTTCAGTCCTCTTGGGTATATACCCTAGGAATGGAATTGATGTTTAACCTTTGAAAAACAAAATGTTTTTTAACCTTGAGAAACTGCCAAACTGTTTTCCACAGAGCTGTGCCACTTTAATTCTTATTAGCAGTATATGAAGGATGCAGTTTCTTTGCATCCTCCCCAACACATATTATTATTTTTTTAAAAGATTTTTATTTATTTATTTATTTGACAGAGAGAGATCACAAGCAGGCAGAGAGGCAGGCAAAGAGGGAGGAGGAAGCAGGCTCCCTGCTGAGCAGGGAGCCCAATGTGGAACTCGATTCCAGGACCCTGAGATCATGACCTGAGCCAAAGGCAGAGTCTTTAACCCACTAAGCCACCCAGGTGCCCCTATCTCCCCAACACATATTATTATCTGGGGTGCAGTGGTAGCTTATTTTGATTTTGATTTGCATTTCCTTGGTGGCTAATGATGCTGAATATCTTTTCCTGTGTACATTGGCCATTTGTATGTCTTTTCTTGGAGAAATGGCTATTCATTTCCTTTTCCTAGTTTTTTAAAAAAATTTTATTTCTTTATTTGAGAGTGAGTGAGTGGAGGAGGAGCAGAGGGAGAAGAACAAGCGGATTCCACGCTGAGCCTAATGCAGGGCTTGATCTCATGACCCCCCGAGATCATGACCTGAGCTGAAATCAAGAGTTGGATCCTTAACTGACTGAGCCACCCAGGTGCCCCTCCTTGTCCCATTTCTAAGTTGGATTATGTCTCCTTTTCATTGTTGGGATGTAACAGTTCTTTACATACTCTAATCATAAATCCCTTATCAGATATATGATTTGCAAGTGTTTTCAACTATTCTGTTGTTGTCTATTCACTTTTTTGATGGTGTCTTTTGATGCACAACAATTTTCAGTTTTGATGTCCAGTTTATTAATGTTTTGTTGCTTGTGCTTTTGGTACCATGTCTAAGAAGTCATTGTCTAATTGGAGGTCATGAAGATTTACACCTGTGTTTTCTTCTAAGAGTTTTATAGTGTAAGCTTTTACATTTAGGTCTTTTTATATTTAGTTCTTTTATGTTTTAGGTTTCAAAATGGATTTTGAGTTGATTTTTGTATGTGGAATGAGGAAGGAATCTGATTTCATTCTTTTGCCTGTGAATATCCATTTGTTCAAAAGTCTGTTTCTTTTTGCATTTAATTGTCTTCACACTCTATCAAAAATTAATTGACCTAAATGTGAGGATTTATTTCTGGACTCTTTAATTCTTTTCCACTTGCTCACATGTCTCTCTTTATGCTACTACCACACTATTTGATTACTGTAGCTTTGTAGTAGATTTTGAAATTGGGAAGTGTGAGTCCTCAAACTTTGTTTTTTTTTCAAGATTGTTTGGGGTGCCTGGGTGGCTCAGTGGGTTAAAGCCTCTGCTTTCGGCTCAGGTCATGATCTCAGCGTCCTGGGATCGAGGCCCGCATCGGGCTCCCTGCTCAGCAGGGAGCCTGCTTCCTCCTCTCCCTGTCTCTCTGCCTGCCTCTCTGCCTACTTGTAATCTCTCTCTGTGTCAAATAAATAAATAAAAAATCTTTAAAAAAAAAAAAAGATTGTTTGTTTTTCAGCATCCCTTGACTTTTCATATGAATTTTAGGGTCAAGTGGTTAATTTCTGCACAGATTCTGGCAGGAATTTATATTGGGATTGGGTTGAATCAGTTTGGGGAGCGCCATTATAATGATACCACATCTCTGACTCGTGAACATGAGATTTTTTTTCACTCGTTTAGGTCTTTAAAAATTGCTCTCAGCAACATTGCCTTTTCAGAATAGAAGTTCTGTACTCTTTCATTAGGTTTATTACTGGGGGTGCCTTTGTTTAAAAATTATAGCACAAAGGCTTGAAAAATAATCCATGATGCACCAAAATTACCAATACTGGGGAGTGGGGGGAAAGGAATTAGGGGATATTCATTTTTCAACCAAATTGCTATTTGGTTTTGGTTTTTGTTTTTAATTAATTAATTTATTTGAAGGGGAGGGCAGAGGGCGAGGGAGAGACAGAACCCCAAGCAGAATCCCTGCTGAGCACAGAATGGAATGTAGCCTGATCCCACAACCCTGAGATCATGGCCTGAACCAAAATCAAGAGCCGGATGCTTAACTGACTGAACATGCAGGCAACCCTCAACCAAATTTCTGTTTAAACCAAGCAGTTATGATGATCAAATTCCTTTAACCAAAGTGTATGCTACCCTATACTCTCAAATCATGGTCTCATTTACCTTCAGGCCTTTGCATATGATGTTCCCTTAGTACGAGGTTCTCTTGTCTCCCCACACTCAACTGGGTGATTAGTGAAGTACTAATAAGCACTTGTGAACTAAAACCGATGTTCTGTGTAATAGGTTATTCACTGTAGCACTGCTGTAACTTCAAGGTATTGGAAGCAATTTACGTGTCCATCAAAGAGAGACTAGCAAAAATAATTGTGGCACACACATGCAATGTGTCTAAACAAGGAACTAAGAATCTTGGTATTTCTTTTATTGGGTCACCATTTTTCTCATTGTAATAGTATTTTTAAACAGATTTTATTTTATTTTTGCTTGTTTGTTTCTGAAGATTTTACTTATTTGAGAGAGACACACACAGACAGTGACAGAGATAGTGAGAGAGAGCACAAAGCAGGGAGGAAGGGGAGAAGCAGGCTCCCACTGAGCAGGGAACCCAACGTGGGGCTCAATCCCTCATGACCTAAGCTGAAGGCAAATGCTCAACGGACTGAGCCACCAGGAACCCTTTAATAGATTTTATTTGTGACAACATTTTATTTTATTTATTTATTTTTAAGTTGACTCCATGCTTATTTTGGGGCTTGAACTCACAACCCAGAGATCAAGCATTGCATGCTCTACTGACTGAGCCAGTGAGGCATCCTTAAGTTTCAGTAGGTTTTAGTTCACAAGTGCTTATTAGTCACCCAGTTGAGTGTGGGGAAAGAAGAGAACCTCGTACTAAGGGAACATCATATGCAAAGGCCTGAAGGTAAATGAGGCCATGATTTTCAGAAAAGTTGTAATTTTCTTCTTTTGTCTCCTTTCATGATCATGTTTTTTTTAGTAAGTAAAAAACAGACTAGATCTAAGAAAAGGATCTGGAATTTTCAGGATTTTTAGTGTTTTTCCTTTTTTTAAAAAATATTTTTAATTTATTTATTAGAGAGAGAGAGAGAGACATAGCAAGAGAGGGAACACAGACAGAGGGAGTGGGAGAGGGAGAAGCAGGCTTCCCGCCTGAGCAGGGAGCCTAATGCGGGGCTCGATCCCAGGATCCTGGGATCATGACCTGAACTGAAGGCAGACGCTTAACGACTGAGCCACCCAGGTGCCCCTGTAGTGTTTTTCCTTTAAAAAACTATTTTTTCCTAGTAAACTACATGTCACTTATATCTACTTGTGTAGTTTGGTTAAGTTTTCATTTTGCTGTATTGCTGAATAATATTCAACAAAGGTTTTCATCAACTCTTGCTTAAGGGTTCTTTCCATGTTGTGAGTAAATGTGAAAACTCATTATAGGGCCTTTTATCTCTTTAAGCATAGTATGCAAGAAACAAATGAGGTCTCTTAAAAATTAACTATGCTGGGCGCCTGGGTGGCTCAGTGGGTTAAAGCCGCTGCCTTCGGCTCAGGTCATGATCCCAGGGTCCTGGGATCGAGGCCCACATCGGGCTCTCTGCTCAGCGGGGAGCCTGCTTCCTCCTCTCTCCTCTCTCTCTGCCTGCCTCTCTGCCTACTTGTAATCTCTCTCTCTGTGTCAAATGAATAAATAAAATCTTTAAAAAAAAATTAACTATGCTAAGGTGGGATTCTGAACTCACCTGTATGTAATTCATTATTCCTCTGTCTTTTTCTTTTTTCTTTTTAATTGAGATCTTTTGTTTTCCTTGTATGTAAAAAAGATAGCACGTTCAATTATTCATCATTCCAGATGCCTCACCATCCAGCTCCATTTATTGATCTACGTAGATTGCTCTTTATAAAATCAAATCTTTATTCTAGCTTTCACATTTCCTTTTGGAAATTTTAAAGTTTTTATTTATTTATTTTAGAGAGAGAAAGAGAGAGAGCAGGGGAGGGGCAGAGGCAGAGGGGGAGAGAGAGAATCTCAAGCAGACTTCCTGCTGAGCACAGAGCCCCACACAGGCTTGAACTCATGATTCTGAGATCATGACCTGAGTGGAAAGCAAGAGTTAGACACTTAACCAACTAAGCCACTAGGCGTGCCCCTTCCCCCACTTTTTGGAATTTCAGATCACTTGTGATCTTAAATGGGATTGGAGTTCGAATAATAAGAAAGTGTAAGCTAAAAATTGAGGCACATCTGTGTGCTGGCGAAGCAAAAAGTACCTTCATATTGACCATCATGGAAAAGTTGCGAAGAAACGGACTTTATCATGAAGTGCAAATGTGAGTGTAATTACACTGAGTCTTCTCTTGGTGAAAGGTAGTAAAGACAAACATGAATGAGGCAGGACGGATCAAGGCAGAGACACTGGTAGTGGCTGGCGTTAGCTAAGTAGCGGTGGTCTAACACCGTGATCTTGAACAGATACGTGCTAGCTGTATTAGTTGGGATGTTTTGGCCCTTAAGCACCAATATCCAAATAAAAGTGGCTTAGACTAAAGGTGCAAACTAAGTGAGATAACTATTATCGAATGGGAAGCCTAGAAGCAAGGCTATTCCAGTTGTTGGTTTAGGGCTCAGAGATACTCTCCGGGAACCCAGACCTTTTCTCGGTGTTACATTCACCAAGTTGGTGGTATCTTTCCTCTTGGTCACAAGATTGCTACATCACTTCCAGGGGTCACATCTAGGCACAACTAAGTGCTGTGTGGAAGAACAGCAGTTTCCTCCCATACACGTTTCTTTGTTGGTAAAGAAAACCTTTTCCAAAGGCCTGCCAGCCAGCTTCAGCTCTTTTAGGTGGGCCTTAGTAGCTAGGAACAGGTTCCATACTGTGCCCTCGCTGTGGAGGAGGCAGGAAGGAGGACTTTCTGATGCTCTGAACTTCTAAAACACAGATAGGCTCTGCCAGTGAGGAAGAAAGAACAGGAGGAATAATTGTGAAGTTGGCAACCAGCAGCGTTTGCCGTGTTTGCCACAGAAAATAACTGACCTGTTCTGTGCTCTCTCTCTCTCTCTCATTTTTAAAAAAGATCTTATTTATTTATTTGTCAGAAAGAGAGAGAGAGAGAACACAAGCAGGAGAAGCAGCAGGTAGAGGGAGAAGCAGGCTCCCTGCTGAGCAGGGAGCCCAATGTGGGGCTGGATCCCAGCACCCTGAGATCATGACCTGAGCCGAAGGCAGACACTTAACCAACTGAGCCTCCCAGGCGCCCCTGCTATGTGCTCCCTTATTGTATAATATATTCTCTTAGACTATAAGCACCGTTTAAGAGGAGTGAAACATTCTTAAGTATACCTCTGGGAATTATACTTGTGGTTTCATGTTCTCTACATTGAGAAATCTAGAGTCCAGTTCCCTTTGAAAACTCTCATTATGTTTCATGTTTTCTACTTTGAGACATTTGCTGAGTCTAGTTCCCTTTGAGATTTTATATAGTGATTGTAGTTTTAGAATATGCCTCTTTTGGTCAGGGGGGAGGGGCACTGACAGCTTTTTTTTTTTTTTAAAGATTTTATTTATTTATTTGACAGAGAGAGACACCACAAGCAGGCAGAGGGGCAGGCAGAGAGAGGAGGAAGCAGGCTCCCCGCCGAGCAGGGAGCCTGATGTGGGGCTCGATCCCAGGACCCTGAGATCATGACCTTAGCCGAAGGCAGAGGCTTTAACCCACTAAGCCACCCAGGTGCCCCACGCTGACAGCTTATAAGGCAGTATCTTCATGCTGCAGTGTTTATTGCTAGTCAAGAGAACAGAACGGAAGCTGGGAAACCCATCCTCAGCTTCTGGGGGAAACTCTGGGAATTATAAAGAAATATCAAATGCTCAAATGATTTTGATGGATCTTCAGATTAAGTACCAGCAACTTATTGTCAGTGGTGTAACATACAAGCCAATGAGTTACATCAACAGTAGGGGTAATCTGTCTGGTCTTTCTGTTGAAATTAGAAGTTCATGTGTTTGTGCTAAGGGCAAGTGTGACAGTCTCACTGGAGTCTCTGTGTTATATAGTGCATACTATCAGAAGCACAGTTTGGGATAAGACTACCTTTTTTGAGAGAGAACAAGAAAGAGCTTGCATGTACCAATGGGATTCGGGTCCCAAGCAGGCTCCTCATGACCCTGAGATCCCAACCCCTGAATCAAGTGTCTGATGGAACCGACTGAGCCACCCAGGTGCCCTGAGGTGAGACTATTTTGAAGATGCATGGGGCAGATATGCACCCACAGTTTTCTTGTCAAAGATGTAATCTTTATAATTGTATTCCTGGAGGGCCATCTAAAACCAATGAAACACAAAGGGATTCATCACCTTAGATTCTAGAATCACCAGCCATCCACAGTGAAAGTTCTGATCAGCTATTAAAAAAAAAATGAAGTATCAATGAAGAGCCGTTCATCAGTGGGAAGGTACTATTACAGAGACAGTAGAGGTGTCAGGACTTCCAGAACAAGGGAAGCTGTGATGAGAGGCTCAAATTAAAGCAAGTATGTATCCCTACCTTCATGTGTTTTTTTCTAGGTCACATATAAAATGGAATTATTTTTGAATAACAATTTTTTGGTATTTTTTAGTAAGTATTATAAAGAATTATAGACTTTGACTATCTTCTGTAATTTCATATTGTGTCTTGCCTTTTTCAATATACAATACAAACACCAAAAAAAAAAAAAGTGAAGGAAACGTTAGAGAAGCAATCACAATTGACTTTACACAGAAAAAAACTTAAATGGGAAAAACTAAAAAACCTGAGCCCTGAGAAATTCCAGTTCCTTGCCTCTAACGGTTTTCATTTGTTTTAACGTTTTCTTAGAGAAAAATTAAAAAGTGTGTGAGTGAGAATAACAGAAAGCCTGCCCCATCAGCCTGCGATGACTGTGCATTTTTAACTATAGGTATTCCTCACTGACCCAACTCTTGCTGTCTGAACTTAGAAACAGAACAGATGGGACAACAAGGGATGCTTAGATTTGTTCCTAATCTATTTCTGCAGACTCATGTTATTTCTAATCCAAATCACTGTTTTTTCATATTGGTTCTCATTATGGGCCATCTACGTTTTCGTAATTTTTCTCTATAGTTAATCAAGTTAAAACAGTTATAACTGGCAAAAAATGACTTTGAATTTTATTTTATTTTTATTTTTATTTTTTTTAAAGATTTTATTTATTTATTTGACACAGAGAGAGAGATTACAAGTAGGCAGAGGCAGGCAGAGAGAGAGGAGGAAGCAGGCTCCCTGCTGAGCAGGGAGCCCGATGTGGGCCTTGATCCCAGGACCCTGAGATAATGACCTGAGCCGAAGGCAGTGGCTTTAACCCACTGAGCCACCCAGGCGCCCCAAATTTTATTTTATTTTTATAGAGTACAACTGAGGAGGGGGAGGGCAGAGGGAAGAAAAGGGGAGAGAAATATATTTTTTAAAGATTTTATTTATGTATTTGACAGAGAGAGCATAAGCAGGCAGAGCAGCAGGCAGAGCAGCAGGCAGAGGGAGAGGGAGAAGCAGACTCCCCACTCGATGTGGTGCTCAATGTGGGGCTCGATCCCAGGACCCTGGGATCATGGCCTGAGCTGAAGGTAGACAATTAACCAATTGAGCCACCCAGGCACCCCAAGGGGGAGAGAAAATCTTAAACAGGCTCCACACCCAGCACGTAGCCCCAACTTGGGACTTGATCTTATGACCCTGAGCTCATGATCTGAGCCAAAATCAAGAGTCAGATGCCCAAGGGCGCCACCCAGGTGCCCCTGAATTTGAATTTTAGAGTAGGATAAAACCTGAAAAGTCTGAAATATGAAAGAAAAATGCTTAAAAATATGTATCTAGGCTCATAAAAGCACTCCATGATGTACTTAGGATACTAACAGTTGAAAAAAACAATGACTAGATGCATTCAATTTTTCTACTCTTTAAATTTTATTGTTATTTTGAAATAGTTTTATTTATAATAATTTGTTTCGACCTAACTTTTCTTTAGAAAGAATTTTAGATATATAGAAGAGGTGCAAAGATACTGCAGGGTTCCCTTCACCCATCTCTCCCTAATGATAACATCTTACATAGCCACAATACATTTATCAAAATTGAGAAATTACTGTTGGTACAGGGAGATTTTTAAATGTCATTTCGACCAAATTGTGTTGACCAACATGCTTTTTGCTGAGTTACCTGGAGCTCTACCATTGATCTTAATCATGATCACTGCTATTTTCCCAGCTCTTTCTGTTGGTCATGTTTGGTACCCTGTGACCTTCATCTCCTGTTCCTTAGGCTACAGATGACTGACTGCCTTTTGGGCAAGTACCCAGCCATGTCCAGTCTAAATGCTGGCCAGAAACCCATGTGACTTGGTCAGAAAAATGGCCTTCCAGTTTTAGTTTTATTTCTAATACGTGTGTCTCCTTATAATATCCTTCTCCCTATTTTCAGAACTGGTCAAAATGTCTTCTTTTTAAACCAAAAAAGCCTGATCAGGATGGTCTGTGTTAGGTAACTGTGTCCTACTTCACTGTGGCCAGAGTGTGTGTCTATGTGGGTCTGCTGGGGAGGGAGGGAGAGGCGAAGAAATGGCAAGAGATTAGGTGGGGCAGCTCACCAGATAGCGACTCTCTTTGTTGAACCAGTTTAATGGCTTTACCAGTATCCTCTATTGGATGTTTGTTCTTTGCAATTTTTGAATCTAGAGATGGAGATCTTTGCAGGTTCTAGAACATTTGTAACTGCTTCCTAGTCTAATACTGTCTCTACCTGTTCCGTTCTATCTTCCTTTCACTTTATCTTTTGTGTTTCTTACTCTTTTTGTGTTTTCCAACTTTTTATTTTTTTGTGCTTCATTCTGTAGGTGCCCCAATTCAGGCAAGGTGCCACTTCATCCAAGGTTTGCAGTTTCTTGGCCCATCAAATGATGCAAATCTTGGTTATAAGACTTCAGGCATTGCTTTACTTTCTGATGACTGTTACCTTGAGGTTGTTGCCCTTTAGAGTTACAGGTTACTTTGGGGACACTCCCTTAGGAGGCTTATCATTTTGTGTAGGTCCTGTGCTTTGAATTATGTTTCTAGTACCCCATGACACCATCAAACAAAAATGTATATTTTCCCTCATGATCAAATGCTCTCATCAAAAGCAGTTCCAATGCTAACTTACTCTAGATTCCTGGTTTTCTCTTACAGCTTTAGTTGACTAATTTCCTCACTATATTGTTATCTTTTAGTGGCAAAGAATTTCGCTTTTATGTTTCACCTTGTGTTTTTAGTTGTTTTCGTAAGAAGAGTTGGCATGAATCTAGCTCTTTATTTTGGAAAACTGGAATGTACATTGTTACTTATATTTAAATATGTCTACTATTGATCAGGATTAACTTTAAAAAAATACATCCTTTTGTATTCTACTTGAAGTTGCAGTAGGTTTATAGATTTATGTAAGGAGAATTGATATCTTGCATTATTGTTTAACCATGAAAAGAGTATGGAGCATCTCCCATTATGTTCAGACAGTCTCTTTTATTCCTCAGTAAAGTTTTTGTAGGGTCAGTTTTATTCCTGTACACCTAATTTCACTATTATTATTATCATTTTCAAAGAAACTCATCTTGATGGTTTCTTGGATTTGTTTCCATTTGGTGTTTCTGTTTTAAGAGGCTTTAGCCTGAAGAAGTTGCTCTATAATTTCATATAACCATGTTCTAAGACTCTGTAATTGCATTGTTTTAAAAATAGAAATAGAAACTTATTTATGTACGGTCTTTTCTTTGACTTTGATTTCCAAATTGAAATGTGGTTGGCTGCTTTTAATTTTTTTAATTCTTTAATACATGGATTTGTCAGAAGATTTTAAAGTTTATTTTGTCTATCACACTTTACTCTGATTCATTAGTTCCGGTAGGAACTATATTCATTGACCTCCTATTATTGACCAAACACTGGGGTAGTTGGTGAGCAAGACAGGCAAGGACAGGGCTTTTATTCTAGCAGGCATGTGAGGTTTCGAAGACTGTAATAGTTGGAAATCATAGGTGCTGTGCTACTTTATTTAGGATGTCAGAGAAGGCCTCTTCAAGGAAGAAACATTTAAATTGAAGCTAAAGGTTGCGTTGGGGCAACCTCTGTAAAGACCCATGGGAGAACGAGTGAAGGAAACAGCATGTGAAGATCTCTAATATAGGAAAGACCTTGGCATATTTTAGGAATGGGAGGAAACCAGGGTGATTATGGCTTCCATGCTTATCACAGCATGTTGTACCTTTGGAGAGGTAGATCATGTGGATGGGGGCTTTACATTTCACTTTTTGTGCAGCTGGAAGCCCAATTGTTGAATAGCAGGCATAAATAAGGAATAATCTCTCTCTAACTAAAATTTCCATAGCTCTGGAGCTTCTTATTTCTACTGAGTAGTAGAGGACAATTTTGCCAATTTAGGATAAAGTCAGTACCTTCTGGTTTAACTTCATTAATTCCAGGTTTACTCATACTCTTGAGTAAATAACCAGTCTTTTGGATAAATTCAGTTTTTTCCACATAGTTCTCTAGTTTTTTTGGGGTGGTGGTGGAGGGTATTGGTAGAAGCCTTATAGTTTTTCCTGGCATTGAGGAGGGGGCATCTTGTCCTTGGGCCATTCTCTGTCCTTGGCCATTGCTAAGCTGGGCCTTGACTGGCTTTGTCTTGAGTGGCACCGTCTGCTCTGCCGCGTCCAAGGCTGATGTCCCTGCTACTATCATGACCTCTGGTCAACAGGTCTGTGTGCCTTAATTCCAAGCTCTTTTGGGCACACTGGCCAAAGCAAACTTCTTAACAGTTTCTACACCATGCTGATGTGCTTGGGTCTCTGAAGCAGCTTTTCAGGGGTATGATCTGGGCATGTTATTGGCTCTTAACACTGATAATAGTGGTAGGTGCAAGGTTTTGCTAAAAACTTGCAGTTCCCTGGACCATAACTTAGGAAAGGGAAAGACGGTTATCTTCTTTTCTGGGTCCTTCCCCACAAACATACTTGAGACCTTTCTCACCCTTTCTCACCGCAAGACTTCGCCTCAGATGGGATAAGAGGTAAGAATTCCAAACTTCTACCTAGCTATTTTCTACCTCCTCTTTCTCTCTTTACCTCCCCCCCCCC
>LNAC01000311.1:470853-557497 GCA_002007465.1 Ailurus styani | reverse complement strand
CCCCCCCCCCCAGTTTTTATGTCCCTTTGATTGCTGTGGGAGAACTGCACTTACGCCATCACCTGGCATTCCTGTATGCTGTAGTTTACAGTACAAACTCTGCCAGCAAAGTTTTCCTGCTTTGGTTTGTGATACTGAAAGCCAGGGTCTTAGAATTTAAAAATCCCTTAGATATTGCAAGTGGAATTCTTAGCTCTTGAGAATTATGGTTTCCATGAATTAGGGACCTAAATCTAAAAGCTGAAAGTACAAAACTCTTAGAAAAAACATAGGTGTTGGGCGCCTGGGTGGCTCGGTGGGTTAAAGCCTCTGCCTTCGGCTCGGGTCATGATCTGAGGGTACTGGGATCAAGGCCTGCATTGGGCTCTCTGCTCAGTGTGGAGCCTGCTTCCTCCTCTCTCTGCTTGCCTCTCTGCCTACTTGTAATCTCTCCCTTGCTCTGTGTCAAATAAATAAATAAAATCTTAAAAATATAGGTGTTAATATTCATGATCTTATATTAGGCAATAGTTTCTTTTTTTTAAGATTTTATTTATTTATTTATTTATTTTAAAAAAGATTTTATTTATTTATTTGACACAGAGAGGGAGAGAGATCACAAGTAGGCAGAGCAGCAGGCAGAGAGAGAGGAGGAAGCAGGCTCTTTTGAGCAGGGAGCCCGATATGGGGCTCCATCCCAGGACCCTGAGATCATGACCTGAGCCGAAGGCAGAGGCTTTAACCCACTGAGCCACCGAGGCGCCCCAATTTTATTTATTTATTTGACAGAGAGAGAGACAGAAAGAGGGAACACAAGCAGGGGCAGTGGGAGAGGGAGAAGCAGGCATCCCGCTGAGCAGGGAGCCCAATGCCAGGCTCAATCCTGGGATCTTGACCTGAGCCAGAGGCAGATGCTTAGAACTGAGCCCCCCAGGCGCTGCTAGGCAGCAGTATCTTAAATATGATAATCAAAGCACAAACAAAGAAAATACAGATAAAATTAACTTCATCAAAATTTAAAACTTCTGTGCATCAGAGGATACTATCAAGATAGTGAGATATTGGAGTACCAGTATGTTTTCATAGGGAGTGAGTGGGTCCAGAGCTCAGGATAGACTTCTAAGCTAGAGATCTATATTTTGTCATCACCAGTGAATAGGCAATGTGAATATCCTAATCCCAGGATGGATGTGAGAAGAGCAAAGAAAGGAGTCTTGAGGGAGTATTAGTCTCTAAGCGTTGAGTAGAGAAAGGAAGGAGTGATCTGAAAAGTTGAAAGAAGAGTATGAATTATAGAAGCTTCCCCCACTTGACTTTAAGTTCCTTGAGGGCTTGACTGTGCCATGTTCATCATTTTATCCCAGTTCTTGTCAGAAAGTAGGGGTCCAGTAGATGTTGTTAAATGAAAACTGAGAAGTCTTAAGAAACAGTGGTCAGCAGTGTCAAATGTGTCAAGTAGGTCAACTGACATAAGGGCAGAGCATCGAGGAGATGGTTGATTGTCTTCAAGAGAAGAACGTCAGTGGAGTCTCTGTGGTGGAGATACAGCCATGTTGCTGAGGACAAAGAGTGAATGGTTGCAAGAGAGTGGAGACAGTGTAGATGAAGTCTTCAAGACGTTCTTTTCAAGACTGCACAAGATAGTGCAGACATTCTTTTCCAAAAGCTTGAAAGATAGTAGGTAGAGCATATGTTGTATCAAGATGAGAGAGACATAAGTATGGTTATATGCTTCACAGAAAGGGAGAAGTTGATACAGGAAGAAGGAGGTGTGTGAGATTGGCTGAACATTATCCTTAGGATTAGAGGGAATGGAGTAAAGGTACAGTGTTTGAGTAGGAGTAGGAATAACAGAAGAAGGGATGGTGTCAACGAAGTGTTTGCATGGTAGGTGAGGAATTTGGGGCCCCAGTATACTGATGAATTTGTCCAGTGAGGTGAGGGGGTTAAAGCTGAGATGATAGGGGAAGGAGATGGTGATTATAGGAGAGAGTTTGAGGAGAAAGGGAGAATTTTGAGAAGGCCTTTGAGGGAAATGAGAGGGCTAACTGAACAGGATTATTAGAAGAATTGTAATGACACATTTTTCTTGGCTCTGGTACGGGTGGCTGGGTGAGTGATCTCCCTCCCCTTCTGCCGCTCCTCCCTCCCCCACCCCCGCCCATCTCAGGGCTCAGCAGCCCGAGCATCTGAGCAGACAAGTTGAACAAGTGGATTGATCTTGGTCTAGCTTCAACAGGCCAGTGTGGCAGAAAGGGAAGCAAGAGATTCCAGCAGTGACCGTGTTTAAAGTGAGGGGCCATTGAGTCGAAGCTGAATAGGGAACAACTGAAACCAGAAAGTGGCAGCTGGGGTATGAAGTGGTTGAGACTGGATATTGGAATTTAAGATTAAGTTAAATTGAAGCTTAACTAGGAGGAGCAGTTGCTGGTTATGACTGAATGTTAGAGCTGGCTATGGAATGGGTTTCTGAAGCAGAGAAAGTGAAGGTTACTGGGGTTGAGCAGATAAGGGAAGTGTAAAGCTAGGATGTAGAGGAGTCAGCTTCACAGAAAGTGAATTGCTCAGAATGATTATAGAGCAAGGGGTGGGAAGATTTTGAACTAGGTTCCAAAGTCTTTGGTGAATGTGGGAAAGTGACCAAGATGTCACTTGATGACAGAAACAAGGAGAGAGAGGTATGAACAGGACAGATACATCAAAAGAGGTACTTTGAGGGTGACTCAAAAGAGGTACATGAAGGTGCAGAACCTCGATGGTGAACAGGAATGACTTCCATGCTGTACATTTGTTGAGGGGAGAAAGAATAGCTGCGCTCAGGTTTTAGTTTAGACATGAAGACTGCTGGAATGGTGCTCAGATTGGTTCAAGGTTTCGGGTATTTGTTTACAGGGGAACAGTGTAAAGGGTTATCAGGAAGTATAGCTATTGGAGGATGTGTAATGGTCAAGAAGGGAGAGAGTACATTAGCAGAAATGAGGTCAGAGTGCAGTAACAAAGGGGAATTACTTGGAGGGGCTTATGTTTTAGATGATTGTGGTATTGACGAAAAATATGGTGGTCTTAGCTGACCTTCAAATTTTTATTCATTTTGTAGGAAAAAAAGTTTATGCTGACAGACTGAGATACTGGGTTATGCACAGAGCTAGATGACTTCATTTTTTTCAGGTCTACCTAGCAATGTTTAGCAATCTGTGGCCTTTGCTCAGCATGTCATAAAGAACCCTAGCGTGGGGACTTTTCTTCTTTGGCGACGCTTAGCCCTGGTGAGGAGGACAGCAGGGTGGAAGTTGTTGGTACTCACCTGATCTTTTGACCTTGACAAACTTGTCTCTAAGGGGTGGGTAGGTGGATAGAGATAATCGTGAGTCCAGATTGGGATGAGAACTCATAAGTTGTGGGGACTTTGGAAAGCCTGATGCCAGCTTGATTTGGAATGGAAAAAGTTCTGAATCCCAAAAGGAGGGAATAGCAATAAGAATGATTCATGATCTCCTTGATGACTTAAATATTTATACTATTGTAACAATATTTAAATCATATGTAAGTTAAAAATTATAACCCAAGGGGCATCTGGGTGGCTCATTCAGTTAAGTATCTCCCAGAGTCCCGCATCAGGCTTCCTGCTCAGCGGGGAGTCTGTTTCTCCCTCTGCCTTTACCCCCAACCCCCCAGCTTGTACTCTCTCTCTCACTTACTCTCTCTCTCAAATAAATAAATAAATAAAATCTTTTAAAAAAAATTATAACCCCAAATGCTACATGTTAAATATCTATTTTTGGAATTAGAAAATGTGTCAATTTATAAAGTTGCAAACCTGTACTCTTGAAGTTTTACCACTCCCAAAATGCCTTTCTTAAAACCGAAGTTTCCACTGCATTGATCTTTGGCATATTTAAAATACGCTTTCAGACTTCCTCGGGTTAAGGAATACTTAGACTCATGATGCATGGTATTTTTACAGAGCCCTAAAAATATTGATATGTGCTCTTGAACACTTATCTTGATAAGCACTGAGTAATGAATAGGTAGAATTGTTGAATCATTATATTGTACACCTGAAACTAGTATAATACTATACATTAATTAAACTTCAATTTTGAAAAGCCATTTAAATTTAAAATTCAAATTTAAAATAAATTTTAAAAAGAAATATTGGCGTGTATGATTTCACTATGCAAACTGAGAACAATTGTGCTAGCAGAAAACATGACTTCCTTAGATATATAACCATCTCTGCCTCTCCCAAAATAGTAGCTAATGTTCTAAAGAAATCACATCATGATATTTTCAATCTTTTTTTTTATTTTTTTAAGAATTTATTTATTTATCTGACAGAGAGAGAGATCACAAGTAGGCAGAGAGAGAGGAGGAAATAGGCTCCCCGTCGAGCAGGGAGCCCAATGCGGGCCTCGATCCCAGGACGCTGAGATCATGACCTGAGCCGAAGGCAGAGGCATTAACCCACTGAGCCACCCAGGCGCCCTCAATCTTTTTTTTTTAAAGATTTGTTTGTTTGAGAGAGGGGGGAGATAGCAGAGTGAGTGAGAGGGAACACGAGTGGGGGTGAAGAGCAGAGGAGAGGGAGAAGCAGGCTCCCTGCTGAGCAGGGAGCCCAGTGCAGGACCCTGGGATCACAACCTGAGCCAAAGGCAGACGCTTAACTGACTGAGCCACCCAGGCGCCCCCTTTTCAATCTTTTTAACCACTAGGCCAGTCTTTTGTCATCTATTAGAACTTTAACACAAAGGCTAGTTGTTGACAAGTAAGAGTTAATAAAAATTTTGGAGAGAAAATATGGCATTTTATTTTTTTGAGTTTTTAAGAAATATTTTAACAGTAAGACATAGTAAAGAAAACTTGGAAAATACAGGAAAGGTGTAAGAAGCATTGTCTGTGGCTCAAATCAACCACAGTTGATGTTTTGATGTGTTTTTTTAAAATTTAGTTTTTTCTCTTGTGTTTTGATTATTTGGTGTTTTGTTGGTTTGTTTATTTTAAGTAACTGTGCTTATACTTTGAGCCTATATTTGTAACCTGCTTTTTCACATAGCATTATTCATAACCTTTATAACATCTTCTGTGATGACTGCATAATAGAACAAATATACCACTCTGTATTTAATCCTTCCACTAAAATTAGACTTTCTGAGTACAGTTGACTATTGAGCAATCCAAGTTTGAGCTGCACGGGTCCACTTACATGCGGATTTTTTTCAATAAATACAATATAGTACTGTAAATGTGTTTTCTCATTTTTAGGATTTTCTTTATAACATTTTCTTTTCTCTAGCCTATTTTACTGTAAGAATATAGTATATAATACATAATATACAAAGTAGGTTGTTTTTTTTTTTTAAAGATTTTATTTATTTATTTGAGAGAGAGAGAGGAAGAGAGCTAGCGAGAGCAGGAGAGGGGAGAAGGTCAGAGGGAGAAGCAGACTCCCTGTAAAGCTGGGAGCTGGATGTAGGACTCAATCCCAGGACTCTGGGATCATGACCTAAGCTGAAGGTGGTTGCTTAACCAACTGAGCCACCCAGGCCCCCTACAAAGTAGGTTTTAATCAACTATGTTATTGGCTCAACAGTAGGCTATCAGTACTCAGTCAGTAGGCTATCACTTTGGGGAGTTAAAATTACACTCAGATTTTTGACTATGTGGGCATCGATGCCCCTAACGCCCATTTGTTCAGGGGTCAACTGTATTCTAATTTTCTAGAATATTAAACCATGTAGCAATATGTGTATTTGCATAAAAATTTATCATATATTCTTTATTAAATTCTGTAGTATAGATTCTTGGAAATGGATTTGTTTGATCAAAGGCTATAATAATTTCTGAAGATCCTAACTCATACTGCTTAGAAAAATTCTTCATGATAGGGTAGCATAATTGGTACTTCCCGCAATGACTGTAAATTTCACAACCGGGCAGAAAAAACACCAAATGCAAAAAACACCATCTGAATATCTTCAAATCTATTCAGGGGATATGAGACTTACTTAGATGGCCATATCTTGATAATGGAAAACATTTTCTTTTCTTATTCAGATGCCTCCCGGCTGGATGATGACTGAATAGGTGACACACAGTAGTTTGGATAATTGAATGACTGATCTGATGAGGCAGATGATGACTTGAAGCCAGTGTGAGCTATGGAATAGAAAACAAAATGGTATTTCATTTCAGTACATGTATAGGTTCTGGGCACTGAATCCTTATGCTGGAATCTATAAGGAGATATTACTGCTTTATTATTAAGGATACAACTCAGGAACAGCCAGATGGAAGAGCCGTGTAGGGCAGGGTATGGGGGAAAGAGCACTTCCACGCCCACTCTGGACATGTTACCCTTTCAGCACCTTGATGTGTTCAGCAACTGGGAAGCACTAACCTTGTTTTGTTTTATAAACAGATTTTATTTTAGTGATGGAATTCTCTATTATTTCTCAGAGAATATTTTTTTTTTTTGTATTTTGGTTTTCGTTTTAAACACATTAAGCAGTCTTCTTGATGGTCTCTGAAAAAGTGGGTTCCATCATATAATTTTGAGAAGAAGCTACATACCATATCCCTTTCCCACTGGGTGATTAACCATGAACATCAACTTTCATCAGCTTAAGAAAGGCTCAGGGAAATCATAGTACCACTAATGATTTAACATTTATTGAGTACTTAGTATTTTTGAGGCTCTGACAGTCCCATATGTATTAATCTTTACAGGTCTGTCTTCTGCAATTATGTCCTTTGTTTACAGATGAGAAAATTGGGGTCCACATTGGTAAGATAACATGCCCAAAGTTACTAATATGGCTTAGTAGGTGGAAGAGCCAGGACTCCATCCCAGATAGACTGGTTCCAGAGGATTTTCAAGCACTACATTGTACTATTTGTAACTGGAAAGAAGACTGGTTCAGTGTAGCATTTCTCAAACTTGTTTAACAATGGAAGCTCATTGTCTTTCGATATTTTTATAGGAGTTAGTTTTCCATGGAGTTAACTGGGAAGAGTTGCCTTGAGCCAGCTTGCACTGGTGCAGTCTCTTAAACACCATTATTTTAGAATAGAACTTTTTTTTTAACTTGGTTCTCTGTTCATAAAATTGAGTGCTATATTTATTTTTTTTGTTATTTTGAAATGTTACTGAAAGACTAGTATTCTGACTTCAAGGCATTTTATATTGTCTTTTGTAATGACCTTCCTAGGAATTTTTAAAAGGTCAGCATCACTCTACACTACTTTTGAGGTACTAGAACAGTTTATAATCCAAATCACTGTTTTACTCTGCTTTCCGTGCTCTTATATTATTATAATTTTTTAAATAAAAATTTCTTTACAAGATAAAAAACTGACAGCTTTTTAGTGCTATGGAACATTATGGTAACTGACCTCTTTGAGTTTCAACCTTGGCTCTGCCTCTTTATAGGCTCTGTGACTTTAGAAAAGTCACTTCATTTTTTTTAAACTTATGTTCATTCCTCTTAAAGACAAGGTTAATATCTTGCAGGATGGCTGTGAGAATTAAATGAGAAAATTCATGTAATGTCTGGCAGGTAGAAAGCTCACGATGAATGTTAATTGCTCTCAATTCTATACCACGAATGAATTGCAAAAATAGCTGGAAAAGAAAGGTCAGTTTTAATTTGAACTGCCTCGGTGTTACGCTGACATCAGCTACATTTCTGATGAAGTGATGTCCTGATACAGGTTGTATGGGAGTTAAAACCAGTTTCCTTCCGGCTTTCCAACTGACATAATAAGCAAAACCTGACTGGGCAAACACAGACCTATTTATTAGATCACTTATTATTAATGTTAAACTAGCCCTGGTGCTGACTTACCCTGTTCTTTCTGATATTTCACTGTTGTCACTTAAAATCTGCCAGACCTTCAGAAGCTTCACAGAATGCTAGAGGGTTCAATCCATCCTCCAGACCATGTGAAGTTTACTTTCCAAAGTGGTCCTCTACATCGAGCAATATGTCCAAAATCATGCATGTAGGACAGAAATCGCTTCTATTTTTACATTTGCTGCTGGGGGTTTGTTCAATTTTCCTGGCAGTCAGCTTTGGAATTTAGGGGGCAGTACTTAACACATCTAACCAGAGCATGAGTGTTGTTAAAAACAAAACTTTAAAGGAAAAATCTGTGGAGATTTTGTAATTTCCCAATGACTTACTCCTTAAGCAAAAAGAAAATGGGTTTGTTTTGAGCTGTATATGGGAGGATCGCTAGTATTCTATCCTAGGTGCCTCCTCTAGCCTTGCTATCTAGTAAGTACTCAGTAAATACTTCTTAATAGACTGAATTTGATTTCTAATCCCAATTTTGTACCTTGAGACTTCTGTAAACTTGGACCTTTTTAAACCTTCTAAGCTTCAGTTTCCTCTTATGTAAAAAAAAAACAAAAAACAACGAGGTGCCAATATTTGTGTCCCAGAATTGTAACAATGAAGTATTCATGCATTTAAAGTAGCCAACACAGGGACGCCTGGGTAACTCAGTCAGTTAAGTGTCTGCCTTTGGCTCAGGTCATCATCCCAGGGTCCTGGGATCGAGTCCCATGTCGGGCTCCTTGGTCAGCGGGGACTCTGCTTCTCCCCTGCCTGTCTCTCCCCTGTTTGTGCTCTCTCTCTCTGACAAATAAATAAATAAAATCTTAAAAAAAAAAAGCAAAAGAAAAAGCTGGCACAGCGTGTGGCACCGTAATGGGCACACAGTTCCTTGCACGTTTTCCCAGACGCCTCACTTTGTTCTTCAATAATATTCTCTTCAAGCACTTTTCAAGCACTTTCTTATTCCCTAAACACTTAGAAGCCATGTTCAAGAGAGAATATGAGTGTTTTCCAGTTAAACTGAAAATACATTCCTTTGTAGCCAACACTTGGAATGTTTCGGCAAAAACAAGTGTATCCCTGACAGACCTTGGTTTGAATTCTGGCTTTACAACTGACTATGTTATGACCTTAGGTAAGTTAATCAAGCAGTCTGTGAAGTATCATGAGGTTGAATTGAATAATAGTATGTGTAAAACATCTGGTTCCAGTGCCTGGTTTGCCCAGGTACAGAAGAGATTTATTATCTTAAATTGAGACTTTTATTTAATCTGATAATTTAGGGGCGCCTGGGTGGCTCAGTCATTAAGCATTCTGTCTTTGGCTCAGGTCATGATCCCAGGGTCCTGGGATCGAGCTCCACTTGGGGCTCCCTGCTGCTTCTCCCTCTCCTGCTTCTCCCTCTCCTGCTCCCTCTGCTTGTGTTCCCTCTCTCGCTATGTCTCTCTCTGTCAAATAAATAAATAAAATCTTTTTAAAAAAATCTGATAATTTATATAATTAATTCATGTATATTGAATACATGAGTATTAAGTATACTCTACTCAAACCCTGTTAAGAGCAGCCAGGAAGATTGTGAATGATTATGTAGGTGACTGCAGTTGGCCTCACCTGGAATCAGGTTCTGCAGAAGTGGCATTTTATTTTTTAGATGGTATTTATTTATTTAGAGAAAGTATGCGAACGTGTGAGCAGGGGAAGGGACAGAGGAAGATGGAGAGAGGCAATACCAAGCAGGTTCCATGCTGAGTGCACAGCCTGATGGGGGGCTTGAGCTCATGACTCAGAGACCATGCTCTGAGCAGAAACCAAGAGTCAGGTGCTTAGGGCGCCTGGGTGGCTCAGTGGGTTAAAGCCTCTGCTTTCGGCTCAGGTCATGATCTCAGGGTCCTGGGATCGAGGCCTGCATCGGGCTCTCTGCTCAGCAGGGAGCCTGCTTCCCCCTCTCTCCCTCTCTGCCTGCCTCTCTGCCTCCTTGTGATCTCTCTCCCTCTGTGAAATAAATAAATAAAGTCTTTAAAAAAAAAAAAAGAGGTGNCTCCTTGTGATCTCTCTCCCTCTGTGAAATAAATAAATAAAGTCTTTAAAAAAAAAAAAGAGGTACTTAACCGACTGACCTACCCAGGTACCCCCAGAAGTGGCATTTTCTATTGTGTCTGAAGTAAAATAAATGAACGGCTGCTATTGCATTTGACACGGCATTTTTTTAAATGTTACATTTCTCTACTAAATACTAAAATTAAAAAAAAAAGAATAAGAGATAGGTTCATGAGTGCTTAAGCAAACCAGGTGAATTTTGCTATTTAAAAGCTTTTTATCTTTTGCTGATCTTGTTCATTACAAATAAACACCTTCTTCTCCTATACTAAAATTGAACACAGGATATTGGTAAGACAATTTTAATAAAATATTTGACCCATTTAAAAATCACTTGAATTATCCAGATATTATATAAAATTGATTCCTACCCTGGCAGACTAAGCATTACAAAGCTGGTGCTAAGTGTTTTATGAGAATTCCTAACAAATAGGAAATCTTAAGGATGACATTGACATTATAGAAAAAGGTTTAATTTTGAGGGGTGCCTGGCTGGTGCTATGGTGGAGCGTGTGACTCTTGATCTTGGGGTTGTGGGTTTAAACCCCGTGTTGGATATAGAAATCACTTAAAAACTGAAAAAAAATCTTCAAAAAAGGTTTATAATTAAAATATAAATAATGCCCTTAGGAAATTAACCATAAGTTTTTTAAGGGGTGCCAAAATAATCCACATTTCTCTGATACGATGTTAGCATCTATGTTTTGTGATGTAGTTTCTCGTGTTAATTGAGTATAATTCACATAATGAAAAAGTCCCAGTGGTGTTAACGATGTTCACAATCCTGTGCAACCGGTA
Organism: Ailurus styani; assembly: GCA_002007465.1. Taxonomy (NCBI): domain Eukaryota; kingdom Metazoa; phylum Chordata; class Mammalia; order Carnivora; family Ailuridae; genus Ailurus; species Ailurus styani. The sequence continues at coordinate 546,785 of LNAC01000311.1, read as the reverse complement.
CCATTATTTGGTTCCAGACCTTGTTCATCACCCTCAAAGGAAGCTCTGTACCCGTTAAACAGTCACTCACTATTTCTCCTTTCTCCCAGCCCTGGGCAGCCTCTACTCTGCGTACATGTCTATGGATTTGCCTATTCTGAGTACTGCACATAAATGGAATCATACTATGTATTACCTTGTGTGTTTGGTTTCTTTCACTTTGCATGTTTTCAGGGCTTATCTATGTTGTGGCACATATCAGTACTTCGTTACTTTTTAATTTTTTTAGTTCCTTAAAATATTGATTGATTGGGGCGCCTGGGTGGCTCAGTGGGTTAAAGCCGCTGCCTTTGGCTCAGGTCATGATTCCAGGGTCCTGGGATCGAGGCCCACATCGGGCTCTCTGCTCAGCAGGGAGCCTGCTTCCTCCTCTCTCCTCTCTCTCTGCCTGCCTCTTTGCCTACTTGTAATCTCTCTCTCTGTGTCAAATGAATAAATAAAATCTTAAAAAAAATTGATTGATTGATTGATTGATTTTAGAGCAAGAGAGAGTGTGTGAGCATGGGGAGGAGCAGAGGGGGCAGGAAAAGGACAAGTAGACTCTTTGCTGAACTCGGAGCCTAACGCGGTGCTCATTCTCATAACCCTGAGATCCTGACCTGAGCTGAAACCAGGAGTTAGATACTTAACTGACTGAGCCACCCAGGCATCCCACTTCATTCCTTTTTAAGGCAGAATAATACTCCATTATACGGATGGACCACATTTTTATTTATCCACCAGTTGATGGGTGTTTGAGTTGTTTACCCTTTTTGGCTATTGTGCATGATGCTCCTATGACCATTTGTGAAAGTTTCTGTGTGGACATATGATTTCAGTTCTTTCAGCCATATACCTAGGGTGGAATTACTGGGCCCCATGGAAGCTCTATGTTTAACTTTTTGGGGAACCACCAGATTTTTTCCAAAGCAGCACCATCATGTTTTATAGTTTTTAATGCTGTCTGAGATACTTGGAAGAAATGAGAGAAAAGTTTATTAAAATGTTAACCTGAGACTATTAGTGCTCAGAACAGCACTTCTGACAAGCTAATTGGAAGTCTCAATTTGCCTATTTCCTTTTCAGATCAAAACATTGAAATATAAACCCATACCATAGAAATAGTGTCAAATTTTTTATGCCCTCTTACTCTTCTACCCACCCACTTCTCCTAAAAGTTTGGAATATGATTGGAATTGATGATGTTTCCTTTCACATAAGTATTGGTCTCTAAAAGTGATATATTGAGGTTCCTGCTCTGCTTTTCCTTAGTGTGTTTCATGTTTTATTATATTATATTATATTATTTTTTATTATATTAGGTTATTAATGCAGAGACATCAAACATTGCTCTTTTATTTTTTTTAAGACTTTATTCATTTGAGAGAGAGAGCATGAGCAGGGAGAGCGGCAGAAAGAAAAAGAGAAGCAAATTCCCCGCTGAGCAGGGAACCCGCTGCAGGGCTGATTCCAGGACCCCTGGGATCATGCCCTGAGCTCAAGGCAGATGCTTAACTGACTGAGTCACCCAGGTGCCCTGAACATTGTTCTTTTAACAGAAAACATTCTTGAAACAAAATTCAACATAGATTTAATTACTTACAATTAAATTTTCTTGGATATACTACTATTTTCAAAAATGCCACATAAAGACCTCACCTAGAAATCTTTATGTCAGGACATTGTGTTAATGTAGTAGGTAGTTTAGAGATGCTTTTGCCTCCTCGGCTGATGACATTACTTGTATCTGGGCTTCCACTGTTGTCAGTAGTCATTATCAACTCTTCAATCTCCTACATGTGTTCTAGCAAATATTTATATAGCATTCGTAAGTTTATATAAAATGAAATCATTATAAAAAATAAAGTAAGTTGGTTTTATTGAGGGTATAGAATTTTAGAGCAGAAAGGGTGCTCAAGAGAAATAACATTTATGGCATGATTTCTGATGCTAGATTGGAGCTTAAGTGCTTTTGATGCCATATCTCATTTAAAGTGACAATCTATGTGAATTTTGTGCTTGGAAGAAGAATTGAGATTATCAGTCATTCTAAAAAGCTTGAAGTGAGCTTTCGTTCTCTCTCTAGGATAAATTAGTCTTTATTTCTGTGTGGGTATATTATAGAGATTGATTTGTTCTCTTAGAGTAATGAAAAATTAAAGGAGTTCTTTTTTAAGGCAAATTTCTCTCAGGTTTTAAACTATGAAAATCAGTATCATTGTGGACACTGAATGTGTTGTTTACTAAATTCTATAATCTTATCCTATAATTTTCGTTATTTTTGCAATTATTTTGGTGCCTAAAATAATTTATGTTATTGTGTTGGGTAACATTATATCTATTTTACTTCTGAAATATCTGAGAACAGGTAGATGCATCTGAGCTAGAGAAATACTAGATTTTAATCAGATCTTTTTGTCTGAATACTGACTCTTTTAAAAAGCTTCTTTTGGGGGGGTGGGAACATGGTATTAATTTTACAGTTGATAAGCTTCTATACTAAGTAGAAGTAGAGCAGAAACTACAAATCAGAAATCTATCCCAAAAAATTAAAAATAGAACTACATGTGATCCAGCAATTCCACTTTTGGGTATATATCTGAAGAGAATGAAATCACTATCTTAAAGAGTTATCCACATCCCCATATTCACTGCAGCATTATCTACAATGAAAACATAGAAACAACCTGAGTGTCCATCAGTTGATGAATGGATAAAGAAAATGTGATACACATACACACACTGGAATATTCAGTAATAAAAAAGGAAATATTACTATTTACAAAAATAAAAAAATGGATGGAACCTGAAGGCATTATGCTAAGTGAAAGACAAATACTGTATGATCTCACTTATATGTGGAATCTAAAAAAACCCCAAGGTCCCAGAAAGAGAGAACCGATCTGTGGTTGCCAGAGAGGGGGTGTGGGGAATAGGGGAAATGTGTGAAGGTGGTCAAAAGGTACAAATTTCCAGTTATAATGTAAATTAATTCCAGGGATGTAACGTGCAGCATGGTGACTGTAGTTAAAAATACTGTATTCGGGAGGCACCTGGGTGGCTCAGTTGGTTGAGCATCAGACTCTTGGTTTCAGCTCAGGTCCTGATCTCAGGGTTGTGAGATTGAGCCCTGTGCTCTGCATGCGTGGTGTCTGCTTCAGTTTCTCCCTCTCCCTCTGCCTCCCCTCCTCCCCCAGTACTCTGTTTCTCTCAGATTAATTAATTAATTAAAAAAATACTGTATTGGGTATTTGGAAGTTGCTGTGAGAGTAGAGCTTAAATGTTCTTATCACAAGAAAATTTGTAACTGTATGGTGATGGATGTTAACTAGACTTACTGTGATCATTTTGCAATATATACATAAATCATTATGCAGTACACTTTAAACTAATACAGTGTTCTATGTCAATTAAATCTCAATAAAACCAGAGGGAAAAAAATCTTTCCAGATCCAATATTGGTGGCTGCTATTTTTATTTAGTTACTGGTTTTTAAAGGGAAAGAAGTTGGGGAAATTTTGGAGGTCAAGTTCTATATCATGAAAACCCACTTTAGTGATTTATACATACTTAGCAATAGTATAAGTGATCTCTGACCAAAACATGATTTCTACAGAGGAATAGCTATCGTGGCTGATGGAGTATCTGCTGACACTGTATGATTCTTGGTGTTCAAACTGCTTTTGTTGCCAGGATAAAGGAAGATGTTCCTTCGTTGGAAATTGTAATGCATTTCTCCATAGAAAGAGTATGGTTCAAATGGTACTTTTAAGTCTAGTTATTCATTCATAAGTAAATATTTTAAGCTCCTGAGAGAAGGCAGGCACTATGTTATATACCGTTTATGTTTACAAGGATACACAGTTGAATGAAACCAGGTGTGACATAATGTCTACTCTCACATAAGAGCTATTTTTTGCTGGCTTTTGGAGAACAAAAGAAGTGGTTGAAAGTCATTTAACATGGTTATATTTCTTCCTTTTTTTCCCTATGGTTTTAGGTATGTAGGGAGTAAGTTTGTTTTTGGTGATTGCCCAGGGCCTCAAATTTATTTCATAAGTTTGTTTCTTTGGAAAAATGTTTCCCACGCTTTATAACAAAGTATCACAGAACCTGGGGAAGACAGTCTGTGCATAAGTTGGAGACTTTGCCTATTTTGAAATGAAAAAATTCTTGTCTCAGCATTACTGAGTTAATGTACAGTTGGTACAAAGTTTTCAGTTCTAATTGCTGACTTGCTTAGTGAGTGAATGATTGATCACAATCAACTAGAACTTGTAAGATAAAGCATGGTGACCTGAGTAGTTTTTCTGGTACTGTCAATTCTTTAGTGTGATAAGTATTTTTATAAACAATTTTTCTGTTTCTCTTGGATAGTCAGTGTCTCTCCCTCCCTCTTTTTTCAGGAGACCTCCGTGAAAGGGTTGGAAGAAGCCTTGATGTTTGAGTAGACAAGGTAAGCCGTCAAGTAAACTCTTCAGTGTTGTGACAATTGAATTGGTTGATTTGATATCAAAAAAGAATTTTAGTTATTTAAAGAAGAGTGAATTATTAACTGTGTTAATATTTATAGCTACCATCACTGTAAGCACTTCATGTTCATTTTCTGATTTAAGCCTACCAACAGTCCTGTGAGAGATACAATTACACCCACTTTATAGACTAGGTAGCTGAAGCCCAGAAACCTACACATTTCTGCCCTTGACGCCATGTGTTTGATAAGAGTTGAGATAGTGTGGAAGTAATGTTACTGCTTTCTTGCTCTTTTTTCCCCCTCAAACTTATCTGTTCTCATTATTTTTTCCTTTGTGGGACAATTTTGTGGGACTTCTTTGCTTCCAGAGGTAAGATTTAGTTGTTGAGGTGGGTTTTCCGCACTCTTGCCCCATCTTCCATGTTCTTTTATATACACTCGTTTCAAGGTTATACAGTTCAGCAAGTTAAGTTAGTCAGGCATTTTCAAACAGGGATTCTCAGTCCCCACCCTCATTCCCCCTTCTCAGAGGTGACTGTTCTGCCTCTCCTTGCTTTTTGGGATTTACCTGTGGTTTCTCAAGTAGCATATTTGAATTGATGTTACCTGAGTTTTCAGTTTAGGGCATAACTTGTTTATATGATTTTCTGTGTCCTTATCACTAACAGAACTCAGAAGTCCCTATCAGTTGCCCAAAGTTCCTGTTTTCTTTCACATCATTTATTCTGTTAATGTTATCATCTTGAAGAAGTCCCTCCCAGGGCAAAGTGCTGCCATACTGAGTCGCTTCTGCTTTCCCATAGTGCCCAGCACTCATTCTAGGGGCTCTCTTTTCCTTTGTGTTGGATCTCCTATTTCCTCTTTCCTGTGTGGTCTTTCTTTCTTGGTTCACTCCCTCATTTTGCTCCTCTACGGCCTCTCCTGTATGGATACTAAATTATCTTGATTGGACCTCTGATTTCCTTATCTGTTTTTTTCCCCCTTATTATCGTCTGTTTTATTCTCTATTCTTTCTGATGAATTTCCCTAAGTTTAATTTCCAAGTTCTCTTTTTTTAAAAAAGATTTTATTTATTTATTTGAGAGAGAGAGAAAGCGCACAAGCTGGGGTTGCTACAGAAGGGGAGGGAGAAGCAGGCTTCCCTCAGAGAAGAGAGCCTAATGCCAGGCACATCCCAGGACCCTGGGACCATGACCTGAGCCCAAGGCCTCCGCTTGACTGACTGAGCTACCCAGGCACCCCAAGATTAAGCTGTTTCTTAAAGAACTTTCAACCAACCTGCCTTATTTGATGTTACCTTCACCCCTGTTTCCAGAATCATATCTTCCTGTACCTTTTGAGAATTCTGTGGAGTAAATCAGGTTGGTTTTTGGCTTTCCACCTTCCCGGTTTAAGATTCAGCTTTCCTGGATCTGCTAGTAGTTACCACTGTTCTGCTTTCCAGCCTTCAAACTTTGTTTGTGCCTTAAAAATACCTTATTAGCATTTTGGGAAAGAGTGAAATTAAATATATATGTTCAATCTTTCCATCTTCCCAGAAACTATTGCTAGATTTTTTTCATTTGCTTAGGCATTTATTTATCTATTCATTTTTTTATTGTGATAAAATACACATAATGTTTTTAACCATTTTAAAGTGTGCAGTTCAGTAGGAATAAGGTACATCCATGATGTTGTGTACCCATCACCACTGGCTGGTTCCAGAACTTTTTCATCACCCCTAAAGGGAGTCCTGTACCCATTAAGCAGTCATTCCCTACTCCCCCCTCCCTTTCCCCAGCCCCTGGCAACCACTAATCTGCTTTCTGTCTCCGTGGGTTTGCCAGATACGGTGAGACTTTTTAAGACAGAGTAATCAGGCAAGGCTTCTTTGGAGAGAGGATATTTGAGCGGAAACCTAATGCGGGGGGTGTGTGTGTGTGTGTGTGGGAGGCAGCATCAGAAGTGTTGGGGAATGAATCCTGCCGCTTCTTTAGATGTACAAAGTTACAAGGTTTTGTTATTGTCACCCTGAAAACCAACAGAAGCCAAGTAAGAATCATAGTTTTAAAAACCCACCAGCCAGTAAAGATACAAGGAAACCTAAATGAACCAAACCCCAGAAAGTAATTAAAGCTTCACAGTAGAGAGGAGACGCATGGCTGTTCTGGGGTAGAAGAGCCCAAGGAAGAGGAACCTGCCACAGATGGGGGAAAGGAGAAACCTGCCACACTTTGGGCTGGCCTGTTGTGATCCATGTGGGCGGGCTGGTGTGACACGCTAGAACCCTAAGGAGCCCCAGTTGCTCCTGTACCAAAGAACAAGTCCACCTCCCTGCTCTCACCCACAGGTCTTCACTGAATGCTCAGGGGTGATGAGCCACACACCTGGGCCAAGGAAGTTGAGCTGACAGAGACCCTACCTGAGGCACGCAGAACTCCCCCCAAGTGCACAGCAACCCCCCTCAGCAAGCAGAGGGCTGAGCAGGGGTGAAGGAGTAGACCTGGAGAGCTGAGAGAAACACCACGAGTGCCGCAGGTTTTCAGTTATGGAAGGCTGAAGGCAGGGAGAGAGCTGGAGATGACCCTTCCCTGCCTCCGCATCCCCACGCTCCGCAGCCCGAGGCTTGCAGTTCCTGAGTACTGAACACAGGGCAGGACAGGTAAGAGAAACTCCTCTAATTCATTCCAGGCCTTCCCACAATGTAGGAAGCCGCCCTCCAACGGGAAGCCTGGGGAGGAACAGTCTGAGAGAGGTCACCTGGGTTGCAGCAAGCAAGGCGTAGGACTGGAAAGCAGAGAATCCCTAGCAAATGAAAAACCTGGCAGTCATGCTTAAAGCAGAGAGAGAGCTCCCGTTTTTTTCATTTTTAAAAATAAACTTTATTTTTTGGAATGGTTTTAGTTTTTTTAAATATTTATTGATTTATTTGAGAGAGAGAGTACAAGTGAGCACAAAGGGGTGGGGAGGGGAAGAGAGGGAGGGAGAGAGAGAATCCTGCTAAGACTCCCTGCTGAGCACGGAGCCCATGGAATAGTTTTAGTTTTATAGAAGAATCCCAAAGGTAGTACAGAAATTTCCCATAAGCCCCATACTGAGCTTCCCCTATAATGAATACCTCTGGTAGTATGGTATATTTATTATAGTAATGAAGTAGTGTTGATATGTTATTTTTATGTAATGTGCATACTTTATTCATATGTTCTTTGATTTTACCTAATGTCCTCTTTCTGTTCCAAGATCCCATCCAGGGTTTCACACTTGACTTAGTTTTCATATCTCTTTAGGCTCCTCGGGGCTGTGGTAGTTTCTCAGACTTCCCTTGTTTTTGATGACTTTGGCAATTTTGAGGAGTATTGTTGAGGTGTTTTAGAGAATGTCCCTCTATTACTATTTGTCTCATATTTTTCTCATGATTAGGGTGGGGTTTTAGGTTTTGGGGAAGAAGACCACAGAGGCTAATTGCCATTTTCATCAGGACATATTAAGGGTAGGTGACTTATCAGTGTTAATGTTGAGCTTGTTCGCCTGGTTGAGGTTGAGTTTTTCAAGTTTCTCCACTGTATAGTTACCTTTTTTCTCTCTTTCCATACTTATTCAAAGACCACACTTAAGAAATGGGTAGTTTTGCTGTCTGTCCTTGAGGGTGGAGCATCTATGTAAATTATTTGGAATTCTCCTGTATAGGAAATTTGTCTCTTTTCCCCTCATTTATTTATTTAGTCAATCGTTTTCTTTAATTTTCTTTTTTTAAAAAAGATTTTATTTATTTATCTGAGAGAGAGAGTGAGAGAGAGAGAGAGAGAGAGCATGAGCCAGGGAAGAGCAGAGGGAGAGGGAGAAGCAGACTCCCCACTGAGCAGGGAGCCTGATGCCTCTTGATCCTGGGTCTCCAGGATCATGACCTGAGCTGAAGGCGACTCTTAATGGACTGAGCCACCCAGGTGCCCCCATTTTCGTTAACAGTATGAACTCATGGATATTTATTTTATACTTGAGTTTATAATCCAATTACTACTTTATTTATTTTGTTGGTGAAATTGTTCCACCTTTGACCAATGGGAGCTCTTTCAGTTGACTCTTAGGGCTCTTTGACATAATCCCATCAATGTGTGTGTGTGTGTGTTTCTTACTTCCCGCACTATGTGATACTCCAGGTTTATTTGTATATTTCCTGCCACAGTCCTTCAGTCAGCCATTTCTACAAGGGTCCCTGGTTCCTTTTATTAGAGAATGGGGAAACCAAGATCTAGGTGTTAGATGTGCTTGTTGCTGCTGGGGTATTGTGCTTGCAGGCCTTCTTAACTGACACAGCCAGGAAATATATGTACAGCTACTAATCTGTATATATACACATATCTATAAATATTTCTATATAGCCATCTACATCCATATTAAGTTAAATATGAGTTTGTACTGACATGTCCAACTCAAATCCATTGCCACTTAGATCATTCTAAATTCCTCCCCTTGTTTATCTGTAAACTCTTATTCTCCTAGTGAGAAACCTGGCTCACACCATCTGCCATCCGTTTGCTTAACTGTCACAGCCTACACATAAAGCACTCCCACGGTTTTGAAAGCCCATGGCTTAGCCGTGAAGCACAGGCAGGTCTCTGGAATCCTACCTGGGCTTGGATCCCAGACTCTGCTCTAGCAAAAGTCCTGAGTCCCAGCCTTTAAATATTTGAAGCCAGTGAGAGACTACATCAAACTAAAGCTGCATCAAAGCCCAGCCCCAGATTAATGACAGACGAGACTGTCATTCCAGTGGCCTGACAGAGGGTCACGTCTCTTTCTAGAAGTGAAATATCACTTACTTAAGTCATGAATGCATTTTTATACAGAATATCTGGCTTATAATAAAAAATTATAAGGCACAAGAAAAAGCCGGAAAATGTGACCAAATATCAGGAGAGGAAATAACCAGGAGAGGAAGACCCAGAGGTAATCCAGGTGGTAGAATTATCAGACAGACACATAAAGACAACTATGAAGAAAAGAATGCTAGAGGAGCTAATGGTAAAGGTGGGCAACATGCATGAGCAGATGGCAATTTTTAGCAGAGTCATGGAAACTCTACCACAGAACCAAATGGAAATTCTAGAAATGAAAACTACAGTATTAGAGGTGAAGATTGGGCTTACACATGGGCTTAACAGCTTCTTTCCATGTCAGAAGATAGGATCAGTGAATGTGGAGCCCTGTCAATGGCACATTCCAACGTGACAAAGGAGAGAGCAGAGAGGAGGGGAGAGGGAGTAAAGAACTCCTCCACCTGCGGGATGACGTCGGTCTAATGTATGTGCACTTGGGGTTTTCAAAAGAGGAGAGAAGTAGCAGAAGACATTCTTGAGGAGACCATGGTCCAGAACTTCTGGTCCAAAACTGATGAAAGACCTCAATTCACAGAATCAAGAGGTCAGCAAGCCCCAAGTAGGCTAAATACAAAACAAAACAAAAAGAAACCAATGAATCCACAACAACAAAAATCCCAGAACTACACACGTCATAATCAAACTGCTGAACATTAAAGAGTAGATCTCACAAGCCAGTGAGTAAAAGACACAGTCAATACACAGGAATAACAGTATGAATTATGGCTAAATACTCACCAGAAAAAACTGGAGGCTTCAAGCCAGTGGAATGAGATCCACAAAAGTGCTGAAGGGAAACCAAACCAAACCAAACACCCTGTCAGCCTAGAATTCTATCTTGAGAAGGAAGTCTACAAAAACCAAGGTTAAAACAAAGATATTTCCACACAGATTAGAAAGTGAAAGAATTTATCTCTAGCAGATGTGAACTGCCACAAAATGCTAAAAAATGTTCCACAAGGTAAAGATAAAAGAGGCCAGATGGAACCTTGGGTCTACAGAAAAGAATGAAGAACACCAGGAATGGTAAATACTGGTACCAATATGCAGGAAAACCTTCTGGTACCTTCACATATAATAGATACATGTGGACTATTGGGTATTTTAAGCAGAAATATTAACACATGTGGGGTTTACAGCTTATATAGAAATAGAATATAATACCACGAGAATGCCAGAAGAGGGAAATGGAATTATGCTGTTCTAAATTCCATACACTGAATTAGTGCACTTTTATTTGTGTGTAGACTGTAATAACTTCAAGGTGCATATTTTAATCTCTAGACCAACCACTAAAAAAAATAACACAAAGAAGGGTACTCTAAAAGTGGTATATTTTCCCATGTAGGATTAACCATCTTGAACATTGCCCTCCTGTTGTACACTGAAAAACAGGATTAAAATATATGAAACTGCTGCTTTCAGATATTGGAAAACAGTGCAGGATGGTGACCCTTGAAAGAAATGACATGAGTGCTGTAGGTGCCCCAGTACACTGGCTGTAGGCACTTTCTAGATTTCAGCAGAGTAGGGAAACCCAGAAAGAGCCCAGGAGAGTTTAGAGAAGCTAAAGCACCTGGAATTTGTGGGATAAAAAACTGGAGCAGAGGATACTACATGGAAATCCATAGAACGAGGAGATCTCTGGAGACCTATAGAAGGGTCCTCTAGAATCTTTTGTTGAATACTCATCTGCATATGCAAAGTGGGAAACCCTACAATGCTGGGGAAAGCCACACTGGAAATCAGCACGCAGGATAATTCCAGGAGCTCACACAGAGCTTGGAATAGTGTGTGTTTCTACTAGGCATCGAGGAGACACTGTTTCATACGTGGACATTGGCTGGACATCTTGTAGTGGGATTAAATTAGCCATAGACTGAAGCCCCCTCTAATCCCACCCTAACAAAGCTCAGAAGCATGTTTGGAAAGTATCAAGTGAATTGTAAGTAACTCAACCGTGTGCCAAAATGGAATCCATCGCTCTTGAAGTAAATACAGTAAAAACCAACACCCAGCAATTAAAATGTCCAGCATCAAATTCTTGAGTGGGGGGGGAAACTGTTTCTACCTCTTTTATGTGTCAAACGACTTGTGTCTAGGGGATGTAAAGAACTGCAAAAGCCCAACAGCAAAATGAGCAAAAGAGGAAACGTCCACTATCAAAATGAGGAAAAGCCACGACTTTCCAAAGGAGGACATACTAGTGGTCAGGAAACACGTGTGAAGGGACTGAGCATCACTTAGTCAGCAGGGGAGTAAAGCAAACGTAAACTCACAACGAGGTACCATTTCACACCCTCTAGAATGACTAACAAGAAAAAGACTAACACTACTTAGCATTGGGGATGGTGTGATACAACTGGAACCACACATTGCTGGCGATTGTGCAAAATGGCACAGCTACTTTGGGGAGCCATTTGGCAATTTCTAATGAAATTAAACACATGCCTATCCTCTGATTTGTCAGTTCTACTCCTAGGTATTTAATGAAGAGAAAGGAAAACATATGTCTGCAAATCTATGAATCAAGTATTCATTGCAGCCTTATTCGTAATAGCTAAAAATTGGAAACCACTGAAGTGTCTATCTATAGGAAAATGGGTAAGTTGTGGTTGTTCACAGACCCCAACAACTGATATACCCAGCAACACAGATGAGTCTGAAAACCACTGTGTGAAGGGAAAGAAACTAGCATAAATGAACACATACTACTATATGGGTTATATGAAGTCCAAGAAAAGGCAAAGCTATTCTACACTGATAGAAATCAGAAAATAATTGTAGGTTGGAGAGGGAGGGACAGCGTTGAGGAAAGAACAGGAGGGAAATTCCTGAGGTCCCTGCAAATGTGCCATGTCTCGTTTAGGTGATGGCTCCGTGGGTGCAGACAGTCGTCCATAGTCATTGTTATAGGACTCTTAAGACCTGTGCCTATGATCGAATGTCTAATTACAAACATTTTAAATTTTAAAAACTTAAAAACTAGTAAACAAGAGTCTAGGGGAAGAATGTTAATGCAAGTGCTGTAGGTGCTGGGGCATACTTTAAGATTATTATTATTATTTTAGAAGACTTTATTTGTCAGAGAGAGAGAGAGAGAGAGAATGTGTGAGCACAAGTAAGGGGAGTGGCAGGCAGAGGGAGAAGCAGGCAGAGGGAGAGGGAAAAGCAGGCTCCCTACTGAGCAAGGAGCCCGATGATGATGATGATGATGAGGAGGAGGAGGAGGAGGATGGTGACGATGATGATGATGGTGATGTAGGACCTGGACTGGACCAGCCCCTGGGATCATGACCTGAGCCGAAGGCAGATGTGGAACTGATGAGCCACCCAGGTGTCCCACACGTTAAGATATTAGAGGTGAAAGGGAGAAAATGTAAGGTTAGGTCAGGCAGGTAGCTCTGTCATCTGTACTTTGTTACATTTACTTACTGTTTCAACTTGCCAAGCAATGGGTTTTAAAGTTTGAATATTTAATTTCTTGAAAGCTTAGTATCTCATTGCCAGTTCATTAAAGCTAGAAGTGAGAGAGAGAGACCTGGATGGGGGAGGGTAGAGAAGAGGAAGAGAGAAGGAGAAGGGGAGGGAGGGGAAGGAGGGAGAGAGAAAAATGAGTCAGATAAGAAGGAAGCAAGGGATTAAAAGCTGTTTTCTTAGAAGCCATTCATTATTTACCTCATTATGAAGTTTATAGTGAACCCACCCAGTGGAATTCTTTGATAGTGATGCTTCTTTATACTGAAGTCTTGTTCTTTTCACACCTCTTTAAATAAGCCAGTGCTCTGTGAGGGTACTTGGTGGCTCAGTGGCAGGGTTCTAGCACGGGCGTGGGAAGACAGGAAAGCAGAAGGCAGTTTGGAGCAGTGGTGAGGAGCGTAGGCTCTAACATCCTGTCCTCCAGCCCCTGCTCTGTGACCTTCAGGCTATGTGACCCGGGCAAGTATTCTGAGTGGGGCACGGGGAAAGCAGTTAGGAGGCTGTTGCCAATCATCCAGACCATGGTGGTTTGAACCAGGGTGGTAGCAGGTGAAGGGGGAGAAAAGTGGCCAAATTCTAAAGGAATCTTAAAGGGCAGGCTAGAGAGATTTGATGAGTTAAGAGAAAAAGAAAGCCGTCGGCGAGAACACCAAGCTTTTTGGCTTGAGGAGCTGGAAGGATGGAGTCCCCATTGGCTCAGTGTGACTTTTTACAAAGGAACGTCAGGGCTTACACTGCGAAGTTTCTTTCCTTTGGTTTGTTCGTTTTGTTTTTCATATTTTTTTAGGGAATGGGTGGAGATGGTAGAAACCCTGGGGGTTGGCAGGCAGACCTCTGGAACCCAGCGTATGCTTAAAGACCTTTATTACCCCTCTTTGAGTTCCTTCCTGTTGCTATTACATGGTGTGGGGGAGGGGGAAGCAAAGTGCCATATTTTAGGATTTGACTGGAATTCCTTAGAAAGCATGAGCCTCGGACAAGTTACATCTTGCCGTCCGAGACGTTTCCCAGGAAGACTGGATCCAAAAGGTTTATTTTTTAAAAGATTTATTTATTTATTTGTCCGAGAGAGTGTGAGCATGAGCAGAGGGAGTGGCAGGCAGAGGGAGAAGTGACTTCCCACTGAGCAGGGAGCCCCATGCGGGCTCTATCCCAGGACCCTGGGATCATGACCTGAGCTGAAGGCAGACACTTAACCAACTGAACCACCCAGGGGCCCTGGATCCAAAAGGTGTAATACCTTTCGTCTGCAGTTTCATAAGTACCTGTCTGCAGAACCTGATGGCCAGATTCTTTTATCCCCCTTGGTTGCCAAACACGTTAATTCTCTTCTCTACGTCATTTAATTCTTGTCTCCATTGTGAGATTCTCAAATGCATGTTGTAATTTTTAGATACTATTCAACCTTATTTCCATTAGTATTTCATTATTTTAAAAATTGTACAAGAGGGGCGCCTGGGTTACTCAATCAGTTGAACGTCTGCCTTGGGCTCAGGTTGTGATCTCAAGGTCCTGGAATGAGCCCCACGTTGGGGCTCCCTGCTCAGCAGGGAGTCTGCCTCTCCCTCTTCCTCTGCTCCTCCCCCACTGCTTGTGCTCGCTCTCTCAAAAAAAAAAAATAAATGAAAAATCTTTAAAAAATTGTACAGGAAAACTGAACAGAATGTTTTCTTTCACCCTTAAATTGTTCCTATTATTATGAAGTTTCTGATAAAATGTAGTAAAAGGCGCACTCTTCACTAATAGAACATTTATTCATGTATTTGTGTGGTTCTTAACTTGGTGACTGTATAATGTATCTCTAAACCGAGACATTTGAAGAGTGGAAAGGGAAACTGACTGACCAGGCCACCAGGATAGCACACTTAAACTAAGACTCTTCCGGGAAAATCCAAGTGTCTGGTCACAATATTCTGATGGTAACAAAGCAGCTAGATTAAGGCTTGCTTCCTGTTCAAATGCTGGGACTTCACGGGGAGAAAGGTTCATGTCTGCAGTAGGGTGTGGGAAGGAGACATTTCCCACCACGTTGCACGCAGGACTAAGGAGGCCCGTACTCGGCAATGGGACTGTGATGACACTTCTCACTTGAAAACAGAGTGTTGCAGAGGAAATCAATCAAATCACGCAAGGAGATTTAAGGAATTGGTTGTCTGCTCGTGGGTTTGCCTTACTAGCTGTTAGTTTAGTTATAAGAATGAATAGTAGCTTTAAATCTCAGTTGTTTCTGTTTTTAGGACAAATACTTTATCTTTCATCCTTTCGTAGGTCACAAAGTGTGGCACTGTTCTGTCGTTTTAAATGGGAAATTCAGGTACTAGCATTTAGTGGCTATTGGTGACTCTTAAGAATAGAGTTCGGCGTGAATGTACATAATATGGGAGTAACATCCCTTGTTACTTCTTAGCACAATGACGTAGGATAACAGATTGGACTGATTCAGTGAGGTTAAAGCAGAAAAGAGTTATTTCTTTTTTGCCACCACTTGTATCAGTTACCATGGAGAACAAATATTTTTCTTACATAGGAGGGGAAATGGTTTCTAACTTCAGTATAAATCATGGTAAACTGAATACTGTGTTTTAAACTATAAAATACAGTCTTTCTATATATAACTTTTTATAGTTTCCTTGTTTTATATATAGAGAGAGGATTTTTTTAAATGTAATATAAAGATATTATATGTCTTTATGGTTTTTAGTGGTCATGTAGTTTGGCTTTGTATGGCTGGGCCGTAACTTATTTAATTGACCTCAGTGGGTACACTTTGTCCTCATCTTTTTTTTTTTTTTTAATTTTACACAATACTGGTATGAGTATCCTTGTAGTAAGTCAGTGAGAGTGTATACGATGTTTTCTCTTTGAGGTTAAACTCTTAGGAGTGTAACTGTGGGGCCAAAGCAAGGCAGAATTGTAAGACTTTTGGTATATATTGCCATAGTCCTTTAAAACCCTATGAGTAGAAGTCATTTCCCTGCACGCTTGCAACTTTTAAGTGAATCTTTGCTAGTTTGATAGATAGAAATGTTTTCTCACTAACTTACTAATTTTTCTTTCATGTCATTAGGAGGACACATGTGTTCTTTGTTTTTAACCTTGTATTTTTTCTATGCTATATACCTGCTTATCTTCTTACCCCATTATTTTATTACTCTTTGTATATTAAGGATATTCATCCAAATGTAATTTAAAATTCACGGTTTTTTTCTATTTGGACATATCTAGGGAAATGCAAATGAAACTGCAGTAAAGTAGCTCAGTACCCTTACTAGTAAAATTATTTTTTCAGATGCTAACAAAGTTGTTTCAAGCAGGAACTCTCTGCCATCTTTGTGGCATTATAAACTGTTCAATTCTTTTGCAAATGACATGGTAACCTACATTAAGAGCTGTAACAATGAACATGTCTTTGACCCAATAATCCCATTTCTGGGAGTTTACCACCAAAAAATAATTGAAAAGTGATGTTGAATGTCTCAAATCATTTATTGCAGCAAGGGCTATACTAATGACAAGTTAGAAACAAATTAATGAATTGGAGAGTAATGGTTAACTAAATTAGATTCATCATTAGAGTATTAAGTGAGCATTAAAGATGATTAGGAAGATAATAGATTGACATAAAAGGGGGGCCCTATAAAACCATTGAAGCAGAATACAAAATTATTTCAATTTTATGGTTACAATTATGTGAAAATACACATAAAAAACAAAACCTTGGAGGAAACGCCATGGGTTGGTTTTTGTTTGTCTTACCAAGTACATGTGTGTAGAGTTTCCGAGGTTTGAGACTAACATTTACTGAGCGAGTACCGTGTGCCCATCTCACAATAACACTGTAGGATGGGGCATGAGGTTATTCTCAATTGACAGGTAAAGAAACTTAATTCTCATTTGACATGTAAAGAAATCTAACTCTTTATTATAGTTGTTTGCAGATATCTACAAAAGTAGCAAGAATAGTAATGATGAGCCCCATGTAACTATCATCTAGCTTCTACAATTTCAAGTTTACATTTTTAGTAAGTTGCAGAGTAGAGTTGTAACTGTATCTCTCCTACTCTGAAACCCATGCTTCTCATCACAACCCTGTCTTGCCTCTTCATTTTGTCCTTTAATGCTATTGAATAACTTTAGGATGCTTAGGGTTTTTGGTAAAATGGACATGGAAAGGCATTATAACAGTGAGTTTTATAAGGCAGAGAAAGCACTCTCTTTTAACCACATATATTTTGTAATAAGCATTTTTAGTTGCAGTGTTCTGCAAAGACAAAACTTGCTGATACAGTTCATCCTGTTTTATAAATCTTTGACCCATTCATCAGACTCTGACCACTCTAAAGATAAAGGGTTATGGTTGTATTAGTCTTTCTGACTGAAGTGGCCTTCTGCAGATTGAGAAATTGGCTAATCATTAACTACGGTAATGGATGTGTGCTTGCAAGTTTCATCTGGTATCTTAATGAGCTTTAACCCTCTGAGTACACCCCACACATATCCTAGAATCATTGCAATTTATCAGTTGCCTATAACTTAACTTTCTAGTCTGTGTATTTTTGCTTTGATAAATAATTTGTCCCCCCCCATCCTGTACCCCTGTTCACTCACTCACAACTCCTGTCAATTATAGGATTTTGTAGCACTAGCCTTAGATATAAAGACCTTAAAAAAAAAAAATTCCTCTTCAGCGCCTGGGCGGCTCAGTGGGGTAAGCCTCTGCCTTCAGCTCAGGTCATGATCTCAGGGTCCTGGGATCGAGGCCTGCATCAGGCTCTCTGCTCAGCAGGGAGCCTGCTTCCTTCTCTCTCTGCCTGGCTCTCTGCCTACTTGTGATCTCTCTCTCTGTGTCAAATAAATAAATAAAATCTTAATAAAATAAAATAAATTTAAAAAATTCCTCTTTTCTGAATTAACAGGACCATACTTTTTAGTCCATTTTTTGGTGTGTGTGGGGGAAGTTCCACACTTACCGGGGTGTATATTTAGATAAGTAAAGGCATACTGAAATAATTAATAAGGACAGATAACCTTGTGTATTATAGAGCTGACATCTCTTGTCCTAGGAGATCTTCTCTGAACTCTCAAGATGCCTTGTGTCATCCCTGTGTGGTTCCCATGTAGGGCTCTGAATTTGGGGACCTTTGGCCTCATGGCCTTTAACCATAAACCATATAGAGTTGAGTCCAAGGACTGTGTAATCCAGTCTGGATACAGGGTCCTTTAGTCAGATTTTCTCTTCAAGAAAGAGGGTAAATAGAACATTGCTTTGTTTTTTTTTTTTAAATCTACTGTGATTATATCAAATATAGCAAGACTGGAAGTATGTCTGATGCTCGGAGAGTGGTTGGTTAAATATCCATTGGTAGAGCATAATTGGATATTTAGTAGTTAAATGAATGAGACTAGATGTAATTCTGCAGAGTTGTGTGGAGTGAAAAGAAGAGGTGATTCAAGAAGAAAGAGAGAAGGACGAACCAGAGGGGAAGAGGAAGTAGGAAAGCATAGCATTCTAGAAATGGAGGGAAGAGAGTTTTAACAATTAGAGTCGTTCAGTACTGTGAGTACTTATTTGACAATTTGGACTTCACTGTTGTCTGAATGGAGGTAAGACATAGGAGTCCGATTACAGGACCTTCAGGAGAAAAGTTTAAGTGAGGACCCAGAAGCAGTGTCTTCTAGTCTCTGTAAACGTCTGGAGATTCCCTGTAGCACGTGTGTCTCTTGGGTTAGGCAACTGATGCTGCTTGCCGGGCTCCTGTGCCGGGATGGAGTGGGGAGGAAGGGGACTTGTGTTGGACTTCTTTTTTTCTGAACTTAGTTGATTTTAAATTTGTCACTACCTGTAGCCCCAAGAGGCTATGAAAACTGCAGGTAATGGGCACCCCTACTTTGGTTGGTTGCCCCCACCTTCTGCCTGCTAGGCACACCCCTGCATTTAATCCTGTGGCGGCTCAATAGCACTATTTTATGATTGTCATTTTGTGCTCCTATTGGACTAGAAGCTACTTAAAACTCCTTATTGTCGTTGCTTACTTCTTATTACCCAGCATACTGCCCAGCACGTAGTGTTAAGTGTTTGTTAGATGAATGAGTAAACCCACAATCATCGGTCTCTAAAGCACAAAGTAATTCCAATCTGATGCTCTCTCACAGAATCAAAAAAAGAATGTTTCAGGTAAGAGGAACTTATAAACAGTTTCAAATGGCAGTAAGGGAAGGATCAGAAACTGACCTTTGGATTTGGCCATTAAAGGGCATTGGTTTTCTTTTCTTTCTTTCTTTCTTTTTTTTAAAGATTTTATTTATTTATTTGACACAGAGAGAGAGATTACAAGTAGGCAGAGAGGCAGGGAGAGGAGGAAGCAGGCTCCCTGCTGAGCAGAGAGCCCCATGCGGGCCTCGATCCCAGGACGCTGAGATCCTGACCTGAGCCGAAAGCAGAGGCTTTAACCCACTGAGCCACCCAGGCGCCCAAAGGGCATTGGTTTTCATAGTAAAAAGCGTTATAGCAAAATGATTGGAGTAAGAGCCGTATTTAAGTGTGTTGGAGAATAAATGGGAAGTAAGAACAAAGAAACAACTTAGAAGTTTGGTTCTGAACTTCTAAACTAAAAATGCCCCCCCCCCGCCTTTTTAAGGTTTTATTTATTTATTCGAGAGAGCCAGGGAATGTATTCCAGAGAGCACAAGCAGGGGGAGCAGCAGAGGCGGAGGGAGAAGACTCCACTGAACAGGGAGCCCAACACGGGTTCCATCCCAGGACCTCTGGTCATGACCTGAGCTGAAAGCAGACACTTAAACCCGCCCAAGAAGTTTGGTTTTTTGTTTTGTTTTTTAAAACTTCGAGATTAAAGGGAAGAAACTGTTGTTGAGAAACCCAGAAATTTGCGAGAGGGAAGGTCATTATCATAGCAATTTTATGCATTTGATTTGAATATAAGTATTCTTACCTGCATGTCAGCATATTTTATTTTTCCCTCTTCTGATTGATGTTAATGCATCTTTAGAACTTGAAGGTTTTGGCTGTGCTATTAGGGGGGCCCCTAGTGGCCAATTTAATAATGACATATTAGTAGTAAAATGTTGGATGATCCGCTAGACCAGTTATTCTTTATGCAGGTTATTCTTTCTATGAGGGTTAGATAAGGTGGGATATATAGTTATAGTAATTACTGAGGCCTAGTCCTCTTTTATCTATCAAAACTTGACACCTAAACTTACTGTAATTTTGTTTCCATAGTAATAACTCACTATTATAAACCTTGAAAATTGCGGTATATCTTTGTTTTAGCTGCTAACACATTACTAACTGCCATCATTGTGCTCAACTCTTACTCTGCAATGTTAGATTTAGGTCCATTGTCCTACAACTATTGGACCATCATATTCAGTTTGTAGATTGTTAAAGAAAAGCCTAACTTACCAAGCAAAAAGGATTTGATTATTATGAAAACAATATATATTCATTATGCATCACAATAAGCTTTTAAAATATAGAAAAAATTTAAAAATCATCCTTAATGTTGCCTCTCAGTGTTTTCTTTCTAGAGTTTTTTTCTATTATAAAATATATCTGAACAATATAAGGAATACCTCTTTAACCACACCTCATTAAAAAAAAAAACAAGCATGTTCGGTACAGTTCAAGCCCTTTGTGTATCTTTACCTATTACATTCCCACTCCTCCCTCCCGAAGGTAGCCACAATCCTGAATTTGGTGTTTTATTCTCAGGCATATTTAAAAATTCAATATATTATAATTTAATACTGACAGCTATACATGTGGTGGACATAGCCTAATGTATAAACTTGTCAAATCAGAATCACTAAGTTGTATACCTGAAACTAATGTAACATTGTGTGTCAACTATACTCAGATTATAAAAATATTAAAAAATTCAACATACTGATGCCAAAAGTTACATATTCTTTGCATTGTTTCTCTTATTTAAAATTGTATTTGTGGGGAGCCTGGGTGACTCAGTTGGTTGAGCATCTGATTGTTGATCTCAGTTCAGATCTTGATCTCAGGGTCATGAGTTCAAGCCGGGCTCTGGGATCCAGAAAAAAAAAATTGTATTTGTAAGATGTATCCATGTTGACATGTAACTCTTGGTTACTTCTTTTTGCTGCCATATGGTAATCTTTCTCTGAATAGTCCATGATGTAGCCATTTTCCTCTTCATGGACTATTTATTTATTTATTTGACACACAGAGAGAAAGAGATCACAAGTAGGCAGAGAGGCAGGCAGAGAAAGGGGGAAGCAGGCTCTCCACTGAGCAGAGAGCCCGATGCGGTACTCGATTGCAGGACCCTGAGATCATGACCTGAGCCTCAGTGAGGCTTAACTCACTGAGCCACCCAAGTGCCCCCTCTTCATGGACTTTTAGATTCTAAACTTCTTTTGCTTAAAGTCTCCCATGATCATTCTTGTACATGTTTTCTTGTATATATATAAAACCCCCAGGGTTCTCCGGGGCAGAAACTTGGAAGTGGAATTCTTTGCTTATGTGGTATGTGTATCCTCAGCTTTACCCAATTGTTTTTCAAACAAAGTTGGTTAAGGAGTCAGGAGTTCAGAGGAGGGGCTGTGATGGGGGTGTGTGTGTGATAGTGTGTGATAGTCATCAGCGCAGAGAAGGCATTCAGAGCCTGGAGACTGAGTGAGGTCACCTAGGGAGTGAGCACAGAGAGAGACTCAAGGACGGGCCCCTGAGCCCGGAGTCGGGGCGATGAGGAGGAGCCAGCAGAGGAGACTGAGATAGATCACCTGGTGAAGTAGTACCACATGGAATGAGAACGGAGAGGGTGTAGTATCCCTAAATCCAAGTAATAGAGTGTTCAAGAAGGAGGGCGAGGTCCATGGTGTCAGACGCTGCTGAAAATGGAGACCAACTCCTCATGGCAGTGGGGAGGTCACTGGGGACCTTGAAATGTGCCGTTTCCATGCGGTGGCTGGGACCAAACTTGACAGGAGTGGGTGTAGAGAGAATGGGAGAGGAGGGAGGATAGACCATTCTTTCAAGGACTTTTGCTGCAGAGGGGAGCAGAATGGTTGGAAGGGCAAAGGAGCCGAGGAACAGCAACATGAGGAAAAATAACAGCATGTCTGTATGTTGATGGAGATGCTCCAGGACCGAGAGAATAATCAATCCCGTAGGAGAGAAGGGGAGGTTGTTGGAAACTGAGGAAGAAAAAGGGAAAAAGATCTAACATCTAAGTGAGGAAGAGATGGCCTTGCCTAGAAGCAGGGACAGTTCATCCTTAGTAACAGGAATGGGGGCACAGTATCCAATATGACAGGGCTGCGTTGGTGGGTCTGTTGTCGAGAGCTTCTAAATAGAGCTGGTGGCATGGTCACCAGCCGCGCTGGAGGAGCGGGGGAGAGACGCTGCTGAGGTAAGGAGGGAAGAGTTATGGGAACAGTTAGCTTAGTGAGTGGAGAAGGAAAGACAGATTGTGAGGTACCACCTGGAGGTTAGTGTAATGAACTTAAAATGAGACTCGTTTTTTGAGAAGGTGTTTTTGGTTTGTTTGTTTGCTTGTTTTTGTTTTTGTTTTTTTCCTAGTTACTTCTAGCCATTGGGCTACAGGTGCAGGGATTGAAGCTGGTTAAGGAGGGCAATGAAGAATGAAGCTGTAAAAATGTGGTCCCTACAATCAGTCGTAGGTCCCGCATGTCCAAGGAGTTGCTGAAGTTGGGCATTTAGAGGGTGTAAGTAAGAAGATGGGAGAAACTAATCAGAGCACTGAAAGCTTAACATCAGAGAAGGGTGTGCAGTTACGGATAATGGGAGGGTATGTGACTCTAAGAATGGGTGACTGGGGTGAGGTGGGGAATACAGTCACTGCAGGAGAGGAGGTCAGGGAGCCAAGAGGCCAGGGGACAGGAAGGATCACACACATTGATACTGAAATCACAGGGATTATAAATCAGAGCAATAATGAGATTTGGAGAAGCTGACAATGAGCAAATCTTCACGGATGATGAGAATGACTGGAGATCACAGTTGTTGTTTCGTGACGGTTCCCCCTTTTCTGTGTACTTCCAGACCTCTCGTACTGCCAGACGGACTTCTCATGATGTGAAAACTTCCCACCTTTTTACAAAGGACCCTTTTTACAAAGGACCCTGTAAGGACCAGAAGTCCTTAGTCATACCGTAGGTTTGCCTAACTGCCTTTTATAGCCGCTGTTTCTTTTGTTTAAATGCTGTCCCCACGGCCACTCACTTCCCCAGGACATGGTCGTTTCCTGTTTATAGGCTGTCGGGTTCACTACATGATTTTCAGAGTATTAGTTTACAGTCACTATTTTCCTCTCCTTTTTGTTTAGGCCAAGAGCCTTGTCTGTCTCTTTGTCCCTGTAGCACTGTGAGAAAGGTCTCCGCAAGCTCTAGGTCCAGATACAGTATATAAATTCCTTGTGAAAGTCAGTTATTATCAAGTAAATAGGAGTGTGAGCCTTCATTTTTCATCCTCGTAAATATGAGGTTTACTTAGATGTACTTAGGACAGGTGCCACAGTTAACGACAAAAAGTTTAAACCGCAACGGGTTCCTTTTCTCCATTCCTTTTCTCCACGTTACAGAATGACTACTCTTAACCTTTTTATTTGTATTGGCAAGAAGACTGAAAAGTACAGGACAGGAGTCACTAGCTGTGCTAACAGATGGGCCCGAGCGCCCATGACACAGTCACTTCTACAGCTTGAAAAGAAAGCGTCAAGTCTCAGGTTTTTGTTTTCTCTCCCTCCCAGTCGGATCCTGCTATTTTGGTCTTGGGAATCAGACACAGTTGAAGGCAGGAGGCCCCAAAACCACTGAGATAATCTCTGGCGTAAAGAAAACAGGAAATGTAAAGGCAACTAGAGTACAATGAAACAAATGCTTTCTTTTTCCTTCTCTACCAACTCGTTATTAAAATGTGATTAAACGTCATTTGATGTTAGTATACTTAGCTTTATTTTGTTTTAGAGTCTTTTTTAAAAATATCTCATTTGAGTGGCTATTTTGATTTCTCTTATGATTTCTTATATATTTACAAAATTTGTAATTAAGTGGAATACCAGTATAAATACTATTATTAATTATGTCTTTGAGTCATAGTTTATATGACATTTTCTTTTGGCATATTATTAAGTTAATATCAATGTATAAAATAGCTAGTGACAAAATACTCATTTTACTTTTTTTCAGAAACTATGAGTGGAGGGTCTCAAGTCCACATTTTTTGGGGTGCTCCAGTTGGTCCACTGAACATGACAGGATCACCAGAACCAACTTCTTTAATGCCTACTGAGAACCCCTGGAAAAAAATTCAGCTTTTATACAACCAACATTCTTTACATCTGAGGGATGAAAAGTGCACGCATGAAACTCTTGAAGACCATCTGGTCCTAGAAGCCAGTGGCCCTCCCGATCTTCCTAAAGCTTATTTTTTAACAAACTCTACTAGTGAACCTGGTCATGTGAAAGAAGACTCTACACATTGTATTTCTGAAACACAGCCTGTAAAATCCCAGGAGTGTCCCCCTTTAGCGGTGACAGACAGAACCAGCCCAGATGTGCAAATATGCGCATTTAAGGGCAAAGTTCAGCATTTAACTGAAGAAGAAAAGTTTCAAAAGCTTCTCAGCAAAAACAAGAAAATTACAGATGAACAGCATAAAGATCAGTCAAATACATGTGGTCGGAACTTTCAGAAAAACTTCTTTCAGTTAGACCATAAGTGTGCAGCTTCACTAGATTTGGAACAGAGTAACACAGGGCCAGGAGCCAAGGAAGTGAAGTGTGTGCCAACAGAAGGTTGGCATCATGAGGTACACAACCAGGATCTGGAGTTCTTTTCCTCAGACACAGAAGATAAGCCAAGGTCCGAAGGTGTTAGAAAGGTCTCGACTGACACCGAATTTCTTAGTATAATGACCTCCAGCCAGGTGGCTTTTTTATCTCAAAGGAAGCCTAAAGGACCCAATTTTATAAATAAAGGGTCTGTAAACATGGAGAGCGAACCAAAGGCAAGTCAGAGGGAAATAAGAATCCTTGAAGATAAATTGACTCAGCCTAATGATGACCTTGCAGAAGGATGTGAAAGTGGACAAAACCAAGCACATTCCCTGGAACTCTTTAGTCCTGTTTGTCCTGAAACAAAAAGCAGCGACACTCCCATGAAATCTGATAAAGATCTCGAAGAAAATATAGGATCTCAAGAACTTTTCAATTTTGAAGATAAACTGCTGCCCAGTGATGTATGTATCGAGTCATACAGCTCAGGAATGCTGTGTTCCCAACGAAATTCCTTCCACAAAAGTCCTGTTAAAAGAAGTTGGACCTCTGAGGACAAGTTGGCCCATTCCAAAGCTCTGTCTAAAGTCCTCCAACCATCCAAGAAGATTAAGTTGGTTTCTGATGCAGGAGATCCCACTGCAGCAATGGACCAGAGGAATGTGCTTAAATTTAAGGGGATTAAAAAAACATCATTTATAAAAGATTGTGATTCTAAAAGCCAGAAGTATAATTGTTTAGTCATGGTGTTATCTCCATGTCATGTGAAAGAAATAAGTATAAAATCTGGACCAAATTCTGGCTCTAAAGTGCCTTTAGGGGCAATTGTAGTAACGGACCAGTCAGGAATTAAGAAGAAGGTCTCTCTGTGGAGGGCCGCGGCGTTTTGGGCACTTACAGTGTTTCCTGGAGATATAATTTTGCTCACAGGTAAGGTCATCATGGAGTAGTGGTAGCTTCAAGCTGTAGGCTTCCCCCACGTCCCACTTTAAGCCTTATTACCATTCTCCCTCTTTGGGAGGTGGCACGATCGATCCCTTTCCGGTATCCGGGTTTGTCTCCTCACCATCACCGCGTATCCTGGGTCCCTGCCGTTTCTGGGCCTTTGCTCTAGCCCTTCTTAGTTCTTTCCCTCCTTTCCACTCACCTTAAAGAAGCCTTCCCAGGTTGCTCCTCCCCTTCACTCGCCGTGTGAGCATTCAGGTCACATCATCAGGCTCTCTTTGTTTCCTTATGGTTTTGTCTACGTATGCCTTATTTTTAAGTGTTTTCTTGAGCTGTATTAGCAGTCTTACGATGAAAGGACAGCGTTTCTACTACTTAATCCCTAATAATGCTATGCACACCACCTTCTTGTGGAGGGCACAGAGAGAGAATTTCTGTTGTGTTTTTAATTATTAAAATCACACTACTCCATTTGGGAATATGAGAAGGAAAAACTGCTGATATTAAACCAACCTCATATCACCACCAGTAGAGTTCTAGAGTGTTACCTTCCACTTATCTTCTGTCTGCTCCTTAAAACGTATATACACACATATGTAATAGTTGACATTTATTGGGAACTTACTTTGTGTCCAACCCTATTTTATTTATTTATTTATTAAAGATTTTATTTATTTATTTGACACAGAGAGAGACAGTGAGAGAGGGAACACAAGTAGGGGGAGTGGGAGAGGGAGAAGCTGGCTTCCCGCTGAGCAGGTTGCCTGATGTGGGGCTTGATCCCAGGACCCTGAGATCATGACCTGAGCTGAAGGCAGACACCTAACAACTGAGCCACGCAGGCGCCCCCCCAACCCTGTTTTAAACGTTATGTGTATATCCATTCATTACAACAACTATATGAAGAAGGTACTGATTATTAGCCCCATTTTTCACTTTGAGGAAACAGAGACCCAGAAAAGTAAAGCTGTGTCCCCAGTTTCACACATCTGGGAAGAGGCACAGCTGGGATTTCACCTAGACTCCAGAACCTATGCTCTTACTATATAGTTGTAATCATAAAGAATATCGAGTTTTTATCCTGTTTCTTTCTGACATAAGACATCTAACATATTTTTTTTACATGTTCTCATTAATTGAAAATAAATGCACAATGTATTAGAGCAGAGATACCGATCATTTTAAGGATGAGTCCCAGACTGGGAGGAAGCTGATTCAGTTCAATAACCCATCTAAAGAAAGAATGTGGTAGTGCAGGGAGTGGGTGAGCCTCAGATGCTTAGGAAGAGGCAACATCAAGGCAGTCCTTGGTGGTTCCTATGAGGTAGTTTGCCGGGGGAAAGAGAGCCTTGCCTATCAGACCTTGGGTGCACAGGTAGGACTGTCAGGGGCGTGCTCTCATAAAGAGACTACGTGGGATTGTAACCACAGGGTTAGTGTGGTCCCGCCCCACCCGCAATGCCATCTTATTTGTTGGTAAGTCAGTTCATCTAGCTCCCTCTGTTCTGATTCAGTGCTCACCAAGCAGCCCTTTGCTTACGATTTGGCTTCCTGGCTGTAAACCTGTCTGCCTCCATGAGGATGGGCTGCAAATGCTGTTTCTGTGGCAGTTAACGCCTCATTGTATATTAAAAAATGGGGTTGTGTTTTTTGTTTGTCTCATTAGCTTGTTTAATGGGAGCTTAGGTTGCAGAGCTGAAATCTATTTTTGGGGTGCCGACAGAATCAGACTCCCAGACTATCAGGAGAGAACTGGGCCTTGGACCATGGTCATGTTTCCAAGGCAATTACCGTCACTGGGTGAGCCTCAGAGGAGGACATTTCCTGGCAGATGGAAACTCAAGCCTGCCATCCCTGTGTTTTTCCCTAGTGTCCATACAGTTGTTAGCAACTAGGTAACCTTCTATCAAGTGACTTGACTGGTTTTCCTAGCCATTTTCCTATTATAGGATATTTAGATTATTTCTATGGGCACCTTTAAAAAAAATCAGGTTTTTTCTTTCTGCTTTGCCTTTTTTCCTTAGTAAAAGAGTATTCTAGTTCACCAATTTCTGCATGGGTTTCTTCTGTTTGTGTGGGACAGATGGAAACTTCAAGGAAAAAAGAGAAATCTGTACTTTCCCATTGTCCTAATTAAGTACGGAAATTATGTTTACATAGAAATTTATGGGTAAAATCCCATTTTAATTAGCAGTATCCAGTTGTACATCATTATATCTCCACATTGAATATCTCATACTATCTACTGACATACACCCCCAAACTGAACATGTTCCTGCAGCAGACGTATCCCAGCTCATGCTGTGTTTAGTGACATAGCGGACGTTTTGCCATTGTAGCGGTAGGCGTGAAGGGTGCTGTAAGTAAGGACTGTCTAAGGGAGACTGCTGGGCAGAGTTCGAAGACGACCTGGCACTGAACTGGGGAAAACTACAGATTTTCAGAACAAACAGGAGAGGCTCTGGGGCATATCAGTGAGAGCGAATCAGGAGAGCCAGGAGGCAAGGGCTGGGCCATGAATTCCACTCCACCCTATTACTACTGATTAGCAAGTCCCTAACCCAACCTAGGTTTTACAGTCTAGTTTTCCGAAGCCTCTCCTTGATCTTTCTTACCTGTTTCTTTCTGAAGAGCAGGCATCCTGATGGTCAGATTGTGAGAAGTCTAGAATGCGGTGCTGGCTGTTCCTGGCCGGGCAGTGGGGAGCTGCTGAGTTCTTTCTAAACCAGTCAGCTGATCACATTCATGTTCTTGAGAAATCGCTCATGTCCAATCCATGGGGGACATGGATTGGAGGTGGGAAGGGGACCTGCTAGGAGAGAAGAATGTATGATATAAAATAGTACTGGCAGGGCCGTGGACAGACTCAAGAGGCAGGGTCAACAGGTAGGGGTTTGGAGACAAAGGTGGGGAGAGGTAGCTCAGGATGACTTCACATTTGAATTTACCTGGTGGGTTCCAGAGTGCCCACAGATGAGACGGGTAATATGAGAAGAGCAGGTCTGAGCAATGCTGAGTTTGGGGGGAGGGGGGAACGATAGACTGTCCAGGCAGGGAGTCCTTTTGGCAGTTGTGGATAAAGGGGTAAATGGGTTTGAAGATGGGGAGAGGGTCTAGTATCAGTTGGGAAGTAAGTACTTGGAATGTGTGCTTCCTTCTTAATTATCTCAAAAACTTGCTGCTGTTAGGATATCTTCATACCTCTAGCACTTCATGCACTGATCATATCCTGCCTGGGGTCAGTATGTCTCTGTCTCTAACTTAGAGTTTTTGCTCTACTTGGAGTTCTTTCTACCTGTTGGTATATTTGGTTCCACTCTCTGAATCTTCTCCAGGCATCTTAGATCATAGAGCTCTCCCATTGGAAGGTGTTCCTTACCTCCCAGATTCTTCACTTCTAACATCGGGAGACAAAGATTGCTTTTGCGGGAAAAAATAAGTCCTTTAAGAATGACTTATATTAAAAAAAAAAAAAGAATGCCTTATATTCATAAGTGTTTATAGCAGAAGGGGTAAATGCATGCTAAGTATTATTTGCTCTTCTAGGCACTGCTGCTTTGGAACCATTACTTTGCTTTCTGGCTCTAAATGATTTCCTTTTAATTTCTCAAAATAGACATTAGAGAATTTCTTTTATGTAAACAAAAGCCATTAAACTGATATAGTTCAGATATAAAGAAGCAATTTTGTTAGTGCTATTTTATTATTTTGTGTCTTTAGGCAGATCATTTAACCCACTTGAACTTCAGTTGAACTTTAGTTGCCCAGCATGTGAGAGACATGCATAATATTTTGCTATGATTGCTAAGTTAATTACAGTGTGAAGGAATGTATGACATGATCAGAAGAACTTTTTTTTTCTCCTTTCTAGATGTTACCATTCATGATGATCATTGGATTGGTGAGACAATACTACAATCAACATTTACCAGTCAGTTATTAAATCTTGGAAGTTACTCATCTGTCCAGTCTGAAGAGTGTAAGACATATTTTAAATTAATAATTTCTTAGTATTGTAAAGTATATACACTTTTCTATATTAGAAAAAGGAGTTAAAATGGTAATTTTATAAAATGTTTCCTAAACAGGTTAGCTGGACCGTGTTGGTTTATTTTCTTTCATAAGAATGAAACTAGAATTTATAAAAATAAACGTGTGCATTGTAAATCATAAATATTTTAAGAAATATTGGGGTTCAGGTTCCATTTTCTTACTTTTCTTTGAATCCACATAGTAGTGGTTCTTAACCTTGCAGGGAGTTATAGCTCTCTTTGAGAAGCTATGGGCTATTTCTCCAGAAAAATGGACTTAGGTAGATAGAAACAACATTTTTCAAATAATTCCAAATCGTTCCATGGACCTCTGAAGTTCTTTTGTGGGATTACCCAGACTCTGGTTAGGAACCCTTGAGATAATGAGAAAAGCGTGGGCTTTCCATCAGATGGTTGTGGTTTGAATCCTTGTTCTTTGGTCCACCACTGCCAGAAGACCACTTTCCTTCTCTGACATCCATGTTCTCTTCTTCAAAGTGAGCTATTCAGTGAAAAGCCCAGCAGCTATCTTTTTCTCCAAGAAATTAAAAAAGAAAACAAAGTAAGGGAGACAGTATAAACTGGTAATTATCGTCTCTGGAGTTAAGTAGAGCAGGATTTTGAATCTTGTCTTGAAGACAGTCTGTGTCTTCCAGGAAGTTACTTAACCTCATTGTACCTCTGTTTCCTCTTCTGTGAAATGGAAATTCAAATACATAAACATAGTTTATAGAGTTGCTGTGAAGATTAAATGAGAGAATAAATATGAGGTATCATACCTTCATGTAATATAGAATAACAATATAGCAGTATTAATGGGAAAAGTAATAAGCAAAATATATTTGTTAGAAAACTGAAAGTGTCATGGAAAAATAGCTATTGTATATAAAAACACACTGATTATATAAGAGATTATTGGAATGACAGGGAAGTTGTATGGCATATATGGAAGAAATAGCATGGAATTCCAACCCATGAATAATAAGAATTCTCAAAGAAAGGCAGGGTAAGCAGAAGAGAACAACAATGGTATTCGGGAAGGGTGAGATTTCCCTGTATCCTAGGGAAGCTAGTCAATGGGAAATCAGCACTGACATAGTCTCATAAAATAACTAAAATTGAGTTCTTCGTCTACTCAGTTTATGCGATTAAATGGTGACATTGTTTGAGGCACTGTGCACTGGGGGTCCACCTGGTACTGGCCTTTGTGGAGCTCATGTTCATGTGTGAAGGACAGACAAGGAAGAAACTAAACAGGCATGCAAATATAATATTTGCAGGTGATAATGAATGCGATGAAGGAAACTAACAGAGGGCAGGATGGAGAATATCATAGATCTGGTTGTGAAGGGCTGGTCTTGGAACAGAATCAGGGATTAGGAGGTTATTAGAATAGTTGAGCTTGCGAGATAATGGGTGGCCAGTGGAAATAATGAGAAATGGATGGATATGAGATGTAGCTTAGATAGACCAGTTTCTATAGAAGAAATGGAGAAAATTACTGAAGAACTACCATACAAAAAAGTTGTCAGGCCCAGACAGTTGCACAGGAGAATTCTACCAAACCTTCAGAGACCAGATAGTTCCAATGCTCTAAAAATTATTGCAGAGTATTGAAGAAGGAAACTTCCTAATTCCTTTTATTAAGCAAATATAACACTGACACCTAAACCAAATAAAAGCATTACAAATAAAAATACAGACCAGTATTATCCATGAGTATTCATGCAGAAAGTCTAAACAAAAAGTCCAAGCAAAATATTAGTAAGTAAAATCTAACACCACATTAAAGAAATAATGATCAAGTGAAACTTTTTCCTGAAATGGAAAGGTGTGTTCAATATTAGAGGATCCATGAATATTGTATACCATACCATAAAGAAAAAATTATATAATTATCTCCATAGATGTTGAGAAACCCTTTGACAAAATTTAATACCTATTTACCATAAAAAGCACACCAGGAAATGGGAATTGAAGGAGACTTTCTCCTTCAGTATCAATAAATGTAGTATCAATACAGTGTTACAATTACATTGCAATTGATACTGTGTCAATAAAATAGATGTATTTAGTCCTAATGCCAGTATCTTATTTAATGGAGAAACACTAGAGGTATTTCCACTAAAATCAGGAACAAGGTAAGGATGTCCACTATCTCTGCTACTCATCATCATTATACTAGAGTTATCAACCACTGCAACTAAACAAGAAGAGGTATTTGAACTGGTGAAAAAGAGTAAAAACCATATGTACAAATTCTTTGATAACATATCTGAAAAACTTCAGGGAGTCAAAGATTAAATCAGTTCAAATAATAAAAGAACTCAATGGTGTAACAGGAGACAAACATTAATGTTAAAAAAGTCAGTAGACTTCGTATATACAAACACTAAGGGGAGGGAAAAACTCATCTGCAAAACCAATAAAGGTACTTCAGAATAAATTTAACAAGAAATTCACAAAACCTGTGTAAGGAAAAAATTGTAACTATTCCAGAAAGAAATGACATGAATGAATGGAAACACAGCATTCACTGTTCTTGGATAAGATGACTCAATATTATAATGGTATCAGTTCTCCATAACTTAATTCATAAATTCAATGCTGTCTCAATAAAAATATTAAGAAGCTGTGCTGTGGCATTTTCAACTTGATGCTGACATTCATATGGAAAAACAAACATGCAAGAATAGCTAGGAAAACACTGAAAAGGAAAAAGTACGAGGGACCACGCTTACCAGACAGGCTTTTTAAACTGTAAAGCGTCTATAATTAAAACCGTGTGATGCTGGTGCATAAATAGACAAGTGAACCAGGGGAATAGACCGGGATGATCACAGTCAGACCCATATACATATAATTTAGTATATGACAAAGATGTTACCTGAGATCACTGAGATGAAGGTTAACATTTTAATAAATGGTGGTGAGGCAACTAGTTAGTCATTTAGAAAAAAGACAAAATTAGAACAATATCTCACATGAAATAGAAGGATATACTCCAAATGGAGTATAAGACTCTAAATATAAAAAATAAAACTATTAACTACTAGATGGAAACATGGGTGAATTTAGTCTCTATCATCTTGGTGTAGAGAAAACTTTCTTACTATTCAGAATCCAGAAGCAGCAAAAGAAAAGGAAAAAGACCAATAAATCTGACCATAGAAAAATAAAATTTTGCTCAACCAGTAGCATCATAAACAAAGTCAAAAGACAACTGGCAAACTTGGACAGAGTATTTGCAACATACACCTTAAACAAATGGCTGATATTCCTAATATAGAGAGAACTCCCACAAATTGAGTGACAAAGGACCTGATAGAAAAATGGAAAAAGACACGAGACATTCAAGTGACAGCTATATGGAGATATCATTTCCTGCTATCCAACTGGCAAAAATTAAAAAAAAAAACATGACAGCATGTGCTGTTGATGAGGCTGTGGGGAAACAGGCCCTCTTGTACATCACTAGCAGGCATGAGAAGTGCCGCAGTTCTTCTGGAGTGCTATGGCGATCCCTAACAAAATTACATAGTTCTCAGCTTCCCACCCAGCAAGCCTACTTATAGGAATCTATCCTGAAGCTACAACCACAACAATATGAGAATACATACGCACAAGGTTATTCAGGGTAGTGTTTATAATTGCAAGACCCTGGGAAAAATCGGAATGCCCCTGCATAGCAGAACGATTGATTAAACTGTGGTAACTTTCCACAGTGAATTACTATGCAGCCATGAAAAAGAAAGAAAATTCTGTGAACTGATAGGATATGATTTCTGGGACATACTGTTATGTGAAAAACACAAAGCTCAACAAAGTATACGTAGTATGCTATCTTGTATAGGAAAGGGAGGAATAAAATGTATGTGTATCTCCTCGTTTGCAAAAAAAATGCAGGAAAGAAAAAACAGAAACTAAAGAGATAAGTTACCTACTGAGGGTGGGTGGGAAAAGGGACAGAAAGAAGGAGGGAATGGAAATAGGGTAGCATTGAGGAGGAGGGAGTAACACTTCTCTGCATGGATCTTTTTGTGTAGCCTTGAGTCACCGAATCACACTGATGCTTCCATACCCACAGTAAGCCATGAAAACTAACTAAAATGCAATAGAGCGGGAAGCCCAAAAGAAACACCAACACTAACAACTGAACCTAACCATATTACAAACGAATAAAAGAACTACACAGGAGGATGGGGAAAGTAAAGATCAAACCTCAGTAACTGTGGAAAGCAGTGTATGGACTGGATTCCATAAGGCCAAGGATAAAAGGACAGCATGGGGGCTGCAGTCTGGTTAGTAGAAGTGCTTCTCAGAGGGGCGTGGGTTAGCAGCAGCCCAGAAACTAGAACCAACAAAAGGAAAAGTCAGTTTCCAACTTTGGGATTTCTTTAAAAGATGTAAGTAATATTTTATTATGTGTATTCGAAGTTGCGACATCCTTGGAGAGCATATTTCCATGGAGCTGAATGGGTTGTAAGTAAAATTCAATTTATTAATAGATGTTAATACAATAGAAGAGTAAGGAACATTTTGAAAGCATGAAAATAACATGGCATGCAAATATTTCACAAGGAATTAGAGAGATAAATGTTGTAGGAAGAGTTGGTTTTAAGACTGATTTATATTCAATGAAGGCTGATCTGTTTCAGTCCTTTCAGAAAAATCTTAGGACCAAATTCTAGATGAAGAATATCACATGGAACCCCTGGGAAGCTCCAGGTTTTTATAGAATGAAGAGAAAAACCTTGAACTAGTTAGAGAACTTTCCAAGGTTACTTCACATGCCTTCTTTTTAAACTTACATAGGAATTTATATTGCTGTTTTTCACAGGATGGTAGCTAACATATAGCCTAAGTCTTTTTTATTTGATTTAGGGGAATGGTGATCAGTTGATACCTTGAGAATATGTAATTGTTTTTCTTCTAAAAGAGTAAATCAATTTGATTAAGTTTTTGTTTTTGTTTTTACAAGTACTTACAGCTTATGAGAACATTCTTCTGATTGATATATTGTGTTTGGAGAAGACTTCTGTTCTTTTCTCATTATAGTGAGGTGTTACTTGTGATAGGACATTAATTTATCTGAACTATTATTAAATTGAAATGATTAAGTATATAAATCAAAGGTTAATACAATGTTTTCATGATATAGACTGTATTAATTGGAATTTAAGTAATCCCATGTTGCGGTATTAGAAATCAGGGATAAGTAAATATTTGGATATCAGGGATCTTTGTATTTTCCCCGAAAAGCTCCACATTATAGACAAAGAATGAAGCCCAGGGATGTTATGTACGAGTTCTCAGAACTCATTGTTGACAGAGTCTGAATTTGAGCCCGTTTGAATTTTGATTCCACATGTGCTGGAAATATTGCGAAAGAGAGATCAGGACGTCTGGTGAATGAATTGAAGCCCTGGATGGAGTTACTTGGAGTTGGATTTTGCTGTAATCTAATGGGAGGTCTTACCTCTTCCTCTCTTGCTCTCATTCCTCTTTCATGCCTTCTGTTCTTTTCTCTTACGCTCCTTGTCTTTGTTAGTGATATCACCATAGCTTCATAAAAGTCACTGAGAAATTGAGTCATCTTAACTAGAATGGGTTTCAGGTAGCAGGTTCTAGAAACCTTAAAACATTTGTTTGTATCCATGCACTCAGCTGTGCAAGGAACCTTGATGCCATCTTTCCTCTTTTCTGTACTCTCTCCATCTCATTGTTTCTTGGATTCCACCTCTGAACTGTTTCACAAATCTGTCCCCCCTCGTCCTTTTATGCAGTCTTGTCTGGTTCCCAGCGCTCATCGTCTCCCGCCGGATGGCCACTGGCCTCCTAAATGTTCTTCCTACTCTCCTTTCTGTGAAAATGGATTCCACCACATTAAAGGGTCCATGAACTTGGATGGGAAGGCATTACATCTTTAATTTCTCTGATAGCTAACTGAAAACAAGCATTTGCTTCCATTATGCATGAGGCAACAACCCACAGTGATATTAGCAATAGTTGAGGCTTGGTCACCAATGGAAAGCACGTGTGTTTTCATATCACATATTACAGTTGTTGAAAATAACATGAATATCATTTATGCCCGTCACTACTTTGAAATTATAGTAGTTGTTACATACTCTATTATATATTGTTATTTAATGTGCTAATGAGGCACAAATTATCTGTTTAAAATATTTGATTGCTATATTTCTATATAGTTGGTTTTGCAATCTTATTTTATACACCGAAAAATACTATTTTGTAATGAAAATGCTCTAAAATTAGATAATGATAGTAGTTGGACAACATTGTGAAATACTAAAAAAACACTGAATCATAGACTTTATTTTAAAAAAATTTTTTTGATTTTTTTTTTAAGTAGGCTCCACACCCAACATGGGGCTTAAACTCATAGCCTTGAGATTTAGAGTTGTGTGCGCTACCAACTGAGCCAGCCAGATGTCCCAAATTATGCACGTTAAAAGGGTGAATTTTATGTATGTCAATTATAGCTCAATAAAGTTATTTTAAAAATACTATTCTGATCATGGATTCATATGCTTCATCAGATTACCGGAAGCATCTGTAGTATGTAAAGGCATACAGATCCCTTTCTCTTTACCTGGAAATATACCCCCTCCTGCATTTACTACCTAGAAAGCTCTAGGACATTTTTTCCAAAACCCAGCTCAAATATTCCCTCAATAAATCCTCTTCTAACTTGCCTGGGCAGTTATTGTGTGTTTTGGGGAAGGCTTCCATGTATCTCTTATCCCCTAAGCCCGGTGTTCTTTATTGACTATCTCAAGGTTGATAATTCCTTCAGTGTGGGTGTCATGGCAAGATACGTCTCTATCCCTAGCCCCGGCATAATGCCTGGCATGTAGTGACTGAGAGAATGAATAATGAGGCTTTAGTGTAGTATAAGAAATACATTAGGATGAAAATGTTAATGGGAGAAGGAAAGAAGAATCATTTGTTTTTTTCCTCCTGAAATCAGCAAATAGACCCAACAATCCACTACATATTCAAATATACTTCCTTTACCTTCAGGGAAACGAAAATTCAATCAACAAACCCCATCAATCTGTCCATTTAAAGATTTTATTTATTTATTTTGACAGAGAGAGATTACAAGTAGGCAGACAGGCAGGCAGAGAGAGAGGAGGAAGCAGGCTCCCTGCTGAGCAGAGAGCCCGATGCGGGCCTCGATCCCAGGACCCTGAGATCATGACCTGAGCCGAAGGCAGAGGCTTTAACCCACTGAGCCACCCAGGCGCCCTGTCCATTTAAAATGTGTGCATTTTATTGTATGTAAGGTATATCTCAAAAAATGAGAAAAATTGAAACAGTTAAGAAATAGAGGAAAACATCTAAATGACATAATGACCGAAGAACTAAACAACTGATTGAACAGTCATGAGAAATATTACAATGTATCACATGCTCGAATGCCAAGTGAGAGCTGGAGAGAAAAGCTTTCTAGGGGAAGAAATCACTGGGAGCCTCCCTATAGTGGTTGTTTTTCTGTATAGTATTTGCATAGGTAGAATCGATGAGAGCATTGCAGCCAGTGAGAGTGGTGAGGACAGAGGCCTGGAAGTGGGGAAAAGGAAGGCAAGTTCCAGGGAAGAGTCAGTTAGGTGACTCTTAAGTATATTTCAGATGAGAAATGTAAGAGTCTTGAAGAATAGCAGAAGTTGGGATGGTCGGGGAAATCAGGGTGTGAGCAAATCAGACTGCAGGGATTAGGGGACTGATTGGGTATAACAGGGTAATGGAGGAATCAAAAGAAATAACCGAAATACTGGTCTTGGTTAATTGGTAGAAAAATGATATTATTAGCAAAATAGAGAAGGGAACAGGGCAAGTTGTTATAGAGATGGTAAGTAATTCTAAGTCCCTTGGTTAGAAACTTCAACCTTATTTTTGCACCTAAACATTTAAGAAAAGGTTACATATTTTTAAGAAATGAAAGCATATTTTACATTTAATCACACTTTACAACATAAAATACATTTCTAAGAAAGTATTGTGTTGTTAAGAAGATATAATTTTGCCATCTTTCATACACGTGTGTGTCTTTCTTTCTTAGATTCCAATATAGTTAATGATGCTGTACTTCGAGACTTACTGGCATATGTGTCTTCAAAACATTCCTATCTCAGAGATCTTCCTCAGAGGCAGCCTCAGAAAATGAACAGTATAGAATTTGTAGATTTGGACCAGCTGCAGCCGGACATACTGGTCCATGCAGTACTAAGAGTTGTTGATATCACTATACTGACAGGTAAGTATTTGGGGAGCCGTCTTAGTTTTAGATTATAAAACAAGGTATTAGACTTTGTAGTATATCATTTGGTTATCACTATTATATTTATCATTGGACTTTAAAGTAAGGTGTCCTATGTGATAAAGTAATGCCGGCTGAACTATTTCTTTTCCAGAGGCATTATACAATTATAGAGGACAGAAGCAAAGGAAAGTTATGTTAACAGTGGAACAGGTCCAAGGTCAACATTATGTGCTTGTGTTATGGGGTCCTGGAGCAGCCTGGTACCCTCAACTTCAAAGGAAAAAAGGTAAATATACCAAAAAGCATTTAACCTATTTATAGTTAGGTAAATGATTAATGCTTATGAGTCTAAGATGAAGAACATCTTAAGAGATTAAGATAGATAACATTTGAAATAGGAGGTGATCATAATTGAATATTTATCCTCAGAATTCTTCTGTTATGATTTCATACCTCCTGTAAGCCATTTCGTGATCTAAAAAGTCCTCTATAATTAATGGAGGGAAAAGAAAAGCTTCCATTTATTCCCAGGTTTACTACTTTACCTTTTTAGTGAAGATCTTCTCTTCTTCAGGAAACGTTTTTTAAAAATTGAAATCTGGAAACGCTTCTACAGATTTTATTCAGCCAAAGTACTCTGATAAATAAATGTCTGTCTGGTTATAAGGCACATGTTAGGGAGCTGCCTTAACCCTTTCAAGTCTCAATGTTACTGTTTCATAAATTAGTATGTTCCAGGTTTGTATACCAGTTATTTTAAAAGTGTGGACTATTAGCCTTCTATAGGATGTTCATGTTTAAAATATGACCCGTGATTACATTTTTCTTTAAAGCATGAGTCACTAATAATTTATGATGAATTTAATTAAATGGCATTGATGTTTCAATAAAATAGTATACTATCTTCATTTCGATATTATGAGATCCTTTCGTTGTAACAATCAGAAATAGTTTAATTAGTGGCCTATGAGTTATTTTATCCTGCTGAATTAATCCAGAGATTGATTAGGTGTGTAACTCATTCTTTTTTACCTGACAGAGTTAATGTCTCTTCCTTCTGTCTACAAAATGGTTATCAAAGGATAGGATCTGTCACATTCTCTCTCTTAATCATTAATGCCTATAACCAGGATTTGAGATAAGTCTGAATTTTGACTTTTATGTTAGGATCAAACAGTGGCAAATATTTGTTCGGTTGAGAAATCTGACAAACATGTATTGGCGGTAGGCTGCCCATCGTTATTGACCACTCTGTCGTAGCCGGGACATGAGTCTAGTGCATGTGGGACAAAATGTGGGTCAAAGGTGCTCTTGCATTTGTGATGGGGCTATAGCAGATGCCCCTTTGTTTACTATGGATATTCTTCTAAAAGTTGTAGTTATTCAGCTAAGAGAAGAGACATTCTAGTTCTCGCTACATAATTCTATGGTATTTAGGTTACTATTGGAAATTTGGGAATCCAGGAATTAAGATATAGTTGTTCTTTGTTCATTCATTCATTCAGCATACTTTATTTATAACCATCATTCTTAAATTTTGATATCTACTTCAGTACCTCAAAATTATTCTTTTCTTTTTTTTTTTTTTTTAAATTTTATTTATTTATTTGACACAGAGAGAGAGATTACAAGTAGGCAGAGAGGCAGGCAGAGAGACAGGGAGAGGAGGAAGCAGGCTCCCTGCTGAGCAGAGAGCCCGATGCGGGCCTCGATCCCAGGACGCTGAGATCATGACCTGAGCCGAAAGCAGGGGCATTAACCCACTGAGCCACCCAGGCGCCCAAAATTATTCTTTTCAAAATGGGAAAGTACCAGTTTTGAAGGCTCATCTAAGTAAGTGACTTTACTTTCAGAAACTGTTAGTATTTTATCTATTCATTTAGTATTTCTTGAGGCATTCTCTGTATTAACCTCCATACTGGGCACTGGTTTTCCTTGTTCCTGAAGATAACAAACTCACATTTAGATGATATAAACAGAAGTGATCATCAATTAGTCATTGTTGAACACTGGAGATCACAGAGTTGATATTTTGGGGAGGAATAATAAGAAATCCCCAATCCACATTCTTTCAAAATACGCATGGGAATTCGTAGCAAGGACTGATCATAGTTTAGGTCCTAATGAGGGTAGACTAGGGGCATATACTACACTTCTTAGGAATAACTGGTTACATAAAATAAGCTATTCAGAACTAAATGTCATTCCAATGCAATATTCTGAAAGTATTTGATAGAAGTCTAATACTTTAAAAATATAACAAATTACAATAAAGTACTCTTGTGACGTTAACTAATTAAGCACAGAGTAATGCAAATGATCGCAATGTTTGTAATTATACTTAATGCAAAATCATAGTTATGTCTGTATGGAAGTTTGAAATCTATTCACATCTTTAGTTCATGATTCAAATATAGAAATGTATTAGAAATTATCTCAATACCAATACTGAGGTTTCTCAGACCTACTAGTCTAACCTGCACATGACTCCTTTCTGTTCCTTGAACTTGCCAATCTTTTTCCTGCCTTGGGATCTTAAGTTTACATGTTTCCTCTACCGAGAGTGCTCTCCCCTCCAACTCCCTGCATGGATGTCTCCTTCATTTCTCAGCTCCTGTGTCATATCCTCAGAGGGGCCTCACACACACGAAATCACTATCAGATTCACTCTTTGAGGTCCATTCGTGCCACTTAACACAATCAGGATTATCCACCTTATTTGTTTGCTTGCTAATTAACTAATTTCCTCCATAGACTGTAAATT
Source organism: Ailurus styani (assembly GCA_002007465.1). Lineage (NCBI taxonomy): Eukaryota > Metazoa > Chordata > Mammalia > Carnivora > Ailuridae > Ailurus > Ailurus styani. The sequence goes on along the minus strand of LNAC01000311.1, from coordinate 506,140 downwards.
CTGTGACTACAAGCATTCTGCTAAGCTTGTTCAGCACTGTATCCTCATTACACAGCACTGTGCCTGACCTCGTAGATATTCTCTTTGTGAATGAATGAATGAAGAATAAAATACAGATTAGGCAACCACTCAAAATCTCCAGTCCTGAAGGAGTAAGAGACTCAAATTTGAGGAAGGAGTAACTTTGTTTCAAATGATAAGAAAAAATCACCAGTTTGAAAATGCATTCACAGGGGTGCCTGGGTGGCTCAGTGGGTTAAGGCCTCTGCCTCAGGTCATGATCTCAGGGTCCTGGGATCGAGCCCCACATTGGGCTCCCTGCTCGGCGGGGAGCCTGCTTCCTCCTCTCTCTCTGCCTGTCTCTGCCTACTTGTGATCTCTCTCCCTCTGTCAAATAAATAAATAAAATCTTAAAAAAAAAAAAGAAAAAGAATATGCATGCACACAAAGGTTTGGCAACCCATGGAATTACATTTAAACTTGGGCACAGAGAGCTTTTAGTGAACTGAACTAGACCTCTTCTCTGGTTCACGTAAACAATTAAGGGGCGTATGTTTGAAGTATACAGGAGTAGCTCATGGTACATAGGGCAAGTGTGCTGATGGGTTCAGGGGTACTTGGACTCAGAGCTGAAAAGCTTTGTGGGTCCTGGGCAGTTTCTCCAACTGTCTGGTTTATTCACTCGGTGCAGACTCTCTCTGCTTTTTAACCAGATGGAAGGCAGCCGCAGAGGCTTATTCTGTAGCTCCTGATTTTACTTTTCATTTTAAGAGACCAGTCCATTTCCAAATTCCCAGTGAAGAAAATCTGAAATCCCAGATTGAATTTGATTCAGTCAACTGTGGCCTCGGGGACAGGGTAGGAAAGTACAATAGGAATGCCTGAGTTTGTTTCAGAGGGTCAGGGAACAGGTGAGAGGGTCATATGTGGTCCGGGTGGACACACAGAACTATTTGCCGCCAAAGATACGACTGTTCACTAGCCCAGAGAGACATAGAAGATGTCACTATTGAGTTTAAAAAGTAGATTATAAAATTTCATGTGTAATAGGGCCCCATTTTAATAAAGCAGGTAGGTGACTATGTATATACCTGAAAAAATTCAGAAATACAGATACTAAAATGCTAGCAGTGGCTATGTGTGTTTTTTTGTTTATGCCTTTAGTTTGAATTTTACGCATGTGTGAATCTGCATTTATTTTTTACACATTTAGTAAAAACTTCAAACTTAGTATATAGAGAATAATATAATGAAATACCCATTATAGTATCCATTATACCCATTATATTAGAACATTGGCCAATCTTATTTCACCTATTGCTACTCTTTTAATGTATAAATATTTTATAGTAAATATATTTTATTTATAATTAAGAAATAAAGCAAATTTTTCCTTTTGAAAAAAAGAGTAGGTAAGGTTTGAAATAGCTAGTTAACAATTTAAAAAAATAGAATTAAATTTATACTTCATATTTGTGTCAAAATAAATTCCAGATGCATTAGAGATTCAAATATTAAAAAAAATAGCAGTACAAGAAAATATAAGCAAAGTAGTACAAGAAAATATAAGCAAACAAGAATCTAAAGATTGGTAGGTTAAAAAAAATGCAGCAACGAGAACTATACATAAAAATCGCCATTATACCAAATGAAAAGGCAAGTGAAAAACCAGAAAAAAAATGTTGAATTTTGGCAGAAAATAATGCAGTAAACGAAAGACAAATATCTGTAAAGATAAATGGACAATAGAAATGAACAATAAGTCCCCAAAGAAGAAATAAAAATGGCCAACGAATGTATGAAAAAAAATTACTTATTAGTAATTGAAGGCACACAAATAAAATAATGACAGTACATGATTTTTCTCCTCAGTAATTGATAGAGAACATACAAGGGAACAGCCACTCTCATAAACTACTGGAAATGTAAATAATCAAAACCTTTCTTGAGGACAACTGACAATGCATTATGAAAACTGAATTTGGAATACCTTTGGCCTAATGATTACACTAATAGGAATTTATCATGGCTATGCATAAAGATGTAGCTAAAGATATATTTATCCCAGTACTGCTTATAATAGTAAAAAATAAAAAATAACCAACATGTGCCCAAATAGGGAATTGCTGTAATAATTTTTAAGATTTTGGCATATCTGTGCCAAGTATTGGCATATTATGCAGTATTTAAAAATAATATAGAGTAATACTTAATGACATAAAATCCAATTGAAAAAACTGGATGTCCACTAAACACAGCGTTAACTGAGTTTATCTGTGGGTATTGAGATTACGGCTGTTATTTTATTTTCTTTATGTATTTAATCTGATTTCTAAGCATGTATTTTATAATAAGATGAGCAAACTGTTTTAAAAATAGTGATTGTAAAAAATAAAATAAAATAAAAATAGTGATTGTTTTCAAGCAGTGACTTGGAATATATATGCTGTAGTTCTTTGTAATGATGATGCTCTGTCTATATAGACCTACTGACTTGTTTTAAGATTATGCATTTTTCAAGAAGAAACTGAGGAAAAAGAACTAAGGAGGCAGTGTGGGGTGTGAATTAGCTTTATGGCCTGATGTAAGTGGAAACTAAAAGAACAGCTGTTATTATTAGAAAACTCAATGCTAAGAGATCTTTTTGTTTTATTAGAGTTTAAATTTGAAGTTATTACTATAGAATAGGATTATTTGGCAAGAAATCTCTGTGCCACTGCAGTTTTAAAAAGGATTACAATTACGACTACAATTGTCTCTCAGTGCTTTTTTTTTTTTTTTCTGTCATGGAAAAATTAGCTAAATAAGAAAAAGAAGGTGTTGAAAAGCCAGCGAGAGATAGTGATCATGGTACACGTGTCCATTTCTATGCCTTACTAGTTTTAAAAATCTTTGTCGGTATATATCAAAACAGGAATTAACTACTCTGAAAAGCAGTTGGTTATGATATATTATGACTGTGTAAGAGACAAAGAAATCTTAAGAAATTTTTTTATTAAAATTATCTCCAGCATCCTTATACTATTGCCCTCATCAGTGTAATTCACATTTTGTCTTTTAATACCCAAATTTCTTAGAGTGGTAAAAGTTGTATTTAACTGATCTAATTGGATCAATCTATTTAATCTGATTCTGAGCCTGGATTATTTCCTTTTTGGTGACTTTTTGTTTTTGTTTGTTTGTTTAAGATTATATTTGGGAATTTAAATATCTTTTTGTTCAGCGCAATGACATCCTAGAAAGCCTAGAATTGCATACAACATTTTGGTCGTCCTGTGAATGCCTGTTTGACGATGATTTAAGGGCAGTTACATTTAAAGCAAAATTTCAAAAAAGCATGCCCTCCTTTGTGAAGATGTCAGATTTAGCAACACACCTGGAGGATAAGCGTTCAGGTAAGATCTTTGTATATGTAAGATATTGCTCATTTTAATATAAGCAAGGGAAGCTACCATTTATGGAAAAAAATGTATAATTAAATATGAAAGTAAAATATAGATCACTGTAAATAACTCAACCAGATATTTGCATAGCTTCTTAGCCTTCTGCCTACTATCCTTTGAGGTTAAGTTGTAATTATTAGGGATCACTTGAAAATAGTTTTTGCATATATGTATAAGCAGCTTATCACTTAATAAACCAGAAATAGAAAAATGACCTTAACCAGAGTCACAGTTGAGGTAAACATTTTATCAAGTTACTAAATTGTTAGCTATACATGGTTGTTAAAATTTAGCATTGATACAGAATCCATGCAATTTGCTTGCTGTTTTAGTAAAATGTAATAACATACTTCCTGAACTCACGTTTGTATGCATGTGTATGTATGTGTATTAAATTCATCCACAGAAACATACTGCCTAGAAGATTGCCTTTGGTGATGGATTTTATATACATACTCACATGCTTTTTATGAACTTAATACCATTAAACTAACTAATTTTGAATGCAGTAGTAAAAGGAATATGGTTTAGGTTCAATATGCCATACACTTTGGAATGAAGAGAGTAAAATAGTAAGAATAACTAAATAAGTTGATACAATTTTAGTGGGAAATGCTTTTCACTAAATTACATTGGCTTCCTAAGTACAGAGATGATGCTGAAAGTATGCTAACTCCAAGTTAAAGGAGTAGCAATTAAACAGCATTTGAAGCTATATTTCAGGTTGCTAAATGCCAATAATCAGTAAATGTCAGTGATTATCAATTTTGGAAGCTAACAGAATGTTTTCTGGTGGCAATTATAGCAATTGTTTTTAGAGGGGAAACGAGGGTTGAAAAAAATAGGATGTAGCTATAGGTTTATTGTTATATAATTTAAGTTTTTTAATGAAGAAGAAAATATTTGGTCAAAAATTTTCTCAGAATTTATATAAATAAGATTACCATTTTTGGTGCTTTTATAGGTTTAATTCTTAAGAATAACTCAGGAACTTTGGATTTTGGTACTAAATTTTAATTTTATTCTCCCACTTACATGAATAATTTTCTGCATTCTTATAGATGGTTTTAGATTTTATTAAGTGCTAGATGTGGTTTAAGTGAAATAAGATTATTTTTATAATTCTAATAAAAAGAACCTGTTCCAAAATGAAATGAGTTGAAACTACTAAGAGATCACATGCTAAGATTCTCAAGAGTATTTCTGGGACTTTTTGCTAGCGTGCTCTGCCCCCTGTTGGTACATCCACAGAAGTGTAAAAGTTGTGTCCTAGCAGAGCAGAAGATATCTGAGTGCCTTTCTAATGTGGCTCAGAGTGTCAAATTTAAAAAGATTTTTAACAGAGTTTGTAGGGTATAATTTTTGTACAATATACCGCCCTTATTTGAAGTATCCACATTCATACTGGTGAGTTTTGACATGAGACCCATCATCGCAGTTGTGAAACCATCCCCACAGTCGTGAAACCATCCCCACAGCTGTGAAACCATCCCCACCGTCGTGAAACCACCCCCACAGGCGTGAAACCATCCCTAGTCTGCCCCTTTGTACTCTCTCCCTTCCCTGCGTACCTGCTCTCCTGATCCCTCCAGGCAATCAGTCTGTCACTGGAGATTAGTTTGAATTTTCTATGATTTTATATACATGGAATCATATATTATGTACACTGTTTTGTTTGGCATCTTTAATTAAGCAAATTCTTTTGAGACATATCTGTGCTTTTCTGCATATCAGTAGTTCATTCCTTTTTATTCTCTTGTATGAATATACCATGATGTGTCTATCTGTTCATTTGTTGATGGACATCTGGTTCTTGACTCTTAGAAGTAAAGCTTATATCAACATTCATGTACAAAGTGTTATATGGACATGGTCTTTCTTTATTCATGTGTAAATACCTAGTAGCTGACTAAGCTGAAGGATTATGTGGTAGGTGTATGTTTAATTTTTTAAGAAACTGCCAAACTGTTTTCCAAAGTAGTTGTAGCATTTTGTATTTCCCCCAAACAGTGTGTGAAAGTTCTGATTTTCCCACGTTCTCGTCAGTACTTGGTCTTTTTAATTTCCGTAACAATAGATCATTATGGTTTTAATATACATTTCCCTGTTGGCTAATGATGTTGAGCATCTTTTCCTGTACTCAGTTGCCATCCATATGTCTTCATTGATGAAGTGTCAACTGAAATCTTTTGCTCATATAAAAACAAAAAGTTGACTATTATTATTGATTTTTGAGAGTTCTTTTTATTCTGGGTAAAAATTATTTGTTAGATAGAGGCTTTGCAGTTATGTTCTCCCAGTCTGTTACTAGTCTGTTTACTCTTTTAGCCAGGCTTTTTGAAGTTCCTCCTCTTAGTTTTCTGGACTTTGTTTAGAATGAGAATGGTTTCTTCCTTACATGTCCAGTAGCATTCTTCAGTGGAGCCCTGTGAGCCTCCAATTTTCTTTACTGGAAGGTTTTAACCACACAAAGGTAGTAGAGGAGTACATTTAACTTGGTGTCATGGAGAAGTCAGCTCTGTTATCTACTGCTTACACAGAGCAGCTGTCTCTGTGTCTCTGGAATTGGAGACATAGAATTAGATTTTAAAATAAAAATCACCATCATGAACACTAATAAAATAGGTGCTCACAGCTCTGAGGGTTTGGTTTGGGAGACGAGGCTGGGGGTTGGGAGTGCCCTTGCAAATGCCTTGCAGTTGCTGGAGATGGGCTCCCCATTGGTAAACCATGCAAAGACTGTTGTTACAGTTAGTCCCTGGTAGGCTGTGTTCAGAGAGGACCTTTTAGCTACTTTTCTTTCTCTTATGTTCAGCTCTGAGGGCCGAATTCGTAGTTTCTGTCATTGTTTTTATATGTTTTTAAGACAAAAATGGAGAGAACGTATGGAAGTAAAAGCAATTTTTTCCTAACCTGCTTCACAGTTAAATAAAAGGAGTGAGATAGGGAGCTCAACATGGCAGAATTTCCTGAGGGTCTGCTCCCTTAACAAAGCTGAACAGAAGCTGGATGGGGTGCAGCTGTGCCTGGTTCCTCGTCCAGAAATGAAGGTGCTTTACTCAGTGTCCGGTCCTGCCAACCGGCCCAGCCATCCGCAGAACGTCAGTGCCCAGCAGGCTATAAGCCGCTTGAAAGCAGAGTCCACATGAATCATGAACTTGTAATTGTTTCATAGAGGTGTGTAAATTTATAAAATGTGTGGAGGGATGTTAATGTTCTCCTAAAATGATTGAATTCTTTCATTAATTTCTTAATGATACAATGTCTCTGCGGCAAGGTGTGATGCAGTGTGCTGTCGTTTATTGGGTCTGCTGATGGCTACACACTCCTGTAATTCATGTAGGGATACAGGGCATGATTGGAAGAGATGATGAAACAATCTTTGGGCGCCAAAAGACTAAAGCAAACAGAAGGACTTAGGAATAGGAAAGTCACCATTAGTGGGACTCTTAAAGAGATAACCTGAAAAGAGAATAGGTAGCCAGAAGGATGAGTTCCTGACCTGGAGTATACCACCTGCTAAACGGATGAGGAAAAGCAAGTCCAAAGGCTTAAAAAGGGCTTCAACTGAATCTGGAGAGGAAGGGAGAAGATAATCTCAGATGAACTCCCAGACTTCACTAGTATAAAGTAAGGCAAAGGTAAATTAGAAAGAAAGAATGTCTGGCAGATAACGCTACTCAGTATTTATTTAACAGGTGAATGCATGAGCCCGTGAGAGTGCATGAACGTGCCCGAGGTCCTGGCGAGTCACACATTTTGTAAATGAGGACTCTCAGTGCTCACGTGCTCTGTAACTAATGCCCAGAGTATGGATGGTGATGGGTGGGAATTTAGGAAAAAACAGTTTAAAAAGAGGATAAGCAAGTGGTATGTTCGTTTTGGATGAAGTAGAAACTGGAAGAATAACTGACCTGGTATTCGGCTTTCAGCAATGGTCAATTAAAAAGAAGCGAGGACGGGAAGAGAGAGGGTATGTTAGCTAGTTTCAAGTGTTTCGAAGGGATTTCTCCTGAAAGAGGATGGACCTTATTTTGCATGACTCCAGAGGGCAGGGAGGAACTAAACACCCACCCGTGCAGCCAAACTAGCCAAATCAACCTTCACTCTCAGTTACAGGTGGCAGCCGCTTACCTCTCACTTTCCAGAGTAAACACTGAAGTCAGGAGCTGGTGAGATTGTCCAGGGAAAGAGTGAAGGAGGAGAGACCAAGAACGAGTCCTCGGGCGTGTCCTTTACTATAAGTGATTCAGTCAGCCGTATCATGAACCACGTTCATAAGTTAAAGTTATGATTTTGGTCCTATAATTTATACACATTTCTCTTTGTCTCTTGTAGGAGTGATTCTAATCAAAGCCCAGATTTTAGAGCTAGTGATCCCTATCCCAGCAGCTCAGAAGATAGCTCTAAATGCCCGCAGCTCTCTGAGGAGCATCTTCTCTTCTCTTGCGGACATTGTATATACTGGCTGTGCAAAATGCGGACTGGAACTGGAAACAGACAAGAACAAGATCTATAAACAGTGTTACAGCTGCTTGCCCTTTGCTGCGAAGAAGCTGTACTACAGGTGAGGCGGCCCAGCAAGCCATTGGGTTGGAAACGATTTATTATTATACAACTGGACGTGACTGAAAAATTGCATATGTCAATTCTTACTTTCTAAAGAGAACTAACTAGAACTAATCCAAGAGGATAAAATTTTTCCCCTGAATGATAAATGGCTATTTATGAAAGCAGAAATTGTCCGGTAATCATAACAGGGATTTTTAAAAGCAGTAATCGGAAGATTTTATTATCTTCAAGCCACTATATTGAAGAAAATTTTTATTTGGTTTATATTTTTAACCAAGATCTAAATGGCTCATGAGAAACTGATTTCTATACTTTAACATAAAATTGGAATTTAAAGGTTAAACTGTTCTGTGATCTAACCTCTCAGTGTAGAAGCTAATAAGGTGTTTAACTTTTCTGTGCCTCAGTTTTCCCAGCTTCACCTTAGAAATTAAGGATTGTAAATGTTCTTTGGTAAAATTGCAAGGCAGCTCTGTGAAAAACATGTTTTTCAAATAATAAATGTTCAAAAGCTTGGATAAATTTTCTCTTTTTACCTTGTAAATTACATGACTTTATAAAATAGCCATCAGTGTTTTATGCTGTCTTCTGTTTCTAAATACTGTAGTATCTAAAAACTAAATGCAAATATATTTAGCAAGTTATCATGGTATACATTCAGAACATTTATAGAAGCTCAATCCATAAACGTTATTTCCCTTTACGTATGTATGTTATAAATAAGTAAATAAATTTTGCTCTTACTCTGAAAGTTGCATGTGTGGAAACAAAGATTAAATTAAGATGCATGATATATAAGAAATATAGCTAATTAAAATTGATTTCTTATGAATAGTTAAGGCTCCTTACAGAATGTGTGTGTTATTTTATGTCATTCTTAATATTCCTTAATGTTCCTAATCAATGTAATTATTTGTTGGACAAAAATGTTACCCAATAAATATCCCTTATGGAGAAGACAGACTTTGAATCTTCAGTCTAAAGAATAACTATTCAAGAAAAGGACTTCACAGATCATTATCACCTGACTATGGTATAACCTAGTATGAGGTATATAAGGTTTAGTTATAAACTATAATGCATTGAAGGTGTAGTGCAAATTTTTTGTGTTGCTAGATTGTTGATAGAAGTGCTAAAGCAAGAGTTGTTTTATTTATTTATTTAAAAGCCTTTACATTGTTTTTAGATTTAGGATCAGATTAATTGGTTTCCTTAAAAAGAATTTTTTTGTTGCGGCTGAAAAGAAAATCTTGAGATTAAACAACAGATTCCTTCAGATTATCAAGTACAGTGATTCAGAAATTGTTGCATGAGTCATCACTTACGATTCTACCGAAGTCAGTAGCAACCTGACTAAGAAAAAGCTCTGATTGCTTATTTTTGAAAGACCCATACAACCAAGTTAGGTATCCACATATGTTCACCCGATATTTCGTACTGTGGATGTTATGCTGATTAATATAAGCATATTTCTTGTACTCAAAAACTCTTATGAAATACATAATGAACAAGTGTATGCATGACTGTCCCATGCTGCGAGTGGATCAGTCACATTTGATGTTGGTTGTTTGTAACTTGGAACTGATTTTCCAGCGGCAACATTAGATACTGCGGTTTGAATCTCAATCCCCGCCGCAAAGGATTACCTATGTGCCGGGGACTTTCGCCGGCATCTCCTTTTCTCCTCCAAGCTCCAATATTCAGATACTCAATTCCTCACTTGAATGTGTTACAGGCATCCCACACTAAAAATACCCGAGACTGGCTCTCTTATTTTTCCTGTCTATATCAAACTCTGTTCTTCCCAGTTTCATATTTCCCAGTACATGGTATCACCGTCTAATCCGTTAACCTAGAAACCGGCACATAGCCCTAGAGTCATTCCTTTTTCCTTACCTCCCATGTCTAATCTACGGGCAAGTCCTAGGAATTTTCATTCAAAAGCGTATCACAAATTCACCTGCTTGTTTCCATCTCTGCTGTTCCTCAAACCCAGGGGCACTAGTGACATGTCAGGCAGGACAGTTTCTCATGGTTAGGGTACCCCATACAATGCAGCACATGTGGCATCCTGGTTATCTGGCCTTGCTGAAACCCCAGTCATTGTGAAGTCAGCACCTCCTGGTCCTGAAGCACGTGGGCCTAGTCCGGGCCGCTGCTAAGTCCTGCTGGAACTATCAGAGCAGTGGTCTCTTCGGCCTTGGCTCCCTTCTGTTCATTCTTTACACAGCTGACGGGGTGATCACTGCCTGACCTAACCACCTTCTGGTAGGTTCCCTTCACTCTGCTGCCGTGCTTTCCCTTTCTCACTGTGCCCCCCCCAACTCCTCCCCTCCCCCGCTTTCTCTCCATTCCTTGGACACCCCAGTGTTTTCCCCCTTGCGCTTTCTTGCGTGTTCTTCCCTCTGCCTGACTCCATGTCTTAGTTTAAACAGCACTTCATTGGAAGGACCTTCTTAATCCCCCCTGTATTTTCTGTGACAGCACCGTGTGTGTACTTAGTGCAATTCGTACTTGTCTAGTTGTATGCTGTCTGCTCTAAAAAACATCTTTACTGGGCTAGAAGTCACGGAGCATCAAACGAACCCATCTCAAATGTGCAGTCGGTGTGTTAGTGTACTCACAGGTCTATGCCACTGTCCCCACAGTCCATTTTTAGAGACACCTTCATCACCCAGAAGCCCCATTCCCATTAGCGGTCACTTCCCCCTCCCCCCAGCTCAGCATTTGGGCTGGCCCCACATTTCGGCTGTTAGGAATGGTACTGCTGTGAAGATTTACGTACACATTTTTAGTGGATATGTGTTTCGGAATTGCTGGGTCATATGGTAACTCTGTGTTTAATTTTTTGAGGAGCTGCTAAACTGGTTTCCAAAACTGTTGCACAATTTTACATTCTCACCAGGAATATATGAAGTTTCTGCACATCCTTGCCAACATTTTTCACCTGTTTTTCTTTCTGTGCTTGTGCTTTTAAAAGGTATCTGTATCTAAGCTATGTATTATTCTTAAGCCAAGATCGTGGAGATTTACTCCTGTTAATTTTCTTATAAGAGTTTTGTAGTTTTAACTCTTTACATACAGGTCCATGATGTATCTTGAGTTAATGTGAGGAAGGGGTCCAACTACATTCTTTTTACGTACAAATAGCCAGTTGTCCCAGCACGATTTGTTGAAAAGACGATTCTATCCCTGTTGAATCATCTTGGCACCTTTGTTAAGAAGCTTATTGTCTTTTTGTCCCACTAAACTCTTAAGCTCCTGGAGTGAAGGAAGCAGATCTGTGTTGTTTGCTGTGTGCACTCAGTGCTTAGCATGGTGCTTGGCACGAAGTACTTATTGAGTATGTGTTTGCTGAAATAAAGAATGGAGGAAGAGAGAGAGCATTGGGAAAGAGTAGAGTGAAAAAGAGGAAAGACCTAGAATCGTCATGTAGGTGAAAGGGCAAGTAGGTTTTTCTTTTCTTCTTTTTTTAAAGATTTTATTTATTTACTTGACAGAGAGAGAGAGAGAGAGAGAGAGAGAGAGAGAGAGAGAGAGATCACAAGTAGGCTGAGAGGCAGGCAGAGAGAGAGGATGAAGCAGGCTCCTTGCCGAGCAGGGAGCCCGATGTGGGCCTCGATCCCAGGACCCTGAGATCATGACCTGAGCTGAAGGCAGAGGCTTTAACCCACTGAGCCACCCAGGCACCCACAAGTAGGTTTTTTGAGGGAAAATCAGTACTGTTATTTGAATTGTTATACTAAATTCCTCTATAATAATGAGTCTGTTTCTGAAATCTGTTCTTGGGGCCCCTGGGTAACCGGTTCAGTTGACTGAGGGTCTGACTCTTGATTTCAGCTCAGGTCATGATCTCAAGGTCATGAGATCCAGCCTCGCATCAGATTTCCTGCTCAGCTCAGAGACAGCTTGTCCCTTTCCCTCTGCTCCCCCCGACCCCTGCCTTATAATCTTTCTCCCTCTCTCTCTCAGATTAAAAAAAATCTGTTCCCAATTTATTTTTAACAATTAATTTTTAAAAGAGGTAATAGGAGCATAGTTAAAAATGCAAACTGTAGAGGAAGATATAAAGCCAGAAGTTCCTCCCCACCTACTTTCCACCATCGGTGCTACTTCCTTGCTTGTAGGAGGCTTTTGTATATTCTTCTAGTAATTGATAATGTCCACACCAGCACATGTATATCCCTTTACAAATACATAGTTAGAATACTGTCCATTTTGTTTTATTCACATTTTTTGTTCCATGGAGTACATCACGGCCTTCCTTCCCTGATAACACTTACAAACCTTCATCAGTCTTTTAGCAGCCACATGGTACTCCACTGTAGCACATACTGAAAATTATCTAGTTCCCTACTGATTGACTCGCAAAACAGTCTGGTTTTGGTAGGAAAAAATACAGTGGGGAAAAAGAACCTGAAATTGTGACTGTGAAATATTGTGATTATTATCTTTATTTTTATTTCTAAAGATAATTTATACAGCAGTGTAAAATATGTTTTCTTTTATTAGTACCTGAAATTTTAAAATGAATATGGAATAAATCAAATTTATTAATTGATTGTTTGAAGCTCTAAAAAAAAAGAAGGGCTTTCTTTGTGTTTCAGAACTTCCTAGAGTTGTTTTAGGAATTAAAATGAACCTTGTGTAAAAGCCCAGTGCTCTTTGGAATTACATTGTACTTAAGCATTTCTTTAATTTGAACATGTTATTGAAGGTCCCGTGTTATTGACTGTTTTATAGGCCAGCTGTAATGACCGTAGCTGATGGAATATGTAAGGTTTGCATCCACGTAGGATCAAAGCAGATGGAGAAGATTCTTCTCAACATTTCTCCTGACTGGCTCAACAGAGTTATAGGTAAGATATCAGCATGCCCTTGAGAAGTTGTTAGTGGTGAAACCACTCATTTCAGGGGTGTCGACGGCACAGTGGAACAGAAAGAACACTATACTGTAAATTAAGGGTTTTTTCCTGCACGTGCAAAAGCAGAGGGATAATTTAGCTTGAGGGGAACAAAGAGGACGAAGTTGGAAGGTAAGACTTGCTCTCCACCTGCTGTGACAGCCAAGCTCTGCCTTGTGTCTCTGGGGGGTCACATGCGGTCCTCCCCTCTCCCAGCAGGGGGGCACCACCCATGATCTTGATTGGGGAGGTTTCCTGCCCCTTCCCCAGGGACAGAGGGATTTTTCTTTTCTCTTTCCTCCATGGTCAGCCCTGGGGCAATAGGATTTGTCCGCCTTCCTCCCGCAGTTTAAGGCTCCCCGTCCTTAAAGGAGCGTCCTGAATGGTGTTTTGTGTTTTCCCTTGTGGCAGCTTCTCCCCTTCTCCAGACTTCACTGTTGGAAGCCTTCTCTATGCCATGCCCGCCATTCCGGGCTTGTGAGCACCTGGTGGGTATCCTGCGAGGGGGCAGACTCCTCTTACCTGAGACACTGGCCCACACTTGGCTTTTAGCAAGTCATGAAAAGTTGTAGCACATTCTTCCTTCTTTTTTTAAAATTTTTAAAAATTTATTTATTTATTTATTTTTACGTTCTTCCGTCTTGCTTGTTGGGTGCACGGTGGCTTCTTTTGGAGCTCGCCGCGCTGTAGCCCCATGCTCCTGCCCCATCCCCCCATCTCATTTCCCTCCGCTTGGCTGCCTCGACTCTCCTCAAGGCTCCATAAATTGTGATTTTGTAGTCTTCAGTTTTTCTAGCAATTGTTAAGGTTGGAGCCATGTTCTTTCTAGCTTTCCACACACATCCTAACCGGAAGTCTGTCCTTTTTTATTCACTGCCTTTATTCCTTTTCATTCTTTTGGCTGTTCTGTTCCTTCTCTTGGTGTTCTTTGTTGTGTTTTCAGTTTTGTCTTTTCACTTTTGGCACAATACCAGTTAGCCTCCATTTCCCAGAGAAGGACCATTCTCGGATCAAGTCTATGTCTGCGTTTTGCCCATTCCCGAGTCAAAGTTGTACTTCTGGCATTAATTGAATCGCAACCCTAAGTGAAAATGTGGGCGTTATAAAATAGTCATCAGACCGTTCAAATTATCACTAATCTTGATTTTTTTTAGCTTATCTCAGAGAAAAATATGAAAGATTTAAGTATTGTAAGAGAATTACCTCACCACCAAAAATACGTGATTCTCTGCCTGGGTTTCCATAGACCCAATCCAAGAGGGGCTGGTGGTGTTGGCCGGGGAATGAGTGTAGTTTGAGTGTCATTGGTAGTGCCTGGCCAGCCTAAGCCTGAGCACCCCGCTCAGAAACTGCAGTTGATGTCCTAAAAAAAAAAAAATAAATAAATAGAAGAAAGACTAAGACAAGTGCAAAAATATAGTGACATCTGTCTGTAATTTCAGCATTTTTATATTAGCAAGATTTGATAGTCACTAAGTAATTGACTCAGGGTTCTGTTATATGAACTGTCTAGATAGCTGATAAGAGTTGTCGACTGGATAAATAAGACAGCTTTTCTGACATGGACACGTTCTTTTTGTGTCAGGCTTAGACTCAGGAAGATGTCAGTGTCAGTTCTTTCCTCTGTTTTTGTTTCTTTGTTTTGTTTGTTCGTTTTTCAAGATTTTATTTATTTATTTGACGGGGAGAGAGAGAGAGAGAGAGAGAGATCACAAGTAGGCAGAGAGGCAGGCAGAGAGAGAAGGGGATGCAGGCTCCCCACTGAGCAGGGAGCCCAATGCCGGCCTCCATCCCAGGACTCTGAGATCATGACCTGAGCCGAAGGCAGAGGCTTTACCCCACTGAGCCACCCACGCGCCCCTTTCCTCTGTTGTTTTAAGAAGCCAAGAGCTGGGTCATAATAGGAAACGCCATCAGTCTGAGCAGCCTGTCCGCGATCAGCAAGCGTCACGGGTCCTCATTCCAGAGCATCTTCAGCACTTGCGACTGGAAAGAGAAGGGGTAGAAAGAGAACTTTCCAGTGGGTGTGGGGCGTGAGAACCCGCCGTGTGCGTGTCTGGCGTTGGGGCAGGGAGTCTAGGAGCCCTGTGTTGCCTTGTTCCGCAGCGCCTCCCTCGGAGGTCACGTTCGGCGCGGTGGCGGCGGACCTGCTGCACTCGCTGCCGGCGGGCGGCGGTGCCCCTTGCGTGGTGAAGGTGCAGAGCCTCTTCGTGTTGGATGAAAACAGCTGCCCGCTGCAGCAGGAGTTCTCGCTGCTGGATTTGTATCCCGACAGTGGAGAGCCTGGACCCAGTGCCCTCCTCCGAGACCCGAGGAGGAAATCGCGGGTTCTTTCGGGAAGACGGCTGAAACGGAAGAAATGAACGACACGGCTCTACTCGGGTGTTTTAAAAATATATATATTTTGTAAAGAGAATTGTGTAAAATAGATAAATTAAAACTTCTTTTTCTAAGAATGTTCCATGAGGTTTTCTGTTGTTTGGTCTTTTCCTTTCCTGCTTCTGGAGGAAGGATCTGGCAGTAAAGGCAATAGGTAGCAGTTCCCTGGGAATTACAGGTTCACTCTACTGGTCGCTGCTCTACTCCAGCGCTCCACTAAGGACCTGAGACACAGACGAAAGACATGTCTCGAGAGTCGCTTTTCTGCCGTGCTCACAAACACTCGGTGCTTTCCCTTTAATAAACTATCGGTGTGAACTTTGGAATTCTGGTATAAAATCTGCCCAGTCAGTGCAAGCCCACCAAGAGTGCTGTTCTCTTAAACTTGCCTTCCCTACTTCGTCCTCAAGATGAGACCGAATCCTTTTATCAACCAGTATGGACAGACTGCCCTTCACACCCTTTTGGGAGGAAGTCTCTAAGCCATTTCAAGTGAGACCAAGAACACCAGGTCACACCAATAATCTCTTCACAGTTTTTGGCACGTAGATCATAGGTTAACCCATATTTCCAGGAACCCTTATTGGGGCAGAAAATACCTTCCTTCTGTCCTGAGGAAATTATCATGTATTTAATTTAAGCAAATCGCCATCACTCTCGGGTGTATTCTTTACCCAAGATATACAGGTAAGTATATTTAACCTACTCCACAAATTTTTATAAAACTCCATTAGGTAGCCTAAGAATGTCAGCCAATCCAACAGTCCTATGTCTGCAATCCCATGGCAGACATTTTAGGTAAATCTCATTTTTCATCTGACAGTTCAGCTGAGAGGGGCAGTTCTCCTGTCTTAAGTTGTTTACAACTAGTCTCCATTAATGTAGGTTCACCTGGAGAGGTGACCACAGGCTATTACATAGCAGTGAGTCAACTTCTCCCCAGTCCCTTCCCTGTCCCCAGAGGCCCAGCTCCTGCAGAGACTGGGGACAGGGAGGAAAGCAGGACAGGGGACAAGGGTTTCATGACAAACAGGCTCCCACTATGGTCCTTTCTTGGGGACTGCCGGTGCCTTCTGTGCAGTAGATCTTTCTAGATCTTTCTAGAACAGGTACCGGAGTTCTTTGGAGGGCTTCTCCTTCTTTCCACCTCTCAACTCCCTCCAGATGTCAGCCCTTCTCTTCTTCCCGATTCTCTGACTCATTTCACTCCCTGCTCAGATACACACAAGGTAGCAGGTCAGCAAATTCTCTGCATAACCAGACAGCAGAGAAGGTGGGGGATTGTCCTTGTTTATATAATGTGTGTAGTACAATTCAAGTGATGTAACCTTGTGATCATACCATGTGGAAGAATCTGACCAAAATGGTGTAGTGATTACGCTGGGTGGGGAGTTGGGGCCTGGTTTTACTTTCTCCTTTACGCTTGTTTTTATCTGATGGAATTACTAGGAAAATTTCCCTAATTTCTGAAGAATACAAATTTCCCATATTAAAAAGATTACTTATCAAATATAGAAAAAGATAATATGCTTTTGATCACAGAAACTAACACCACCTAGTAGATGTAGATAGATACTTTATGGGGCAGCAGCCGAGCCCACAATCATACCCCTTCTCTGGGCCGTGTCTATATTTGGTTTGATTCCTTGGCAAAACCTGATTACTCAAAGACAGTAGGATACCTGACTCAAGCTGGGCCAATCAGGTTGTTTTTCCCGGAGTTAAGATTTATACAGAGTAAAATGCATAGATCTTAAGTGTACAGCTTGCTGAATTTTGACAAATATATACATTCATGTAGTCAATACCCCAATCAAAATTTAGGTTTCCACCTCCCTGAAAGTTTCCCTCCTTTCTACTTCCAGTCAATTCCTGCCCACGCTAGGCAAACACTTTTCTGATTTCTATCCCCATAGATTAGTTTTATCTGCTCTGGAACATCATGTAAGTAAACTCGTATGGTTTATATTCCTTTGTGACTTGCTGTTTTCACACAAGAGAGTATTTTGAGATTCATCTAGATCTTTATGTGACTCAGTAGTTCGTTCTTTTTATTGGTGAGTAATATACCAGTGTATGAATATATTACATTATCTGTTTTCTGATTGAAGGTCATTTGGGTTGTTTCCAGTTTGGGGCTGTTATGAATAGTTGCTATGAACATCTTTTTTGCAAGTCTTGTTGTGGACCTATGTTTTCATTTTGGGGTCGTGGAGGGGATAAATACCTGTGACTGAGATTGCTGGATTTATAGGGTAAGTATCTATTTCACTTCATGAGAAACTGCCAGATATTGCTCCAGAGTTGCACAACTTTGCACACAAGCCAGGTATGAGGGTCCCACTTGTTCTGCTTCGCCACCATTTGGGGGGCCAATCATTTTCATGTAGCCATTCTACAGGGCATGAAGCGATAGCTCACGGTTTTAGTTTGCATTTCTCTGATGACTAATGTTGAGCAACTTTTCATATGCTTATTTGTTGTCTATGCATCTTTACTTGTGGATGTCTGCTCATTTGTTCCTTTACGTTATCGGGTTGTTTGTCTTCTTTAGTGATCACACACGTATGTTCTAGATAAAAGCCAGATATGCATATTAATAATATTTTTGAAGTGCCTGTTCAGCATTAGAAATGATGGCCACATGATTTCAGAAGAAAAAAAGAATGTGTAGCTGTAACAAAAAGTCTTAAATAAAATGTCACTATTTTGAATGGCAGGAATGTATACACCAAAAAATAATCTTAGGGAACCACCCAAAAATATATTGGTAGTATATTAATTACATAGAACATAAATTAATGAAACATAGCATAAACTTAAAAATTTTAAATGTAGTAATATATTGCCACACACTAATAATATACAGTTCTAAATATAATAAAAATAATAATGCTTACAGATAAAACCAAAAACACGAACAGCTTTAAGTAATCAAAAGAAATGATTTAAAAACCATGAGGGAAATATAAAGAGAAAAGAATCAATGAGACATTGTACTGTGCTCTTGCTGCTTGAAAAGATCTGAGATGCGGAGTTGATTCGATATTAAGCGAAGTCCATGATGGATGGCATATAAGAGTTGATAAATTGATTTGCAAATTAATTGAGAAGAATAAAGAGGAATGTGAGTATTCTATGATTGTATGCATTAAAAACTCAAAATAATCTAGAGATAAATGATTAGCATTAGTGAGTGTGGCATGATTGCTGGGTACAAGGCCAATATAGGTAGACCCACTTTATGGATACCAGCAAGAATTAGAAGATAAATGATGTAAAAAAACTCCATTTATGATGGTAAAAGAAACTCGATGTACAGGGAAGAAGGTAATGAAGATATACCACTATAGTGCACCATGTACAGAAATTAGAGAGGGGCTAAACAAATAGAAGTGTATGCTTTTCAGGGATTGGAGGACTTGGTATTGTAAAGACAGGTCTCCCCGAATTGACTTATAGACTCTTAGGCAATTCCTACAAAAAACAACAGACTTCTTCTTTGGGAGACGGGAGGGACTTAGCAAGCTGATTCTAAAATTTATATGGAAATGCCACATGCCCAAATAGCCAAGACACTCTTGAAGAAGAACCAGACTGAGAATTTACCCAAACAGATGTTGACACTACAAGTGAGTAATTAAGTCATGATGGTGTAAGTATAAAGATAGGCAAATTCACTAATGTAGCAGAAGGAGCCCAGGAACAGACTCAAATGTACATAGATGCTTGGTTATTTCCTTGGTGCTGCAGCAGACTAATGGGGGAAAGGCTAATCTTTGCAATAAATGATGCTTGGATAATTCAATATCCTATGGAAAAAAAGAAAGAAACTTGAGTCCAACGTTATAATTTATACATGTGTCTCTTTCAAGTAGATTCTAGATATCTAGATGTGAAAGGCAAAATAACAAAGCTTCTTGAAAATAGTATAGAAGAGTAGCTTCATGATCTCAAGGTGTGGGAAGTGTGAGAAGATGGAGGAGGGATAGTAATGTATCTTCCAAACTGAGAAGGCACTTTGAGACCAGAAAATGAAACAGGCCACTCTGTACAGTTTACACGGTTTTATTCAGGGTAACTTACTGACGCGGGAACCGGGTGGGTGACAGTAGCTGCGCAGCCATTCTCCACAAAGTCCAGACCTAAGTCCACAAATTTTATAAGTGAGGGGATGTGCAGAGAGCACGTTGGTGAGGTCAAAGGGTCTAACGCTTACCAGACCTCATGGCGCCAACTGTGTGCCAGAATGGGAGGTGGGGGGTGAGAAACTATGTTATCTCTATCAGTTATCTAAACAACTTTAGGGAAGACAAGAACAAGCCTTCCCACATTCTGGTCAGGGCATACATTAACCTTCCTAGGGCTTGGAACGTGTAGCCCCCAGAGAGGTCATTGTGTGGACATGAACAAGATGGAGGGCCAAAGATGGAGTCCATATTGTCCGCGCTCCTACAGAAGGACTTCTTAAAAAGAGGGCACAAAAAGATTGCTTCGTTTGCTACATTAAAATGCTTCATTTGCTACATTAAATTGCTACATTAAAATGAAAAACTTCTATTTATCAAAAGAGAGCCATAAAATGGGAGAAAATCAACCGCAAATATATCGGTAACTAAAAAAACAGAATGGGAGAAAACAGTTGTAAGACATCTAATCGAAATGAATTCCTACAAATCAGTAAGAAAACCACAACCCAAGAGAAAAGCAGTTAAGATCCACAAACAAGCCCTTCAGGGAGGAGATCAGAATGGCCAAGTAACATACAAAACAGGGTCAGCCTCCTTTGCCATCAGGGGAATACGAATTAAATCCACAAGGGATACCTCTCCATACTAAAAAGAATGACTAGAATAAAAAGACTGATGATACCAAGTGTAGACAAGGATGTAGAGCAATGGGAACTCACACACTTCTGGTGAGAATGTAAATTTGGTACATTGAATTTGGAGAACTGTTTGGCTTTATCTACTAAATTGGGAGATATGCAAACCCGATGATCCAGAAACTCTACTTCTGGTTTAATACCCCCCCACCCCCCGCAATGTATAATGAATTTCAATACATCATGTGGAGTCAAGGAAGCCAAATACAAAAGAGTGCTTCCTTTCCAATTCCCTGCATGGTTACATAGTAAAAGCAAAGAAGTGATTTCCACAAAAACCAGGTTAGTGGTTATTTTGGTGGGGAGGGAGAGACGTGTTTGGGAGTGGGCACAAGGGAAGATTGGCGAGGCTGGTTTACCAGTTACAATTTCCTAGGGGCTCCAAATCCGTCCTTAATACATGCTCTGCCTGAGTACGCGGATGAACAGTAGAGGGCGCTGGAGACACACTGCGGGAAGTAGGCGCTTTTCGTGCTCGTTCCGTCAATCACCACGCGGGTGTGAGAACACCGGATGGCGCAGTGCCCCTGCCACACGCCCGGACTCGGCACCCCCCCCCGCACTCCCTCCCCTCCCCACGGCCACTTTGCATTCCGGTCTGGCCCGTCAGTCGTGTTCCCATGACCCTCCTGACATGGACACCAGAGCTCCCATCTGCTCCAGTGCCCCCACAGTCCAGCTTGCATCATCTGCCTTCTGGAAGTTTGTCTTATCAGTCAGTCAGCAAACCAATAAAAGCATATTATCAAAAACAATAGGAAGACAAGAATCAAATCTGGTCCCTTGCAGGATTATACTTTATCATCAGTGGAGATAAACACATAATTTACACAAACAGAAGGGCGGGAGAGGGGGCAAAGTAGAAGGAAGGAGGAGAAGGAAGGGAGAGGGAGGGAAGCTGGCAGGGAGCGAGGAGGGCAAGTGGACGGACGGACAGCCCTGCAGGCCGCTAACAGTGCCCAGACAGAAGCGGCTTGTCGACTGGTCACGGGAAGGGCCTTTCCCACGTCCCTGCCGTAGGAGTGTGACGGCACTTGGTGTTGCCTCGGGGTTTTTTGAGGTCCCTCTGGCAGTATGCAGCAGTGATACCATTTTGGACATCTGCAATCTGATTGAAATTCCAGCTCCACCACCTCCTGGCTCTGGAGCCCTGAGAAATGACACGCCCCCACCCATGCTCACTTTCATCCTTTCTGAATGTGGGGGAACTCCTCGTGGTCTGCTGTGCTGATTTGACAAGCTGAGGCTTAAAGCCCTAGGCTATTTCCCAAGGACCAGTTCCTTGCTCCCCATCTTAACAGTCACCCCGCTTTGAGAAACATGCCGCTTGAAATAAAGCTTCAAGTGGGGAGGGGAGGAATGACCTGGACCAACAATTCCATACTTAAAATAGGAAAAAAACAAGAGGCAGATATTATGATCTGTCTTCATAATAGCATACTAAATTCAATTAAGAAATATATCCATTATGTTGAAAGAGCCAGGCTTATGGAACATAATCAGCAAACTACTTAATCCTTTTTTTTCCCCTTTTTCCAGTGACCCATTCAAACCTGCTTGGCAGGTAGCTTCTCCCTGCCTTTTGGATAAAATCTAGGGCAGGGCCCATGACATTTTTGATCACTCTTAGGTAGCAATAAATTTTTCCTGTAACTTCTACTTACAAAAGCAGGCTGTGTTTGGCACTTAAAATGTCCAATCTTAGGTAGTCTGAACTTGCAACTTCGTTGAAGGTTTAAGCTGCTCCTTCACTCCCACCCTCACCCGGGCTCATGCCTCTTGCCGGTGAAACCAGAGATGGGCGTGGAGCACGGTTTCCCTATTTCTCCTACCCTGTGTTCCCACACTCCCCCAACTTGCAAACAGAGGGCTCAACCTAGCAGGGGCAGAGAAGGAACCTGACCAGGAGGCAACCTAAGGGGCAGGAGAGGTCCTCCTTTACCAGTACAGATATGAGCTGGAGTACCCATGTGGGTACTTCAAGAGCCTCCTTGCTCTGCGGATCTCTTACCTAAGGTTCCCCAGCCCTGGTTTGCCCCGGGGTGTGGGACACAGCACCGTGCCTATCCCCTTTAAAGGTCTTTATTACATCGTCTGGAAATTAGATTTCCCAGACCCTCCTATGAACAGTGTTCCAGGTTGAGTTTGCCAAATGTGAGATAATTGGGTGAGACTCGACAGCAGAAAGAAGGTAAAAATCATCCTTTTCTGCCTTGGACTCTGACACTTAGGCCAGCAGCACGCTCCAGGCTCTCACAATAATCTGGGCAGAGAATTCCACAATGAAAAATCAGGAAGAAAGTTACCTGGCAGATGGGTGTGCAAATTCTGGTCACTCACCACTAGAGGGAAGCAGTGGACAGCAGCGGCTTTGAGAGCCCTGCACAGCGGCACACGCTTCCCCCCCGCCCCCCACCCCTGTCCAAGTCCTCACTTCTAGAGCACATCACTAAAGTACACTGAATTACCACCTCAATTCTCCACCCCTCCCTGCAGCTATGTCCACTGCCATGTAGCTTGCAGTTCCTCTCATAAAAAGGCATAGTTTGCCTCTCTGCCCCTTGATTTTGAACTTGGCCACACAACATGGCTCGGCCAATGAAATATTAAGTAAACCCAGCAGAAAGTAGAGCTGTGGTTGCCCTTCTGCTTTCTCCCTGGAAAGAACCAGCACCCCCCGCCCCCCTCCCCCCGGGAGGTGCTGCCCTTTCAGCTTGTGCTCAGAATGAACAAATGTAGAGTGAGCCTGGGTGAGGACCTGATCTCAGTCAGACCCCCTGTTTGCAAGCGACTTGCCTGATCTAGACGGGCTCACCCTCAGCTGGCCATAGATGGATGAGAAATAAATGCTCATTTTAGTACATCATTGAGACCTTATGATTGTTTGTTATACGCGATTATTGCAAACACATTTGACACAAGCAAATTTTCTCCTTCTGGCTTCACCAGCCTTCCCACGAATTGTGTAAGCAAATATCCTGTATAAAATCAGTCTTTGCTGAGAATTCTTTTTTTGGGAATCCTGAGAAAAATGTTACTTTTCTGTGTTGGGTTGAGTGATGTTCGTGTCAATAAATGACTAGAAAAGCTGAATAAAATACAAAAAACCTTTTTTTAAAAAAGATTTTATTTATTTGACAAACAGAGAGCACACAAGTAGGAGGAGCAGCAGACAGAGGTTGAGGGAGAAGCAGACTCCCCGCTGAGCAGGGAGCCCGATGTGGGGATCATGACCTGAGCTGAAGGCAGACGCTTAACTGACTAAGCCACCCAGGCGCCCCCAGAAACCTCTTTTTAAGTTACTGGAGAGCTGCCAAATTGACAAGATAACAGGCCATGATCTCAGAAGAAGGAAAACACAAGGAGGTGAGCTGACATTCTGTGAACCAGTTTTTCCTTCAGGCAATCCCCATTGATTCTCATTAAGAGGCTGGCCATTTGGGCAGAGGACTGTGGCTAAGAGACCATAAAGTCAGCAGAGTGTCTGGAGTTGGAGAGACAAGAAATTGAAGATTGAGGTTGCCAAAGCAGCTGGGACTGAAGAGGCAAGATGTTGAGAAGAAAGGAGCCAGAAGAGTAATTCTGACACTTAGGGGTTTTTCCCTTTGAGGCATTTGCCGATTATGAAGCTGTGAATTAATTTATGCAGAAAGCCCATGAAAGACGGCAGGGCTTTCCTCCCTCCTTCCCTCCCTCCTTCTCTCTCTCCCTTTTCTTTCTTTCCCTTTCTTTCTTCTTTTCTTTTCTTTTCTTTTCCTTTTCCTTTCCTTTCCTTTCTTTGTCTCTTTCTTTCACAGTAGCATGACACTAAGGAGATAAAAATTGGAGTCTATCACCCACTAAGGAAGAGGAGCCTAGTAAACACACCAGAACCTCATTTGGTGATCGAAATGGTATCCTTGGAAGACTACCCTAAAAAAGGGGAAAACTAGAGGTGGTTATAGAACCTTACAAAAACAGCAACCCAGGGGCTCCAGGGTAGTTCAGTTAGTAAAGCATCTGCCTCTTGATTTTGGCTTAGGTCATGATCTCAGGGCTGTGGGATAGAGCCCCATGTCGGGCTCCATGCTGAGTGTGGAGTCTACTTAAGATATCCCTCTCCCTCTGCCTCTCCCCTCCCCCACTTGTGCCCTCTCTTAAAAGCAAAAACAAAAGGAAAAAAAAAAACCTGCAACCCAGACTCCAATTAGTTCACTACTAGACTGGATTAAGTTGACCTCCCCCCATTCTGTCAAACAGAGGATACAGTAAACCTTCTCTGGAGGAATACTGTCTCCTGGAGCTCCTATAATTTATCATAAGGGTCAGCACTGGATGATATATTGTCAAACATTCCAAGTCATAGAACCAAAGGGGAAAAACATACACAATAAAACTGACCCACTGATAACACAGATATTGGTGTAATTGACAAAATAGAGACTTTTATCAGAGAACAGGAACTGATCACAAAGTATCAAATGGAAATTTAGAACTGAAAGCATGCAGTAATTGAAATTAAGGGCTCAGCATATAGGTTAACTACAATGAGACTTAGCAGAAGAAAGATTTAGTAAAGTGTAAGAGGGCAGTATAAAAACTAAGCTGAAGCGCAGATGTAAGGGGAGTGGAGAAGGCGGCACAGTGCCTAGGAGTCCTGTGGGACCGCAGAGAGATCTAACGGGTGTGTAGTTGGAGGAGAGGAAGAAGAGGAGTGGAAGAAGGGGCAGAAATCATATCTGAAAAAATATGGGCCAAGAACTTTCCAAAACTGGTGGAGGCTTATTACTCCCAAGGTGGATAAATGAAAGGAAAATTGCCTGGAGGTATACCATACTCAAACTGTTGATAACCAAAGATAAAGAGAAAATATTAAAAGCAGCTGAGGGTGGCAAGGAAAGGGAGATGCCTTTACTTCCCAAGGAGAAACAATAGCATGGATAACTCAGTTGTCAACAGAAATGATGGAAGTGAGAAGACAATAAACGCCATTTTTAAACTGCTGACAGAAAAGAAAATGTCAGCCTAGAATTCTATTTCCACAAAAAAATCCTTTAAAAATGAATTTGAAATAGACATTTCTATTCAAAAACTAAGAAGATTTGTTGTGAACAGATCTGCACTAAAAGAAATACTAAAAAGAGTTCTTCAAGTAGGAGGAACACGATCGCAGAATCCCAGAAACGCAGGAAGGAATGAAAAGCAAAAGAAAGAACAACTCTGTGACTGAATATAAGTGCATATTGACTGAACATAGTAATAATAGCAATGTCTTGCTCAGTGTAAGATATATGTGGAATTGAAATGAATGATATCAATACCATTAAAAATGGGAGGTAAAGGGAGATTGACCAAAGGAAATGGAGGGATATACCATGTTAATGGATTGAAGTTTCAATATTGCAGGGATAAAATGTGGTTCCACCCAAACGGTCTGTATATTCCATGAAAATCCAGTCAAACTTGAGCACTTTTTTGGTGTGGCAATTGACAAGCTGATGCTAAAATGCTTTGTGGAAATTCAAAGGACTTGCAAAGTGGAAACACAAAGAGCTTATAAAGTGAAAATGCAGGGGTCACCCGTAGGACAGGATTGACACAACTCGGGCCAGTTCCCTCTGGTCCATTGGAAGCACTTACATATTTTTTGCTCTGACCATGTCTGTAGTAGACATTTCAGCCCAATACAGCAACCCCTTCTTCCTCTCCACTGGAGCAGAGAGACTGTCAGTCTCTTGCCATTGAGATTTTTCAGCTGTGAGTCACACACCAGTTCACTCTGTCCTGCAAAGGGATACTTACCAGCTTTTCCAAGTGGCCCTGGAAAGGTCACTAATAGGCATGAACGTCACTGTGAAATGTGGGGGTGGTTGGCACCTCTTGTCTCAGGACCCCAGGTGAAATGGAAACGGTTCTAGTTTAGTAGCCTGCTAGACAAACATAGAACGTGTGTGCTCTGATGCTATTAGAAATGACTGGAGTGTGGGCTTTGTGGGAATGTGTGTGTGAAATAAGTGAGGAAAAGCAAACACAAGATATTCTGTCTGTACGGACCACTGCCAGGGAAAGCTTATCTTTGTGCATTGACAGAGATCGGAAGTGAAGTCAAAGAAGCACAGACTGAGTATAATGCACTACTTTCTTTTGCTGACGTTGTTCAGTGCATAAGAAAAGAGACTGGTTTGAAGTTTCTTCCAGGTAAACAATCACAATGCATGGACCCCGCAAGTTCAAAAGCATGTGGGTGAAAACACAAGCTACCCGTTAAGTAACAGTGACAAACACAATAATGGCTCATTACCCTGAGGACAACGTCACGGGGAGGTGATGGCCATGATTTGTGGGAACTCTCAACGTAATGAACTTCACATGACACCTGCCACAACACAGTCATTCTAACAAAATCACTAGGTTTACAGGGAACGCTCTCGGCCCTGTGGGCTGTGCTTTGGCTGTGTGCTTTCACCGTTTCCTGCCCAAAGTGAGTCCCACGAGCTGAACACTGTCAACCAGGGAGACCACAGAAACCTGTTGAACAGCCATAAGACCAGGGGTGCGAGGCTTGGGTTCTGGGGAGGACAGGCCATAGGCAGGATGTGCCATAGCCTGGGAGGGACCCAACTCAGGTGAGGGCCTCCTCAGCCGGCACGGGGAGCGGAAGCCGAGAATCTGTCCGCCACTTGGTACTGGGTGGGCTGCTCCCAGTGTGCATTCCCAGGTCCTGAGGCTGGTGAGTCTCGATCCCTGAGAGCTTTCTCTCCTGAGCAGTGGGCACGCCGTGCCACCCAGATGTCTGGGGCCTGTTCCATTCCAACTTTCAGACTGGGCTCTTTATTGTGGGCCAGCTGAAATCAGCGCTTTGGCCCCCCCCCCCGGCCCCCCACGATTTCCTCAGAGCAGTTTGTTTTCTCTGCTAGGCGTGAGGCAGGGAAACCCCAGCTGTGACACCCCCCAACCTGCCGTCGGCTTTCCGGGATGGCGGAGCCCGGATCTCCTTTCAGCGCACACAGCTCTGCCATCACTGAATAGAAAAGCTCGTATGAATGCCTGAGATCCCAGTCCAGACGGGGACTGTGCTGACCGGAGCTTGGGACTCGCAGCCCAGACAGCCCCATGGGGAGAGGAGGAAGGGGTGAGGCGGGAGGGTCTCTGAGGCTGGCAGGTGGCGGCCAGCCACGCTGCTGACCCGGCTGGGGCTCTCTGGTCCTCTCCGCTCCTGCGCATCAGCACGCACGCTGCCCTGGCTCAGGCGGGCCTGGCAGCCCAGGGACATGCTGGCCGGAGCGTCCAGGCCTGCGGCTGCCACGGGGGAGGGCAGGCTCCGGAGGCAGAGCGGAGGTCCCGAGCCGAGTCAGGGCTCAGGGGTGGGACGGAGCGCATGCCAGCGCTTCACCAGCTCCTTGGGCTTGCTGAGCATCTCATTCCAGTGCTCCAGCTGTTTGCCTCGGGTGTACATGTAGGGGCCCACGACCACCCGGCCCAGCTGGTGGCTGTCTGCGGGGGAGGGAAAAATGCCATCATTCTCCGGAGTCCAGAAACCACCTCACCTCTGCAACACCCCCAGTGCCTTCTCTTTCTCTCACTCCTCCTCTCGAAGGATGAGTGGGCAGCCCCCAAAGGGATCCTGGCTTTGCTCTGGAATTGGAGATGGGGGAGAAGGGAGCCCAGGAGGAGGGCCAGCCCTCTGGGGTCATCCACTCTTAAGCCAGCCCCACGTCAAATTGCTGAGGGAGCAAGGGGCCCCTCCAGAAAGAAGCCCTCTTCCATCAGCTCACAGTGTGTTCAGAGGGATCGGTCAACAATTTTCTCCCACCAAGTGCCATGGCGGAGAAGGGCCTGAAGCTCTGGTCCATGAGGCCAGCTGGCCTGATGGCTCTGCTTCCCCCGATGCTGCGAGTGGACACGGGGTGTCCTGCCATCCACCCTGAACCTCACCCAGGACCCTAAAGTTTTATCTAGAAGGTATGAGACAAGGTAGGGCACACAACGACCCACAGTGTCAGGTCACTTGGCTGGTGGCTGGCAGCCAGGCTGCCTCCCAAACGCTCTGCTGGCTTGCTCCAGGCGTGGGCAGCAGAGGCGGCCCTTTAACCTCTCGGTAGGATGCAGTGGAGAGTCAAACTGGAGCAAAGCTGGGTGTGAATCCCGGCCCTGCTGCTCGTAAGCTCTGTGTCCTTGGGTAAGTGTCTAGCCTCTCTGAGCTCTAGCTGCCCTAGGCAGAGAACAGAAACCTTTCTCTGCGGGTCCCTACTGCCTGAGCGCTCCTCCGGTGCCCATCTCCCCAAGAGCCTGGGGGTGGGGGAGCGGCCTTACCCTCCCCTCTGGCGCTCTGCAGCACGGTCAGGCTGAGGCTGGCGGTGTCCAGCTCCGTGGGGTCAGCCCTGAAGCTGAAAGTCTCGCTGTACACAGGGTTGGGGGAGCCCAGCACAGCCGAAGTCTTCTTGCACTTGACAAACTTGTTGTGGTTCATCAGAGACACTTTGACGAACACACCTAAGGGGCAGTGCAGACCGTGGGCTTCGAGGGGCAGGCAGGGTCGAGCCTCTGGCCTGTGGGAGGTCTGGCTGGGAGGGCACACGCCCACCTCGGGCGCCAGGCCCCCTCTGCTGCAGCCAGAGGGCTTTAATTACAAGAGGAAACAGGGATGATTAGTGTATGGGCTTACGCCCGAGGAAATGCTGGGCTCCCTTCCCTTTCCTTCCTCCGTGCCTCCTGAGTGCACCACGGCTCGGCTGGCCCTTGCTTCCCAGAGCCTGGCACCACACGCCCATCCCTCCCGTGTGGAGAGGGGCCCAGCCTGCTGAGCACTCAGGCTCCCTGGGGGCCCCTCAAGCACCTTTTCCTTCAGAAGGCCCAGGTTTTTGGGAGTGGGGCTCACATGGGTTTTGGATCCACGGTGGACGGTTGAATGACAACTTGCTTACAGTGACCTGGATGTGGAGACACGCAGGTGGCAGACAGCTCCCGCCTTGCTGGCAGGGGCGGGGGTGTTGGGGGGCACTGAGGGCAGTACACTTTGGTGAACCAGAGCGGGGGCTCCACCCCTCCAGCTGCTGGGTTCTGGGTGGCGAGAAGCAGCAGGGCACCTCACTCTCTTGCCAGCCAGGAGGAGGCATCTTCCTCCTGCCGAGTGTCCTGCCTGGTGTACAGGGAGCCCTCCTTGGGGGCGGTGGGGCAAGAGGTCTGGCCCCGGAGGAGCTGGAATCCTTCACGGAGGACAGAGGTGGAGGTGGAATGACAGCCTCGTTCACGGAGCCAAGACGCTGCCTTGGGGAAGCAGAGGGGTGGCCTTGGTCTCGGGGTGTTAAGGGGTCTTGGCGGAGGCCAAGGGGATACAGTCTTGGGTTCGATATAAGGAAGTGGCTTCCTGCATCACAGCCGCCCACAGGGGGTGATGAGCACTCTGTGGTGGGTCACAGACAGGCAGAAGCTGGAGGGCTGGAGGGGAGGGTCACACTCCAGCCCCAGGCGCCAGGCTCACAGGACAGAGCCCACCCTGCAAAGGAAAACTTACCAACGAAACTCACGTCCTCCTGGAGCTGGAGGCCCTTGGCTCGAAGCACGACCACCGTCAGGCGACAAAGGCAGTCATTGTAGCCGAGACAGAACTGCAGGTCTCCAAACTCGGAGGGAGGCTGGGGAGGCCCGGAGGAAAGCACCCCCGTCACTCAGCAGGTGCTGGAGGGCCGTGGTATCTTCCCGACAGAGCCTTCCTCCCTCCTCCCGGCAGTCAGGCTCTGGTCCTGGGTGACACACCCACGGCCTCTCCTCTCAGCCCACCGGCATTTTATGAATGGGGAAACTGAGGTCTGGACAGTGGAAAGGGCTTGCTGAAGATCACATAGTAGCGAGGGTCAGAGCTGAGGGTTCAAACCCAGGTCTAGGGGACTCCAAAGCCTCTTCCAAGCCGCCTGGGTCCTCTCGGGGGTCAGGAGAAGAAAGGGTAAATATTTTCCCTGGCGGGTCCATTTGGGATGTCACCTTCCACAGGTGTCTGTTCTGGATGGGAATCAAGTAGCTCCAGGTAATCTGGTCCCCAGGGCAAAAGAACTTTAGGCCACCCTTCCTTGCCCAGGAACAGCTCCACCCTGCCCCTTGGTCCCCGGCACCTCCAGCCCGGGCTCATGACCCCAAGTCACGCTTGCTTGGGCTGATGCTGGCCAGCAGGCACTGGGCCACACTGCTGGCTGCCCATGGGAGTCTGACACGCAAGCCCGGTGAGCTTGAGCTTTACCTCTCCGCTCTCGGCCTCCAGGTCTCTCCAGATGACGTGCAGGCAGTCACCCACCAGGGTCTCATTCCTCAGGGGGAAGAACACCTGGCCCAGGAGCTGGTGCTTCCTCTGCCTGTCCACGTGGTACACGGAGAACCTGAGTACCCTCTGAGTGATGCTCTTGCTGGACACCTGGGAGAGATGAGGGTCTGAGCTGGGGTCTGGTGCAGAGATGGGATGGGAGGGTATGGCACGCTGTTCTGGACACAGGAGCTTTTGGTGAGAGGTGGCTCAGCCTGGGACCAGCACCCCCCAAACCCAGGCATCCTCAGGGGACCGTTCCAGCAGTGGGGCCAGTCCCTGGGGGCCAGTGGCAGTGGGAGCATGTCCCAGAGCCTTGCCCTGCAGAGTGTGGTTTGAGGACCAGCAAAGTCTACCCCTCCCCTGGACCTTATTAGAAACTCAGGACATGGGTCTCCACCTCCAGGCCCATGAAGCAAATCCACTGCTTAACAGGACCTCTAAGTGATTTGCCTGCATATAAAAATGTGAGAGGTCCTGCACCAGAGCCCAAGGAACCTGCCGGTATCTGCCATCTGAGTTGGGCACCCCAGATCTCTCTCCAAGACTCAGTCTCCTCACCTGTAAAAGGGGATAATGGTTCCTATTCTGAGTTGTAAAACCCTTTGTCAGCCCTTTGGCAGGTGGTCAGTTAATACAGATTTTCTTCTCTTCCTTGTCTCCTTCCCCTTCTCCCATAAAGCACAGAAAGGCCAGGATCAAGTTGGGGTGGGGACCGGGCAGGGAAGTGAGGAGGAAACAGAAATAAGTCTGTGAGCATGACGTGCAGCCACGCTGGGCAGCACGGCTACGTGCCTTGGCTCTTCACGTCCTGAGAAGAGCAAGGTCACCTGCAAATTCCCGCAGCCTTGACCCCCAGCTAAAGGGCCGGGAGCTGGGCCCCACACTAGCTCTCTTTACAGCTCCAGCTCTTGGGCCCAGAGGAAGGCAAGAATTTGGGCTCCGGTGTCAGCAATCACCCTCTTCCCGGATGCTCAATGGCCTCTCCTCACCTCGCCAGCCAGCCTACTGCACGGCTCTTGAAAATGTTTGTCCAAGGCCTCAAGGAAGCTCTTGATGACTGGTTTCCATAAGGGCCCCCAGTCACCTGCTCAGGCTCCCAGGCCCCTGTGGGCTTGGCTCAGTGCCCTGCCGGCGTCTGCACCTGCAGACCCTGAGCCTGTCCTCGGGGCAGCCAAGGCAGCACTGGCTGCACGATGGCTCTTGGGGCCTGCTCCGGCCTCCAACAGGCTCGGCGAGTTCCTGTCTTCGCTCCAAGGGGCGTGGGTGTCTCACCCTCTGCCTTCCTTGGATAACCTTGCCAGAAACTCCCTGGTGCTCCAGGGCTTTGGACTGCTTCTCCAGAGCCCCATGGGCTGGAGCCTGGCATCCAGCAGGTGCTCCGAGAGTGTGTTTTCTCTTTTTCTCCTCCAGGCAGCCCTGACACAGGGAGCCCAGCCCTCGACCCCTCATCTCCCTCGTTTCTTCCCCCCCTTCCCCCCCAATCAGGGCTCTGAGCTCTTGCAGGGCCTGACCTGCCCGGCAGGTAAAGCAGACCTGGTGGCACCAGGGGCCTCGGGGGCCTGCAGGGATCTGGCTGTCACAGGAGGCTGGCGCCCACCTGCCGGATGTCTGCTCCTTCCCCGGAAGCCTGTCTGCTGCAGGGGTCGTACCTGGAAGATGAAGTGCTCATCAAACTGTGGGTTGGAGGTCTTGCGTTTGGCCTTGGACTGGAGGAAGCGCCGCTCGTCGGGCAGCAGATGGAGCTTCACCAGGGGGCTGCAGCTCTCCGAGGGGGCTTGCAGCCTCCGCGCCTTGATCAAGCCCACCAGCAGCCGCTCAGCTTCCTGCTGGTATTCCACGGAGAACCACAGCCGCCCCAGGCAGCCCTCAGGGAAGTCGGTTTCACTCTTGTCCTCCAGGAACTTGTACAGCTCTGGGTTGATGGTCCCTACCATGCCTGTATTTCCTACAACACAGGGGCGGGGCAGTCTGGCAGGCCAGAGGAAGGCAGGGATGTGGGGGACAGCACGCTCTGGGCTTCACCTCCCCTGCCCCCAGCCCATCTCTTCTTGGCTGAGCCTCCAGGAGGCAGTTCACTGGCCTCTCCTGACTGTATCCGCCCCATGCCCTTCTCTAAACTGAACACAGTCCCTCTCTCTGGGGCAACTCCTCCAGGAAGCCTGCCAGCACTAAGGCATGGCATATCCAGGCCTGTTTCCCTCTGAGGCCTCTAACAGAGTGCCCAGTATTCATTTAACCCCAGTCCCCAGGCCAGGGCCTGCTTGGGGGGACCCAGAGCCCAGCACCTGGCCTGGCTCCTGTCCACAGGGTCCGGAGGATGTCTCAGTGATAAAGTTTTGCCTCTTTTCTTCCTCTTCAAATTAGAGGGGACTAGCTGATCCCTCTGGTTCCTGGGAAGGTACCTTGGGAGGTCTTCAGAGCAAAGGGGTGGGCCTGGCTCCTACCCCTCTGCCCTCTGGATCAGCCAACCTATCAGCCTAGAACAGAACCCACCGAGCCCTCTGGCTTCCAATCCCAGATCTAATGCTTACTGCCTCTGTGACCTTGAGCAGGGCACACTTAACCTTCTGAGCCTCTGTTTATGACTGTATAAGATGGGGTGAGGATCTCTTCCCCCACAGAGGCACGGTGAGCTCTAAGTCCACAACGGCACCCGAGGCCGGATCTGGCACAAGCTGGGGGTGCAGCGTTTGGTAAACCCCAGTACCTGGAAAGAGTGGTCACTGGGTGACTCTTTCCAGGGGAAACCAGAAAACTCTGCCCAGAACACTAGGATCGCAAGGGAAATGGCTTTACTGCGGAGACCCAGCAGAGCCCAGCCAGCGGCAGCCTTGCTTCTGTTTCACTCCTGTGGTCCAACCTAGGGGGTGGGCTTACTGCCCAGATTCTGCCCCCAGGAGGCTTTCCCCAGGCATCACAGTCCTGGTGGTCTCTGCCCCCAGAACAAGCAGACCTGGTAGCTGGGGGCATTACTGGAGGGCTGTTGGTCTAGGCTGTTTTCCAGAGCCAGGTCCGTGAAAGCAAATGGGCTCACCCTGGTCTGAACAGACCCTGACCCCCAGCACTCACCGAAGCTGCCGCTGGAGGGGTGGGGCAGGAGCTCCGGGGCGAGGCCGGGGTCCCGTGGGGCCTGGGCCCACTCTCCACGGTGTAGGGGTACCCAGTCTCGGTCTTGGAGGGAAGGAGGCACCACGAATGGCACACCTGGTGGCCTGTCCCAGGGCGGGGAGATGACATACATGTTGGTGGCAAGTGAATGGTGTGGCCTCCATGTGCTCAGCCCACAGGGGCTGAGAAAAGCTGGCAGGAGCCAGGAGGAGGCAAGAGCACCATTTTCTGGGCCCGGATCCCCCCCTCCCACCCCCATCCCCGCACCAAAGCCAACACCTCTGCCTGTCTGCGGCCCGCGGAGACTTGCCGAAGGAGCACTGCTTCTGGAATCCCTCTGCCTGGACTCGAATGCCTGTTCTGGCCCTTACTGGTCCTGTTCCCTGGACCCGTCCCTTGTGCCCTCTGAGTCTATTTCCTTATCTGGAAAACGAGCCTCCTAATGCCTGCCCCAGAGCTTGTAGTGATGGTTCTGGGGTTGCTTTGTAGCATGGTGACGGCATAGAGGAGGCGCCCCGCAAACAGACCTTCCTTTCCCACGCCCTGCTCCAAGGGAAGCTCCACAGGGAGGGCCAGGAGCTTGCTGGGCCCCCCATCCTGCCTCACCTGCTTGTCTGCGTCCTGGCAGGTGGGGAGGGAAAGAGCTTGCCCCCCTGTTTGCTGGAGGCAGCTGTGCTCCCCGGCAGCTCCTCATAGGTGGACGGGGCCCGACACTTCTTCCAGAGACAGCGGCTCACCCAGATCAGCAGCAGGAGCAGCAGCAGCCCCCCGGCGAGGCCCCCAATTACCAGGGCCACCTGCTCTGGGGGCAGAGACCACTCGGACTGTGATGCCCGGGGAAAGCCACTCCCCCTCACACCATTGGTCTGCAGGGGTGCAGAATCTGGGCAGCACCCCCACCCCCTGGGTTGGACCCCGGGACTGTCACAGAAGCAGGCTCCCTGTTCCTTTGGAAAGCAGCTGGCCCTGGACTTGAGATTCTGGCTGAAACGAACCATTTTCTGGTGCTCCTGACTAGACATTCCATCTGCTCTTACCAGAACCTTTAGCTTCCCTGGGTTCCTGTCCAGGCTCCAGGGTAAGCCCGAGGGTGGCCATTCTGTACTTGAGGAAAGCCCAGGAAGGGATGATGCCCCGGTTTGCATTCCGAGCCCTGTCCTTTTGGGTCCCGGAGCCTGCTGAGAGGCTGGACTCACGTTTGAATTCTGTAACTTTCTCTAAAGTTCCTCAACCTTCTATCAAGATGAACCCACTTAGGGGAATCAGTTGAAGACAACGGAGAGGAGTGTGGGTGAGGAAAGGGGCAGTGGGTGCGAGAAACAGAGACACAAGGACCATTTGCTGCCTGCACCCCGTCATTTGAGGGGGCCTGGCCGGATCCACTCGCATGCAGCGCCCGCTGGGAGCGCGGGGACGCTCGGTCCCAGGCGCCGGCTGCCCTCCAAGGGCAAAGAAGGTGCCTGCTTCGGGTCACGTGCGGACAAGGGGCTTCCGGGGGCTCTGGGGTCTGGACTGAGGGGATGGGTGAGAAGGCGACACCCCCACCCTTCCCGACCCGCAACCGTCTGGGAGGAGATCTCGCTCTCCCTTTCGCCCTCGCCCCGCGCTAGGAGCCACCGGCAGGGTGCGGGCTGCGCCCCAGCGGGGCGGGCGGGGCGAGGGCACTTACCCGCCATGGGACGGCTCGGCTGGCTCTCGAGGCTGGGGCGCCCGGGTCTCC
>LNAC01000311.1:452007-470606 GCA_002007465.1 Ailurus styani | reverse complement strand
CCTTCCCGCCCGGCCGCCTGGGCCAGGCCCCTGCCGGTCTGGGAGCCGCGGCCCCCGCAGGCTGAGGCTGTGTTGGCTCCGGCCCGGCGCCCCCCGCACCCCCCACCCCGGGCTCCCGGAGCCTGCCCAGCTCCCAGGGCGGACTCTCCGCGCCCGGTCCCGGGTCCCCGCGCCCCGCCGTGCGGCGCTGAAGTTCCCTCGCCCGCTGTCGCAGCACACAATATAACGACGCATTGGAGAGCCTTGGTTCTGCAGCCGGCCCTCCTGGGGTTCGAGTCCGGCTCCCCACTCGCCCGCTGTGCCACTTGGGACAATTTCCTTCAGCACCCTGGGCTGTCTGTCCTCGGTTGGGTTAGGAATAATGCTCCCTCGGGGTCAAGCTACGGAAAGGATACGGTTTAGAGTGATGACTTGGCTTGAGGGTGTGGGGCTGGGGGTGCACAGCGCCTGCCACCCTCTACTGTGGTGATTATGTGACTCAGGGTGGCTGTCGCCCGGGGCCCCGCTACACCCGAAACTCCTGTTATTGTAGTAATTATTATCAGACGGCAGGGGCAGTGCAGTCAAGACTGGTGAAGGCAAGGGAACTTGAAGGGAGGCTTGAGGAAGGGCCCTGCAATTCCTCTGCCCACTCCCACCCGTCTTGCGCCCCATCAGAGGACTCGCACCCTCTTGGGCCCGCAGGCAAGGTCCCTGCGGAGCACTCTAGAGGGAGCGTCTGAGACCCCGAGGTGGCGTCTGTAGTTGGAGACGGAAACCCTATATCCCCTCCTCCACTACATCTTCCAGGATCTCCTTCCCATTCTCAGCCACCCGGATGCCCCCCCCCCCATCCATCTGCAGCGCTTGGTGCCTGTGACCATCACCCCACCATCACTCTCCCCAGTGGACCAGGATATCATGAAGGCAGGAAGCCATGTCTTCCTCAGCTCAGCTTCCCAACATCAGCCTCCAGGGCTGAGGCTGTGCTGAATGGTGGATGAAAGGCTTGCACTCTCAGGATGAGCTGCCCCCTGGCTTCTGCAAGTGTCGTCCATGCGTTGCACACATCCTGAGCCCACACTTCGGGGTCCACCAGGAGCTCTTGGCCTAGCCCTGGAG
Source organism: Ailurus styani (assembly GCA_002007465.1). Lineage (NCBI taxonomy): Eukaryota > Metazoa > Chordata > Mammalia > Carnivora > Ailuridae > Ailurus > Ailurus styani. The sequence continues at coordinate 469,505 of LNAC01000311.1, read as the reverse complement.
ACCGGCTGCTGGGTCTTGCCCTCACTTTGCTGGCTCAGCCTGCAAGCACCTTACCCATGCAGCCAGCGCCCTGAGTTTTCAGTCTTTTTTCCTCCACTGGAAGATGAGAGCAGGCATTGGGGGGGCGGGGTGGGGGGGAGTTCACCTTTCTTGCGGCTCCTGTTTTGGGCACCACGATGCAGGCTCAGTGTGCATGACCTGTTCAACCCTACGCTGTGTCAGCCCTGCAGAGCTGGGACCACTCTTTCGGATGAGGAAACCGTATCAAAGAAGTTCCACGGACCACCCAGTAAGTGGGGGAGCTAGACCCAGCCCCCGGACCCCCTCTGTCCATGGTCTTACAGGGGCCCTGAGCCCCACTGACCTGGAGCCTGCTCACATAACAACGGCTTCCAGGTCAAGCTGCAGCCTTGGCCCAGTTTCCTGTTTTCAGATCTTGTTCTTCCCCGGCTCTCTGGGAGCTGGGAACTCTGGAAGGAACGGCAGACAGGGTTTCTCTTTTCCGTGGCCAAAAGGAAGTCATGTTTCAACTGGCAGAAGCATTCCCAAGGAGGGTTGCAGGAAGTCCAAGTGTTTTAAAGGCCTGCAAATGCCTGCAGGTGATTAATAATTCAGTGCAATGGATGATTCATGAGAAAGGCCACTTTCAATTAACCTTAAGAGTCAGCCCGTCTGAGGAAGTGTCATCTCTCATCACGTAGGAACAGAGAGAGACTAGAGCAGGATAAAGGCCACGTCAAGAAACCCGTGGAAGACCGTATTGCTCACAGTTATGTAAATTCAGCCCAGGCCCTCTCTGTGAGATGGGGAAGGAGCCCATCCTTTCTCTGGTTCTGCCAGGTTGGCCTTACTTTCCTACTTCTGAAGAGTGTGGAGGAAGTGTCGTTCCTTATCTGGTCAGAAGCTCCCTGCTTGTCCCCCACTCCACCATACTGGCTCTGAATAAGTCTTGTGAACAACCACTCAGCATCCCAGGATGGAGCCCGGAGCCCACGGCTCATGCCAGCCCCCCAGGAGTTTTCTCTGCTGCCCTGCCTGGCTCTTCTTTCTTCCTGTCCCTGCTTGGCAGCCTTTCTCTTTACCTTTTCTTTCTCTGGAACTGCTCTCTCCCCTCCTTGCCCACATGGAAGCTGATGGAAGACCATCCCGCTTTGTGCTTTGTTCCCTGGCCACAACGGTGGCCTCAGCCCTGGAATTTTTGCGGAATCAATTTGTTTTTTAAGATTTTATTTATTTATTTGAGAGAAAGAGAGAGCATGAGAGGGGAGAGGTCAGAGGGAGAAGTAGACTCCCCACCGAGCAGGGAGCCTGACACAGGACTCGATCCTGGGACTCCAGGATCATGACCTGAGCCGAAGGCAGTTGCTCAAACAACTGAGTCACCCAGACACCCTGCAAAATCAATTTTTGTGGACACTCCCTTTTTCTCAGGCTGCGGGGAGCAGAAGGAGCTACATCTGGGGTGCTTTGGAGCACTGGTATGGAGGAGGGTGTGTGAGACAAAGCTGGCATAGGAGCACAGAGCAGAAGTCTCAGGATGCTGTCTGACCCCTGGTCCTGGCATTCCCGCAGCCATCTCCCCAGATGGTTCAATAAATTAAATTAAAAAAAAATTTTTTTTTTGAAGCCAGTATGAGGTAATTTATGTCACTTGCAATTAAGAGTCTTAATTAATTGCTAGTGGAGGCAGGCAATGGATGGGCGGGCAAGCTCTGTGAAGCTCCTTCTCATCTCACTCAGGTGGAAAGTGAGGGACATGAATGGACGTGAGGAGTTGCCCGAGGCCACCGAGCTAGGAAGTGACTGGCTTGTCTTGACATCCGTTGTTCTAGCTCCGGGTCTCCTGACCGGGCCTTCAGACAGTGCAGAAGTCAGGGATGGAGGCAAGGCTGGTCATTTCTGAATTGTCATCTCTGGCCCCGCAGCTGTCCCAAGGATCATTGGCCGCTCAGGGGCAGGTCTTTTACCAGTTAGAGCTATTGCGGCCAGCAGCAGTTAATTTATTCCTCGGCCCCCGCTGCCTACCCGCACCCCCTCCAGCTTTGTTGCTAACAGCAGAACCCAGACTTTGCAGGAGCCGCAGTGCTCTGGGGCCCCAGGGATGCGTCTGAACCGCCTGGGCCACACTCGGTGCTCTTAGTCCCTCTGCTAGATTCTGACTTGACTAGCCTTCTTGGCAGCTATGGGTGTCCACGTGGCAGGGCTCTAGCCAGTGAGATGCTTGAGGACATCTTTCAGGGGGTGGCTGGGAAATACTTTTTCTGTAAAATTTTGTTTTAATGTATCCTATTGTTGCATTGATGTTTTGAGGAAGACACTAAGAAGTTAGCTATCCAACTCCAAAGAGAGGTGACAGGCAGAGATGCAGATTGTCAAAAGTGGCCTCGAACCAGCCTCACAGCTGGCCCGCTGGGGGAAAGACAAGGCTGAGCGAGTGGAGGAGGAAGAGGACCTTGGCAAGGGTTGGAGTTGAGAGTGGACACCGCACCATGGGGGGCAGGGGGAAAGCCATGCCTCCCTCAAGCCCAGAGACCGTGGGCCTGAACAGGACCTCTCTGAGAGCCTGATTTGTGTCCGCTGGAGTCGGGGGGTTTGGGATTCCTCCGAAGCTCCCCCTGCAGCCCAGATGGGTTCAGGGAGACACAGACACAGGGCCTGACCAGGCCCAGTGAGAGGCAACGCCAATTTTCCTGACTGGGCCAGGCCACGGGCTCTTACTGAGGGCCCTTGAATCTCACCAGCGAATCTCACATGATCAGAAAAGAGCCTGCCTGGAGGCTGGTGCACGCAGGCGGTTGTGGGTGGCTTGAGGAGGCGGGGGCAGACACGCTGCTGCTCTACTGGGAAGTGGCTGCATTCTCTCTAATGGGGGGGGGGGGTCAAAGGCTTGTTGATCTTGGGGGCCCAGTGAGCCACTTGTGGTAGGAGTGTGGCCCTGACTGGATGGGCAGTGGCTACCAGCCCGCTCCCATGGGCTTGTCAGGACAGGAGGAATCGAGGCGGGCCACGTGATCAAAAGAGCCACTGTGCCACTATCTCTGATTCTGACCCAAGGCCTTCCCAGAACTGATGGGAATGCAGCAGAAGGAAGGAGGAGGTGAGCTTTCTAGGGGCTGAGGAGGGAGAAGATGGCTTCTGATCCACTGGTTCGGGTCAGGGAATTACGGCTCTGGAGCTGGGGGTGAAGATGGCCAAGTGGGGAGTGGCAGTGGGAAGGGAGGGTCTCTAAGGGACTTTTGAAAGTGCCCATGACATTAAATTTCTTCCAGATCCAGAGAGCATAAAGCCATCTTATGGGGCCATCAAGAAAGAACTTCCCATACTTCCTTCTCTTCCTCTCTTCTTATCCTCTGACCTCGGCAGGCCGTGTAGGCAAGGTGTGGAAGGAGAGAAGATGCTGACGACGTCACTCTGTCAGAGAGCAGGGCCCTGCCTGAGCCCGGCCTGAGCTGAGGGAGACAGGAAGACTTAACTGTAATTCAAGCTGTCAGAGAGGATGATTCCCTGGGCTGAGCCCTGTTAGGACTGGATCCTGACTGTTGAGGGTAGTGGACAGAAGAGGGAGGATCTCTGTCGGCTGTGGCTCCATTCCAGGTGTGACTGCTGTCAGGAGTTCAGGGCTCTCCCACATCCTCCTCCTCCTTTCCCCCAGACAGATCATGTAATCCTGGATAAGGCCAGAATTGTTCAGCTCAGTGCTTAAAGGTGAGCTTTCACTCTGACAAACAAATCAATTACGAGTGCTGAGCCTGTGGGGAAGGCCGTTCTTTAGTTCCCTGCTGTGGCGGATTACACTGTTAGTCCCAAGTCCTCTCTTCTGGTACTGATGTTATACCTTTCCATCCTTGCAACGTGGTGGGAAGCATACTTCCCTACCGCTTGACTTTGAGCTTGGCCACGTGACTTGCTTGGGCCAATAGAATGTTAGCAGAGATGACGCAAGACCAGAAATTGTTTTCTTGAGCTTCCGCCATCACGGTAAGAAAGGCATGCCCCAGGTAACTGTGGGCTGCCGGCCAATAAGAGGTCTGTGGAACTGATCCAAACCCAACTGAGAGCCTGGGATCAATGGATCCAGCCCACGCCAGCTGACCCCCACTAACCTGCAGACATGGGAGGGAGCCATAAACGCTCATGGATGATTGTCATAGAGTTCCCTAAGCAGCAGAAGTTGACTGAAACAGTCACTTTTTGATTACTCTAGTGAGACCAGAGTGGTGAGCTGAGCAGGGCTCCCCTTTGGAGGGCTGTACCCTTTCTCCCCCTCCACACACCTTGGAGTTGTGGCCCCAGGGTGGATGGCCTTGTCACCTCTCCTTGCTGGCTGACTTTGGTCTTCTCTGGACTGGCTTTCATTGTGGAGGGACTGAAATAGTGCTGAGGCGGTGGTAGTGGGCTTAGGGGAGAGCGAGGAGAAGGCTTGGGGAAGACACCCGGGGTTGTTGTACCGTAGCATCCTTTATCTTTCTTCTGCTAACATGGTGCCCCAAATGTGTTCTGGGAGAGCCCCTCTTCCACCTCTCAGTGCCAGTGACTCAGGCGCAGGTGACCCCTCCCTCCCTCTGCCTTGATTCCTCCAAAGCTCCCTCCCCAGCGGCCTCTCCTGTGTCAGGGAGACAGACACCAGGACCCACCAGAGCCAATGAGAGGCAACTCCAATTTTCCTGACAGTGCTGGGCCACAGGCCTCCCGGAAGGCCTTGAATCTCATCGGGGAATCTTGCAGGAGAAAAGAGCCTGACTGAGAACAGAATCTGCTCAGAACAGTGGGTGCCCAGGGACTGAGGGAGAGAGAGTCACTGGGTCCTAGTGATGGCTGAATCAGACCACATCTGAAGCCAGAACTTCACCAGACTTTCCTCATAGGTGAGTCAACAAGTTCTCATTTGTACTTAAGCCAGTTTGAGTGGGTATCCGCCATCTGTAACTAAAAGTTTCAAATGATACAAGATTGCTACCTGTTGGGGCGCCTGGGTGGCTCAGTCATTAAGCATCTGCCTTCAGCTCAGGTCATGATCCCAGGGTCCTGGGATGGAGCCCCACGTCAGGCTCTCAGCTCCAGCAGGAAGCCTGCTTCTCCACACTCCCCCTGCTTGTGTTCCCTCTCTCGCTGTCTCTCTCTCTGTCAAATAAGTAAATAAAAATCTAAAAAAAAAAAAAAAAGATCGTTACCTGTTTTGAGTTCTCTGAGGTCCAGACTTGTAATTCAGGGTTTCCCCTGGACTTATTTTTTAGACATATACCTGCTTAGGGATTTTGTATGTGTTTACAGTTGGAGAAATAACTTATGTAACTAGATATTGAGGCCCTGACAAAATACCATCCCTTTAAGAATAATCTACCTGAAGTACTTTGCTTCCATATTATACATTATACATTCATTCATTCTTCACAACCACCATCTACAGTAGATATTTTTCCCAGTTAGAAGTTCTTTTGGGTACAGTTTACAGAAAACCTGACTTAATGTGACTTAAACCCAAGGAGATTTGTTTTCATATTTCAGTAACTCTAAGATGCTATTGATTGTAAAATGTACCACTATTGCATCATTTTCCTTGCACCCGAAAAAAATGCTGTCGAACTATGAAACCATTCTTTACTGTCCAATCAGCTGTGAGATGTGAATTGATTTTGGAAGTGTTAAATGTAAAGAAGCATGTGGGTTTTAGGATTGGTGAAATATGGGATTAACAAGAAATCTGTCGTGAGATGGTTTCAGATTTGGTTTGGTGGCTCATGTCTTTCTACTCTGCCCATCTTAGCAGGTGTGTACACCTTAAAGTTGCAAGATAACTGCCATAAGCAACCACACTTGATGTCCTCTAGCACCAAGTCCAAAGGCAGTAAAAGAAGGAAGGGAACACGCTTCTCACTCACCTCTCTCCTTTCATCAGAAAGCTCCTAGCACATTGACTCTTATACACCATTGGCTAGATCCACATACAGCCATGCTGGTTTCAAGGGGGACCAAGAGAGTGTGTAGCTGACTTTTTCAGTCTAACAGCGGGAAGTGAATAAGGGCAATGGCTTATTGCGTCACAGGCTTTTTATTCTGATTTTAGAGATGAGGATACCAAGGCTCAAAGAGCCTTAATTACATGTCCTTCATTACCCACCTAAGGACACATAGCTGGAAATTGGTTGACCCTAGATTTGAAGTCTGCGTTGAGTGATCCAAAGCCCTTGTTCTTTCCACTGCACTATGAATCATCTGTATTTTGTTAAATACTAAACGCACAGTCTTTAACTGAAGAAACTGAAACTTCAAACACAGTAAGGGGTAAATAGTAAGGAAAGCAAATACTAGATGGTCCTACTATCATTGGATCAAAGAGATAGGGGTTTTTTGTTCTCCTGTAACAAGCAGCCTATGGATTGGCAGCCCTGGACAAGGCAGCTGTTCAGGGATTTCATCTAGATCTCAGGCTCCCTCATCCTCTTTTTTGCCTTCCTTATTGTGTAGCTTCTGTCCTTATGCTCACAGCGTGGCTGCTGCATCTCCAGGCATTTCATCAGCTTTCCTTCCTGGTGGATCCCTTCTACATCTCACTGGTCAGAACAAGGTCACATAGCTAGCTCTAGCTACAAGGAAGTCTGGAAAGTTGCATTTAGCTGGGTACACTGTCATCCTGGACAAAACTGTGACTCTTTTAGAAAGGAAGAAGAGAGAGAAAGTGGCTAGCGGTTATCCTTAGTGCAGTGTGGGTCTGACTCTCCTCTTTTCAGGCAGGTGGAATGAAGACCCCTTGGGCTTAGATATGGATGTGTGATTTACTTTGACCAATGACATATGAACAGAAGTGACATGTATCACTTTCTGGTGGAAGCTTTAAGAGTTGGTGTCTAATTCTCCCCCTTCTTTTCCATCGAGGGGCCTATCACAAAAGCACGTGTCGAGGAGCCTCCAGTTGTCTGGGTTCCTGAGAGAAACAGAGCTCTCTTGCCAATCTATGGTGAACATAAAGCGAGACTGAGAAATAGTCCTTCGTTCAGTTAAGCCACTGGTAGTTCCACGAAGCTTGCGACTGCAACACAATCTAGCTTCTCCCGACACCAGTAGGCAATCAGCAGCCCTCCATTTGGTCCTCAGGCAATGTTACCATCAGAGCTGTGAGGAGCCAAGATCTAGGTCCGAGTTAGTGCAGTGTCCCAGGTCCCCCAGAGGAAGCTGTCAGTGACCTCATGGTAAGAATTGGGAGCCCACGAATTCCAAGGCATTAGAGAGAGCTGCATGTCTGGAGCTGCCGTCTGAGCCCATGGAGCCAGCCACCCACCCACCGGCAGTGTCTCTATCACTTTGTCAAGTCACGGAAGTACATACAGTGAGGATTTGCCATGTTAGCCCCACACCCTTGCAGGTTCCCTCTTCCATCAGACGCACTCTGCTCTGCTCTCCTCTGGTCAAGAGTGGGTGTGGCATGCATATTAGGTCAACCCTCTGCTTTCAGTTTGAAACTTGAACCTTGAGTGGAATAATCCAGGTGAATTGGATTATTGGAATTTATTAACCCCAATGGTGGCACTTGAAAGAGATCACCATTGGGTCCTGCTCTCTAGGTTCTTAGAGCTTCACTTAGTACCGTTCCTTCTGGACTCTCTGAACGGACCACATATCACCCACAGATTCTGAAACTGGAGCTGGATGCAGCAACTGATTGAAAATCTAGACCCTATTTTCTTCTGTTACCCTTGGTATGAGAGGGTTTGGTGGTATGTGATATAATTACATTATTTTAAGCAAGAATATTTTCACGAGTATGTTTATGGGAGGAAGGATATGTGCAGATGTTGGAAAGGTGTGGATTGCAGTGGACACCTGTTGTTTTTACCTGTCCAAAACCTATTGCTTCTTCTGATGACAAAACCTGTGTGTTCTCTCCTGATCTCAGACTATGTGACAGGGTGGGATAACTTCTTAACTCCAGAGATTGACCTGATCCAGAACCGGTCAGTCAGAGCATCACATTTCTTAGGTTACAGTGACTCACATAAGTTTACTGTGACTCAAACCTCACATTTGGGGGGAAATGTAGGGAGTGATAACAGCAATAATAGCTAATACAATAACTTGGCATTTTTCCCAACTCTTTAAATGCTTTTCCAAGGACTTGTAGATGTGAGGATATAATCCAGGAGCTGCTGAGAGCCAACTGTGTATGGGAAGTCTGGCTAGAAGAGACAGAGAGGTGCCAGGTTCTGAGGACATCTCTTGCATCTAGATCCAGCAAAACCTGAGTGCCTTGGACTCTTGATTTTACAAGAGCCCAAGAAATGTCCTTTGGGTGGTTTAGCCAAATTTGAGTTGGACTTCTGCCTCTCAGAGTCAAAAGAGTACTGGCTAATATAATATTTTTGTGTAGACAGGCAAGACACATCAGTAGTGGTACCTGCCATGCCCATAGCCCTAGCAGGGGGGACAACCAGCAGGTGGACGTGTTTTAGACCATGTGACCACTGCGTGGGAGAGGGCTCTTGACCTAGGGGCTGAATCCATCAGCTAGCCAGGACTTGTGCTTTCCTTTGGCATTAAAGATGACCTATGTCTATCAGATTTCTCTTGTTTGAACTGGGAGTTGGGAGGAATGTCAGGAGTGAGGCAGCTAGCCGCAGAAGTGAGAAGGATGCATTGAGAGATGCAACCAGGAGGAGCTGGGGCCTTGGTGATTCAAGGTATCCGAACAGTGGAAATTCTCCATCAGTAGAGGGCGCTACTTGGTAGAGAGTGTAGAGCAGAGGACCTTCCGGAGGGAGACGGTGCTCCCAGGCTCCAGGAAGGAAGTGATGCGGCAATGCAATGTCTGGATCTCTCTGGCTAGTTCCTGAGACCTTTCCAATTCTAGTTCAAATACACATGCATCCTTATAACAAATCCATGTTTTCCCAAGCAAGCTTTAGGTGGTTCCCTTGTAAGATCGAACTCAGGTATCTGCTTCCATACCAATCCCATAATACTCCCAAGTCTGGGCTGAAGACTAACACCGAGGCCACTTCTGGTAGCAAGGGTTGGAAATTTAACCCAAACTAGTTTAAACAAAAAGGATAATTATTGGCTTCTGTAATTGAGAAGTCAAAGAATGAGACCAACATTAGCCTAAACTGCACTCAAGGCTCAGATGATGTACCTGGGACCTGGCTTCTCTTCACATCTTCACCTTGTCACCCTCTGGGTTGGTTCCAGCATCAAGCTTTGAGTAAGATGGTGGCTTCAATTCGCACAAATGCTTAGGGAAAAGAGTGAGTTTCTTTCTTCGGACTCCCAGAGAAATTCTTGATTGCATGTCATTGGCTCTGAGTAGGACACACGCTTATCCTGAACAATCTCTGGAGCCAGGGTGATGTGATGCAAGTGATGAGCCTGGGCCCAGGCATGTGCTCTTCCTCTGAGACACACCCAAAACACATGGGCGTAGAGGAAAGGTTGAGTAATTTTTAGAATATAGGTTGAACTGCTGGAAGAGAGGCTTCAAATAAGGTTGGCGTAAGCAAGACGGAAGTTCCTTTCTCTCTCACCTGTCTTCAGGTAAGCAGCCTGAGCCCAGATTTCTTCCTCTCTCGTTTATTCACTATTCACAGGTATTGTGCATTTGTGTGGCTTGAAATATTTCACCACCTCTACTACCCAGCCAGTGGAAACAGAAAAGAGAAAAGAGGAGGTCTCCCGCTACTTTTGGTTAAAGACATCTCCTCTCCCCACTTAGTCCTACTAGTCAGTTACTTGCCCAAACATAGCTTCCAGGAAATGTAGTTTCCCGCCCCCTCCCCCAGATTTCCATGTCCCCAGATAAAAAGCAGAGATTCTTTAAACATATAAAGAGGTCGTGCCCATTGAGGGGGTGGTTAGTGGTCTCTGTCCCAGTCTATTCCTTGGGCCCAACCAAATGTCTGTGTGCGGTGTTCTTCAAAGCTTGGAATGGCCTCTCCCTCAGTGTCAGGGCTGGATGTGGTTCTTTAAGGTGTGTGCATACAAGCTGTCTCATCATACCCCATACACAATTGTCAGGAAGAATAGGATAACACAGTAGGAAACCCTGTCCAGATTAAGGAAAAATGGGAACCCACGGAAGCCACTGGTTGGCCGCCATCATCAAGTCCTATTGGGCAGAAATTGTGAAGATTCCCAGGGAGTGGGGTATATTCCTTGGATGACAGTCCTTTCTCCAGGACTGTCCCTCTGGGCCCCAGTGGTCCCCTCTTTGTCTACTACCTTCTGTGGCCAAGTCCAAAGCTGGCATTGAAGGCATACATCTCTTGGGACTGTATAGTCATGCAGCCCCCTTCCTGCTGGTATGGGTTTGGTGGCAAGAGGTTAGTTGTTTTTTCTTTTAGGTTTTTATTTTAATTCCAGGGAGTTAACATACAGTTTGCAGGTGTGCAACCTAGTAATTCAACAGTTCCATACATCACCCTGTGGAGGTTGGTGGTTTTAAGGAGTCAGAAGTGAAGAATTTGCATTGGCTGGGCTCGGGCTTTCCTTGGTAACACACATATTCCTCAGAATCTTACTTGTTTTTCTGTCTATTTCTTTCTAGCTCTTCTCATGGACCCATATTTAATATTTAAGCCTAGAAACTCTGGTCTTTCATTTAGCAGCCTGTCTGCTATGCCTGATCTCCTTCCTCTGAACCTGAGACCAGTGAAGACATTCAGCTTAGATTGGAAGCAACACCCTCGGTCTGGTCTTTGCCATTGAGCTGGCTGCCACTGTTGGGGTGAGAACTCTGAGTTGAAAATGCTTAGGAAAGACTAGTGTCCATAGTCTTGTCTCCTGCTAATAATACTACTTCAAAAAGTCTTCGATATCTGCTTCAGTTTGCAGCGGTCGGAGTTTTTAGCTCTGAGAAATCACACCTGGAGAGCTTCTTCGAGCACGTTTGCATTCCCTCCCATCTCTGCCTGCATGCTGGCTAGATCTATTCACATTCTTCTGGCTCACGGAGGACTTTGCTGAGAGTGGCAAGGAGCAGCTTGCAAACTCGAGCATTCTGAAGTATTCACTCATTTCCCTACAGCTGCAGATGACTTTTCAGGGTAGTGTGGGAAGTTTATCAATGGCTTTCACAAGGCACAAGGGTCTCCAGCTTCCCGGCCTACAATATCTATGTGTTGAGAACATATTTTAAGTGGTTTTTTGTTTTTGTTTTTTAATTTGTAGTACCTCTCTTGCAGGCACAAAATTCTGTATGAATTACCATTGAGGCTTTCCTCCTGTAAGAGAACACCTCCCACCCCCATAGCAGCTTAAATAGACTACAGGTTATTTTCTCTTTCATGCAAAACTCCATCATAAACATCCCCGGGCGGATGGACAACTGTGTAGTGTTGGGATGCAGGCCCCTTCTATCCTGTTGCTCTGACATCCCTGGGGGGTCTTGCCCTCATCTGAATGTACGCGTTGGCTAAATACCAGCTCACTTGGCTGCTGATAGCAGAAGGCCTGGCCAGCCCGAGTGTATCCTCCGGGCAACCAGCTTCCAGAATGCTGGGCCTTGGAGTCTCTTTTTCTCTTGCAATTGTAAATCCTAATTAAAACTTGTTTTTCCTTGATGATTCTTTCTGGGAATATTATTGCTGGTCACAAATCTTGCTTGGGCCCCAATATCGCCTAGCAATATTGACCTCCTGCCAACCAGGGGAGAGGGAAAGAATGAGGCACACGCCTTCTGAGGGGCTCAGCTAGAAACTGTATGCCTCACTTCTGCTAACACGTCACTGGACAGAACCTGGGCACACCGTGCGTCTCGCTGCACATGTCTCTGCTCTGGGCAGGTGTGTTCTCAGCGAGGGGAGTTCTATGCTATAGAAGGGGAGAATAAGTACTGGGGGGACAAGTGGCAGTCTCTGTATGGGGGTGATCCCCTAAATGAAGTGGGGGGTGTGGATTTTGGGGAGCTAAAAAGAAACAGGTGTGTACCGCAGGGCCTCTGTGTGCTCCACCCCCTCCTGTGTCCTTTCATTGCCTGATCTAATTGTCTGTGTGTGTGTGTCTATCACTGTTGTCCCCGAATGCCCCATTGCTCCAGCTCTGAGGTCAGGGCATCGCTGAGGCAGTCTGTATTCCCAGCTCAGAGCGTACGGCTGGCACTTATTAGGGACTCAGGAAAATGTCTGTGGCTGAAACTGAGGTGGTAATAGGTAATAGGTGTTCCTGGATAGACTTCCTCCCTCCCTCCCTTCTTTCAGCATCTATTACATACCAGGTCCTGGGAAGTCAGCGTCTCTGGTCAGACAAAAAGGCACAGCCTTTTCTCTCACGGGTCTTATGGCTGTGAGAAGAGTCTCTCACACTCTAGAGATCTTCTTGTCTGAAAAACAGACACTGTTCAGCTTAGTCTAAGCTCTCCCTTCCATAGGCACTGATGACACACTGACACATTTGAATTTTCAGTGGCTCCTTTTCTGAGCCTCCCAGAGATGATGCCGTCTGTGGTCGTCTGTGCTTTGGGCCAACGCAGTGTCACTTTCCCTTTAGTCTGGAAACAGGGTCTTGCCTGTCCGCTACTTTCTGAGACCCTGGAGGGGCTGCCAGTCCTAGGACAGGGTCCCGAGCATCCTGGGAAGAGCACATGACACAGGCCGGACTGCCAAAGAGCTCTCTCCCTCTGGCCCAGGATTGTCAGGCAGGGTCAGGAAGATCCGGTTTGTGGATCCAGAGATGTGAGGGTGTGGATTTGGGGCTGCTGGTAACGTTATTTCATGAAAGGAGAGAGTCTATGTGAGAAACTCACTCAGAGGGGGTCAGAGGGAAGGAGCAAGTGAGAGAATCCTATCCACATCATTTGAGTTTTTGGCTTTAGCAACTGCCTAAAGATAGATCCAAAAAATTCTCTTGTTTGTCTAAACTATACAATATTAGCCCCCCCTTTTTAAAGATTTTATTTATTTATTTGACAGAGAGAGAGAGAGAGAGAGATCAGATCACAAGTAGGCAGAGAGGCAGGCAGAGGGAGAGGAGGAAGCAGGCTCCCTGCTGAGCAGAAAGCCCATGCGGGGCTCCATCCCAGGACCCTGAGATCATGACCTGAGCCGAAGGCAGAGGCTTTAACCCACTGAGCCACCCAGGTGCCCCACAATATTAGCCCTTTTATCCAGCCTTCAGGTCTAATAAGTGATGATTCTTAGGCAAGTCAGTTAATGTTATGACAGCTGGGAAATAATCTGATTCAGAAATTTTCTAGATTGCTATGATTTTCCTCTTATTCTTTTGCAAGTTGCCTTTCCCACACTGAACTGACAGCAGATTTTGTGACTCACTTTCCAAAGCATTTAACCTAGTCTTCCTAGGAACAGAACTTTCTTTTTCTATGCATATTCCACCAGTTCATGCACTACTTAATTAAATTAGATTTAATTATTTATGTAATTGCATAATTACAACACGTACAGTCAGAGTAAGTAACTTTGATACAAGCTCAGCTGACTCTTAGTAAGCCAACAACTCAACCGCCTACCGCAGAAGGGCCAGCCGGCTTGGCTGTATCTTCCTGGCCACCAGCACCCAGAATGCTGTGGTCTTCGATTCTCTTTTTCTCTCTTGCAACTCTGAGTCCTAATTAGAACTAGTTTTTCTTTTATAATATTACTGCTGGTCATGAATCTTGCTTGGGCCCCAATACTGCTTGGCAGTCTTCTACCGCATTTATTTGGCCAACAGAGGCTCTTCTCTTCTCTGCAATGACTATTTCTTTTCTTTTCTTAATATTTTAGCGAGTTGGGTGGTGAGATAGAAGGAGATGGAGAGAGAGAATCTTAAACAGTCTCCATGCCCAGCATGGAGCCCAATGTGGGGGTCGATCCCACGACCTTGAGATCATGACCTGAGCTGAAGTCAAGAGTCAGCCACGTAACTGACTGAGCCACACAGGCGCCCCTCTGCAATGACCATTTCAAACCTCCTCTGTTCTCCTCACCCCTCCAACCTTTCCGTCTTCTCCTTTCTGTCTCAGCACAACAGCTTGCCTTTTATTTCACAGAAAAAAGAGAAAACATCAACCTTAACTTTCCAAACCAGGTAACCTACCTACGTGCTACCCGTCATTTCTTCTTGCTTTCCAGTGATATAGAGAAGCTGCCCCCACTCTTGCTTTGCATGTTTGGATCCCAGCCCATGGGGACCTTATACCAGCAGTGGTTCCCCCTCTTTCCAGCTCTTCATCCGCACCCTCTCTATAGCTCCTTGCCCCCACTGTCAAGTACGCTCAATTAGCTACAGTGTGCAGTGGATCTGTCTGGGTCTGGCCACTTGGCCTCTATTCCTTTCTGAGCTCCCCAAAGTCTTCCGAACCACTCCCTTTCTGCCCAACTCAATCCGTGTTGTTCTCTGTTGCTTGAAATCAGGGATTCCTACTCCATGAGGCACCACATTAAAAAGCCAACCAAAAATCCAGAGCCAAAAGCCCCAAATCTCTCTTGACCCCATGTCCTTCCTGAGTGACCCCTTTCTTTATTCTCCCCTTCAGGGTCCTGCTTAAAAGAATTGTGTGCACATCTGCTGTCTTGAATTTTCCCTCTTACTCCTCACTTGGTGCACTCCTGTGGGTCCGGCCTCCAGCACCGTGCCGAAGCTGTTGCTGTGAGAGCCCTGAGTCTCAGCAATGTCCCGGTTTTCCTCTTTTCTCCCTGGCTGATTCTTCTCAGTCCTTTGTCACCTGGCTGGTTACCCACAGCTGGGTCCTGGGCCCTTTTTGCTGCACTCTCCCTGAAAATCTTACTTAACTCCTGTGACTTCAGGGACCCCTGTGCCCATGATGCCTAGACCTTCTGGGAACATTCTAGATGTGCAACTCACCTTTCCACCTGGTGTCCCAGCATGCCCTGGCTGAACTCCTGAGCATGCCATTCTTGCTCCCCTTCTGTCAGATTCTGAGTCTCAGGGAATTGTCCTTGGCTCATGGGGTCCTAAACCAGAGCCTGGCCTCTCTACTAAAACAGTCAACAAACCCCACTCCTGCCCCACACCAGGCGGTCCTGGCTTTTATTTTCCAGAACCTGACACAGAAGGAGCTCGATAAATATTTGATCAAATGACTGATAGCAGCAAGAACACTCTGCAGAATACTTTCGCAAACCCATCTTCCCCACAGCCCTGGGAGGGAGGTGTAATTATTGTCACCGTGCAGATGAGGAAACTGACGCCCAGAGAGGTAAGCAGTTTTCTTGGGTGTGGGATCGCAGAGCACGAGACTATGTGGGGGAGTTAGGATGGCAACTGAGAGCTGACTCTCCATGCTTGGCTCGCCCTGGGCAGCCACCACAGCCAGAGAAGCTTCTTTGCCAAACCTCAGCTGGAAGAAGAGGACCAGCTGGCCAAGGTGCCAAGGCCACGGTGGTGCTCAGAGAGACCCTGGTGGCAGGCCACATTGGCAGGAGGACACCAGACTCCAAGCCGCCTCCCTGAAACACTGCGTTGAAGTTCTCGAAGGGCTCTCATATGACCAGGGAGCTGGGAGCCCCAGGGCTTGACACCAACTCTCAGTGTAACCCCAGGTAGCTTATCCCTTCTTGGGGCTCAGCTGACTTCCCTAAAAAGAGACTATGAGTAAGATTCCTGAGACGTGAAAGGAGGGGCCCTAATTGCTAGGCAGGAGCAGGACTGGGCTGGTGGCCTCAACAAACAGTCTCCCATTTGGGCCCTTTGGGCAGGATCCCCACTGGCAAGCTGTGTGTGGTGGGACGGACAGGGCCTGGAGCCTCCACTTGGACAACCTGATATCCCCAGTGCTCACCATCCCCTCCATAGCTGTCAGGCCGTGCACTCTAAGACCCCACTGGAAAGAGTGCTTAGGCAGTCTGTGTCTTCCTGAGCAGAACCCCACTCACTCCACCAGTGAGTGAGCCCCCGCTTGAAGCTGTAACTGACCATGGTGGGAGAGGCAGGGGAGGAAGGTCCAAGGCCAGCAGCCAGGCCCTAAGCAGCAGGATCCCAGGCTGGAGGGGGTGGGAATAGGGAGACATGGATGCCTGTGTTAAAAGCCAGCTGGGGGAGTGTGAGGGGATGACCTGACGGCCCCAAATGCTGTGTGTGACAGCCCCAATGCTGTTGTCTCCTTCGGTCTATGAGATAATCTGATGAGGGGCAGTTTAGAGCTGCAGACGGGGTGGGGGTGGGGGGAACGATGGTCCCTGCATGCAGAGAACATACCAGGCGGTGGGGTGGGGGCGGCTGGGTGTGAGGTACCAGCCACACCTCCTGCCAAGTGTTGCACACCCGTGTTCTGGGCTAGGAGCCAGGCTCGGGGCTCGGGAAGGGAAGTGAATGTTGCACATTCCTGCCTGGGCTCTCTACTCTCCACCTTGCTCTAAGGGCTGAGGGGCTTTCTGCTGACCCTCTCCTGATGCTCTGGCCTCAGAGCAGGGCTGGGAGAGGCTGGAGAGGTGAGACCAGGATTCTCAAACTGGAGGAGGAGCAGAGAGGCATTAGCTTCTGGGGCCACTGGTGTAGCTTCTGGGGGCAAAGCAGCGTAGACCCCTCAGGCAAAGTTGGGCAAGCAAATCGGAGTTTCCCAGAGGTAGTCAATAGAGAGTCAACATTGGGACCCAATTCTCAGAGACTGGGGCCCATAGAGGGGAAACGCTCTTCTTAGAATGAGACCCTCGGGATGGGTGGCAGGAACCTCTGGAGAGCTGAAGGGGTCAAGGGTGGCCCGTATGGGTGGTTCTTGCACCTCTGTGAACTCCTAGCCAGGCCAGTGGCTTTCAGAGACTGGGGGATCTGTCTGGGTCCGGCCACTTGGACCAGGCATTCCCAGGACCTGGGCTCTTCCTGGTCTTCCTGGAGTCGTGGGGCAGAAAGGGAGAGAGGGAGGGCATTTTGGGGGCTACAGGAAGCAGCAGGATGGAGTGTGGACTCTGATGGTGTCGGCTCACCCTCTCATGGTCATTGCCATGCCAGCTGTTGGGGCCCATGGGGCCGGGCTGGAGATTGAATGCCCAGGAATGGGGTTGGGTTAGGGGGCAAAGGTGGGGATAGGGACATGGAAAGGCGAAAGGGTGGGAGAATACGGGCTTTGGGGTCGGGGCTAGGGACGCAATTCTGGACACGGCGTTTATCAGGTTGGGCCCATGGGGGCCAGGGGGAGGGCTCTCGGGACAAGCTGGCACTGCGGAGAGGCCGTGGAGGTGGAGCTCAAAGAACCAGGGTCGTCTTGGAGTCCGCGAGAGTGGAGCTAAGACGATGGGGCTGTGGGGTTCAGGGCTTGGAGAACAGGGGAGCGGAGCGGCGGGACTATGACGAACCCAGCCTGGTGTCCGAGGGTGGGTGGCCCTAGAGTCATGGGGTCTCGAGGGTGGGGTCGGAAGCCGGAAACTAGTGAAGGGCGGGTCCAGGATGACTAAGGACATGGGGCGGGGCCGTGAGGAAGGGGGTCCCGGAGGATCCGTGGACCTCCGTGAGGTGTGTGGTGCTCTACGACAGGGACCGAAGGGGCGGGACAACGAGGAAGTGAACTTGGTGGCTGGGTCGGGGGCTGGAGGGCTGTGGGGAGCCGAGCCTGTAAGACT
>LNAC01000311.1:438578-451197 GCA_002007465.1 Ailurus styani | reverse complement strand
GGTGGGATGGGCGGCGCCTTCCCTTGCTGCGCCCCAGAACCCCACTGCTCACCTCTTCGTGCGCTCGGACCCCCCGCATCACAGCCCCCGCCTAGTGCTCAGCGCCCCCCATGGCTGCGTCCCTCCTCCCATCTCTCCTCTCATTGCCTGTCCCGTCCCCTCTTCCACGTCTCCTGGGCCCATCCTCCCATTTCCAGCACTCTGCCTAGGACCCCGACTTCTGCCTCCACCCCCGCTGCTGTCACTGTCCGCTCCCCTTCCTCCTCCCTTTTCCACGCCTACCCCTCCCTCCACCCTTCCCCGCGGCCCCCAGCCCCCAGCCTCCCTTCCCTCGCGTTCCTTCTGCCCTCCATCCCTACCCCCTTGCCCCACAGCCTCATCTTCCCTCAGTCACCGCTTTTGCTCCTGGGAAGATCTGTAGCCTAGTTTGGGGGATTGTATTGAGGACCTAATCCCTGAGTCCGGTGGGCTTTGTGCGGAGGGGCTGGGAAGGGGCCCCTGCTCTGGGGGAGAGTGTATGGTGTGGTGTGTTCAGGCCTCTGGCCCCAGAGCCAGAGGCGGCCTGTACGTTTGGTGTGCAGAGTGCAGCTGTGGAGATGCTGTTTCCTGCAGGCTCCCACGGTAAACGGGCCTGTGCGGCCGCCTCTGATGTGGCCACGGGTGGGGCTCGGGCCCAAGCTGGTGCACGGGTGTCCCGGAGCATGTAGGTAGGGACACACTACCTACCCAGGCTACCTCTGGTTTGGGGCACCTGGGCCTTTAGATTTACCTTCTCCACCCCAGGTGCCTCCTGGGAAGTATGGGCAAATCATCCTCAGGGAAGGAAGCTCTGGGGCGGGTGGGGGCCTGGGCCTCTCTCTGGCGAGCAGTGCTGGGTCCTTTGGGCATTTTCCCACAGTTATCCTCGAACCCTTTACTAACACAGCATGTGACCTGAGCATTTTGTACTTAAGGCCCCCTCATCCTTCTGTGATGGGCAGATTTAGTCTCCTACAAACAATTCCTCTCGGTAGCTCAGGAATGTTCCTTGCGGCCTTGCCCAACTTTGGCCTTGAGTGGTCCTGTCAGGCCCCCTTTTGCTGCTGGGGTGGATCAGACCACCTGCTGGAGGTCGTCACACCCCCACTATCCAACCAGGGGTTCCTGTGGTATGTAACCCTACCAGGTCCCTGAGGGGTAAGGTCCATAGTTTTAACATTGGAGGTGTTTCCCCTGCTGACCATGTGGGTTTGCTTTTCCTGTTTTGGTTTTGCTGGAAGCAGAAGTCATCATCTGAATGCCTAGATGTATATGGACGCCACAGGGTGGTCTGAGACAGGGCCTGCTTGCAGAGGCTTTGGTGCCCACCCCCTCCCAAAACAGTCACAAAGGCCTGGGCTCCCCTGCTGGGCGGTATGGTAGGAGCTAGAATCTCTGACCAAGTCAACCTAGCAGTTTTGTTTGTTTGTTTGTTTGTTTTTTGGTTGGGCCGGTCTGGAAGGTTCTGCAAGCCTGGGAGGTTTTACTCAAAATAACATTGGTTGATTGCTGCATGACGCTGGTTGTTCTTCCATTTACTGAGCAGCAGAACTGAGGCAGCAGGAGAGTCCTGTATTGGCCACAAGACATGGCCACCTTGCATCTTTGGCATCAAACGGGGCAGGAGAAACGACAGTAAGGTGTCATCCAAAGAACACCAGGGGTCTTGGATAGTTCCATGTGCCTGTCATTTATTTTGTGCTAAAACATCTTTCTCGGGTCTGTTTGGGGTGAAACTAGAGCCTTTTCCTTGGTTTTTAAGGCAGGTGTGCATGCCATTCAGGCCAGTTTGAATGCAGACTCTAAACTTGGGTGTGTGCCTGCATATGTGTGTGTACCAGCATGGGCATGTGTATCCTCCCATATTAAGTTTTAAAATAGACTGGGAAGCTTAGTGCAGTGATGGAGACACTGGGGACCCTGGTGGTGACTAGGTCCTAGGATGAGACGAAGACAGGAAGGACTGGGAAGCAAGACTAGGCTCACCGATGGGCTGTCTCAGTGGCTTCCTAAAGGGCCTTTTCCCCCAGTCCTAGTCCCTGTGAGACCCTGAGCACAGGTCACTCCTGATGGGAGGAGGAAGGGAAAGATTATTATTAGCAGTGGCTATTCAGTCTGTATGCCATCATACTAGTAGGCTTCACAGCAACCTTGCAGTGGGCATTTACTTCTGCTTTGCAGACTGGGCAAACCGAGGCTCAGCATAGGTGTCCACCTGAGGGCAGGTGCACAGGAAAGGGAGGAATCAGGGTTAGAAGCACACCCCTTGCCCCGCCTGCTCACCCATGGCTCCAAAGCTCATTTGGTCAGCCCCTCTCGCTCCCTGGAAGGCCCCTCTTCTTAGCAATGGGGGTGTGGGAAACCTCCTTTCCCTGGGATAACCTGGGTGACTTCCTTCATAGCATTTCCCTTCTTCAAGGCTGGGAAGACCAGGCTGTGGGAGAAACACCCCGCTGGGGTTCAGCTGTGGGCTTTCTGAAATTTCTCAGCTGCTCCAGGCCTCTGTTTTGTCACCTGCCACTTGTGGAGGTGAGGTGAAGAAAGGAAGCAACAGAGAGCCACCCGCCTGGGGTCTCTGTGGTCACTGCTGTCTCTGGTGATGCCTCGTCCTGGTGAGGCAGCCATCTGGTGAGGGGGGCACAGCAGAGCCCTTGTCACTGGTGGTTTCTCACTAGCTCCCGCAGGAGTCTGAGTGTATCCGCAGACTCAGCCCGCCTGTTTCCTCAGAGGGGGCCAGGGCCTGACCTGGCTCTCTCTGGCCCGGCTCCCTGGGAAGGCTTTGGGTCGGTGGGGTTCAGCCAGAGGCTGTGTTGGGTGCTGGAGTTTCAGCCAAGTCAGGGCAACTGAAAAGTGAGGAGATGGAGACAGTGGAGGGTGTTAGCCCCCAGGATAGAAGTCTGTGCTGAGCTCAGACACTCCCAGGTTTGATTCCTGGCTTAGCTGCTCGCCAGCTGTGTGCCTACAGGCAAGTCAGGACACCTCTCTGAGCTTTGGCCTCCTCATCTGCAGAATGGGGGGGAAGATGTATCTTACGAGGCTGCTCTGACAATTACAGTGAAGTGAGCCAGTGTGCAGACAGGGTGCGGCTCGTGCCTGGCACGGGGTGGGTGACGGGGCCCAGGGAGCTGTTCTTTATCATCCCCGTCACTGTGACTGTTACTGGCTTTGTCGCCCTTCTCTGTATATACATCCATCTTGGAGCTCCTGGAGAGCAGGGCCTGGGTTCTGGTCCTCCCTTGGCTGCTCATCCTTCTCTTGACGCCAGGGACCAGTCTGGCTTCCGCCCCGAGGAGCAGCCGGGTGGGGGCGCTCGTGTGCCGGCTGGAGCTGAGTCTAGAGCGGCACCGGCTGGGAGGGGAGTCATTAAGCACAGGGGGCCATTTACATTTAAATGGCTTATGCTGACGTGAAATCAGAAAGCCCGTTTGTCAGTCACGCAGGGCACCGGTCAAGAGCTCGGGAGCCACCTGTGGCTGGTGCCGATCTGTTGGGCAGTGCAGGGTCGGATCTTTCCAGCGTCACGAGGCTGGGCTGAACGGGACTCTGTAGCAAGCCTTGAGCTCTCAGGGGACTGCAGCTCCAGAAGCAGCCTCATGGTGGAACAGCTGGCAGCTGTCTCCCGAGTGCTGGGGCAGAAGTTGGTAATTATACAGAAACCGAGCTCCTGAGAGCCCTTCCCATGTTCCCTTTCCGGCGGCCTTGCTCACCTGGCCAAGGCGGTTGGTGTCTTGGTAGTTCTTATCAGCCCAGGGGTGGAAGGGCAGGACGGCGATTGCCCAAACTGTCGCTGTGCTTCTTCCCCTGCCCTGTTTCTCCAGCTGGTCCTGCCTGGCAGGGAGTCCGGGGGGAGGGTCCTCACTGACAGCTTTGGCCGGGGCCAGACCTCTCCCCCTTACTCTCTCTGTTCCAGGTGGTTCCATCCAGGCCAGGCAGTGCTCAGCCAGAGATGGAGCCAGCCCAGCTTGGGCAAGCTTCTCCAGGAGGCGGTGCTAAGGCTGAAGGGGCCAGAGCTGACTCTAGGCTGTGGACGAGTCCGGGAGCACATCCAGAGGGGTCTGTGTGGCTGGAGGAAGGGACAGGAATGGCAGGCAGGGAGGGAGGCAAGGAGAGTGCGGGCACACTCGGCAAGAGGGAATTTAAGTTTTATGGAGGGCCTGTCGACTGGTGATGTTAGACCACGTTCCCGGAGGCATGGCCGGATCTATGCTAGTTCCTGTTCTCCCAAGTCCAGAGCCTGAGGCAGGCAGTGGGTGCTCTGGAGACAGCTGTGGAATGAGTGAACATGGAAAGGGCTGGTGTGTGGGGCCTCTCCCTACCCCTGGAGCCAGAGGTGAGAGTCAGATAACCCCTCTCCCCTTCACAGCCACCAAGACAGCGTCCCAGAGACAGGACAGCACAACCAGGCCAGGCCCGAGAGGGTGGGGAAGGGGGCAGGGGAAAACCCAGGGCCCTTTTCCGCGTGTCCTCTGTTCTTTGGTCGTGCATCTCACAGCTCTCTTTAAGCCCCAGCTCTGTCCCAAGGAGACCCCAGTCCGGAGCAAGATGGATACGGACAGTTTTGGGAGGAACCAGGCGAGTATTTGCCAGTCAAGATTTACCGGTTATTATAATACTGCAATACTCCTGGGCTGGTTGACTAAGAGCTGTTGTCCAAAGCCCCCGCCCCCAGCAGTGGGCGTGGTGGGTGGTCTCCAGGACCCTATGCTAGGGCTGGTACTAATCGCTTGGTACTGGTTATTAGATATTTGCAGGGACATCTTGCAGTGTAATGTGTGCTGATCTTGATTTCAAGTGTCCGGAGTCCAGTCACTGTTGTGCTCATGGCTCTGGGCCATCAGGCAGCTGGGGCTGCAGCTGTCCCTCCAGCGTGCCTAGCCCCGCGCGAGCCCCTGGTGGTGCCCAGCTGAGGTCCTGCACACAATTCAGCTCCATTCCCTCCCTCTCTCTCCTGCAGGCCGCCATGAGCACCAGCCGCCCTGAGCCGGGTGCCCGGCCACCCCGGAGCCCCTGCCCGCAGCCCCTATCCCGGAGCTCTTCCAGCCTGCTGGGCGAAGGCCAGGGGCAGAGACCAGAGCTCCGCAAGAGTGCCAGCAGCACCGTATGGCAGGCCCGGCCGAGCGAGGCCAGCGGCAATCCACAGGGCCTGGAGGAAGAGGAGCAGCACGCTGAGAGCGTGGAGCAGGCACTGGCATCCAGCCCCCGGCCGCGGCCCCGCGCTGTGGGCCACTGGCGGAGCTGCACTGTGGGCAACGTGTCTGCCGTGGGCGGTGGTGACCTGTGTCGCCTGCGAGCCCCTGGAGCCACTGCCATGCAGAGGAGCCACTCGGACCTGGTCCGTAGCACCCAGGCCCGGGGCCACGCTGCTCCCCAAAAGGCCAGCCTGAGCTGCTCGGCCCTGGGCAGCTCGCCTGTCCACAGGGCTCGGCTGCAGTCCAGCCGTACTTCTGGCCAGGGGGGCCAGGCCCCTGCCAGCCTAGAAAGGGACCTGGCTCCAGAGGAGGGGTCTTCGAACTCAGCCTGGACACTGGGAGAGAGTCAGGTGAGGGTAACGCCACCAGACCTAGGAGGGACAGCTCCCCATAGCAGCAGCCCCCAGGCTGGACCCAAAGCCACTGGGCAGCCGGCCACCGCCTCCTGCCATGCCCTGTCCCCAGCAGCTTTACTCTGTGGGATGAGGGAGGTGGGGACCAGTGGCTGCTGCCATGCCCTGCCAGCCCCAGGGATCCTGGCCTTTCCCAAACTAGTGGCCTCCGTGAGTGAGTCTGGGCTGCAGGCTCAGCATGGGGTGAAGTTCCAGTGCAGGCTGCCTGGGGGGCTCCCTGGGCATTCCCACTGTTGTGCCCACCACCCTTGGGGTCCCACTGGATTAGCCACGGAGCCTGGTGCCAGGACCAAGGATGTGTGGACCATGACCTCAGCCAGTGACTTGGCCCCTGTGTTGGCATCCTCTCTGTCAGCCCAGGATGCTGGTGTGCAAGCAGCGCCCATGGTGGTCTGCAAGGCTGTGGCCACTAGCCCACCCCTGGAAGGCCCCGTGGCCCTGCACACATTCCCGGAGGTAACCCTGGGGGCCGGCCTGGAGGAGGCACCCTCCCCTGTGCGGGATGTGCGATGGGATGCTGAGGGCATGACCTGGGAGGTGTATGGAGCTGCAGTGGACCCTGAGGTACTGGGCGTGGCCATCCAGAAGCATTTGGAGATGCAGTTTGAACAGCTGCAGCGGGCGCCCACCAGTGAGGACAGCCTGTCGGCGGAGGGCCGGAGGGGGCCTCTGCGAGCTGTCATGCAGTCCCTGCGGCGCCCCAGCTGCTGTGGCTGCTCCGGCGCAGCTCCCGAGTGAGGGCCCCCTGAGCTGTCCTCGGCCTGTGGACTCGGCCCCTGGCCAGGGCGACGGGGGGGCGCTGCACTCCTTGGACCTACTGGCGGCCGCGGATGTGTCTCTGCTGTTGGCTGACTTCAGGGTGCCGGACCGCAGCCCGGGGGCCCCCTGCTCTTCACAACTGGGCTGGATTTTAAGGGCTTGATTCCCAAGAGCCACATCTCTGCACGTCGAGGCTCTGAACCTTGGGACAGACTTTCAGCACCATGCAGAAGGGAGATCCCCATTTTTCTGTAAAAATACTCGACGTTCTGTGTGGTCTCTCCTCAGAAGTCTGCCATGATTTCCCTGAGGACTCTTGGTGGCTTTATTTTAGAGCAGTGCTGAGCTATAATGCATTCCTGACATGAATGTTGGGGCCCCAAGTGACGGGGACTGGTTGGGTCTTTAAGGCAGGGCACTGACGTTGAAGACCTCCTGTGTGTCCCCCACTGTGCTTGTCACCTTACCTTGTGGAGTGGCCACCTCTTTGCCCCTTTATCTGGTTGAAACCATGGACATCTGGCAAGGCTGTAGCTGACAGGCCTGGGCTGGCCTGCTGGAGGGGGTGGGCTAAGGTTCAAAGCCAAGGCTGGCTGAAGGCTGTGCTCTTTTCACTGCCACATGTGGCTGGTCAGTGCAGTGCAGTCACGAACCAGAAGAATTTATTGAGTCACTATTCTGTGCAGGGTTCTGTGGGTTCCTTGGAGAATGAGACAGGCTGTCTGCACCCTTGCCGAGCTGACAGCGTGTGGGAGGTGGCGTAGACACCAGGACCAGGGCGCTGGGCACTGCTGCTAACAGCCCCTTTGTTGGTCATTGTGGTAGGGACTGGTCTCGGGAGGGGGAGAACAGGTGGCTCCTTGTCCCCAAATATGTGGGCAGGGCCTGAATTGCATCCTTGTCACCTCATTCCTGTGGCTTAAGGATTTATTCCCCGCTGGTGTGGTCCTTGCAAGGAGGGAAGGGAGGGATGGATGGGAAAAGGGAAGGGGCCTGGGGTGGGGTCTTCCACCTGGTGGCAAATGGCTGAAGCTATGAGACTGTGGCGAGCAGGGACGCCTGTGGGCCTATTCTCCCAGCCCTGCCCATGTGAGTTGACTTGGGCCGGGCATTCAGGGGCCGGGGATCATGGGGTGAAGGAGCCTAGGACACAGGCTTGATATAGCCTAACTTCATTGCCCAGGGATCTCTCAGGCCCTGTGGAGTTTGGGTGCGGGCTTGTTTCCTCATCCTGGGGCTTAGCATGGAAGATCCTAAGTTCCTGGGACAATCCGCCAACCTACCCTTAAGAGGGAGCCAGGTTAGGGTGCTGCTCAGGGTGCTGGCTTGGGGTGGAGTCAGGGCCCACATGTAGCCCTGTCCATGACTTGGCCCTGGCCTCCTGCACCGAGGAACCCGGGGCCTGCCAACTGGCTTACCTTTCCCCACCTCAAGGCCCCCGTACTCACGGTGGTGGAAATGACTCCTGCAGCAGTGGGTTAACTTTTTAAAGCAGGCGTGGGCCGAAGGAACAAGATGAGGAAGGCATGCATGAGGTCGGAGTGCCTCCCAAGGCCTCAAGATGGGGCTTTCTTACCCCAAATACGCCTTTCCCACTCCTTGCTTAAAAGCGATGGCACACGAGTACTGGAGCAAAGGGAATGAACCCCTCACCCCCATCCACTTGCTGTGGCCCCTCCCTGGCCTGACCGGTTGTGGTTGAGGGACTCAAGACATGTCCACCAGTTTAGTTCACAGATCTCCCCTCAAATTTCAGATTTCTGACCAGACTCTCTGCGTCACCGTTAGGCCCTGTTCTGGGAGGTGGTGGATTTCACTATTTGTACATTTGTTCTGAATTTGAAATAAAGTCTTGGAGGTCAGAGGTTTGCCAGGGAAGGGGCCACGGTCTTGGCTGGTCTGGTTTTTTTCTGGTAGGTTTTGTCCTTTGGAGCGTCCACCCTAGATTCCGAGCTCCTCCACCAGGCAGGAATCCCCCTCCTTCTCCAGGGACTCCTCCCTTCTGTCCATTGTTCTCCCCTTCCTGACAGCCTTCTGGGCCCCCAAGAGCCGAAGCCTGGCTTCCTGGAGCTGATCACGTCTGGGTGTGGCCAGGACACAGGGCACACATCTCTTGCCAAGCCCAAGAGGGTAATCTCTTGTTACCCTCCCAGGGAATCACTCGTCCTCCCCGAGGGAGAAGCCACTGGTGCCAGAGTGTAGGCTGCTCCCCACCGTAGCTCACAGTGTGCGTGGGGTGGGGAGAGTGGTGGAAAAGCAGAGAATGCTCCTGTCACAGGGGGACATCACCGCCCGTGTCCTCTGGATTGGGTCTCTGTCCCCAGAAGTGCTGCATTCTTATTTCACCAGGGGTGGGGTGGGGGGCAAGACAGGGGACCTTCTCAGTGAAGATCCTGACACTTTGGACATTGTGGGGGTGGGGGTGTGGGGGGTTTTATATCTAGTAGTCTACAATCTGAGTTTGAATCCTGGATCTCATCCATTGCCACGGGAGCCTGGGCAAATTACTGACCTTGCTGCCCTCAGCTTCCTCACGATGATATGATGACAGTCATGGATCCTTCTTAGGCTGGCTCTGAGGATCAGATGGAATAACCCACACGAAGCAGCTGGCACCGAGTTGGGGCTCACAGCGCGCACCAGTGTTGGGGGGCGCCACTTGCTTGGGCCTACTTCTGTGGCCATGGGCAGGGGTTAGCTCTTGCCTGGCCAACTTGGCTGTGATCAAGGTCCACATCCCATCTCCTTGGCCATTCCTCACTCAGAGCCCCTTTCAAGATCCTTCACCCTGTGCTTCATACCCTGCTTAGGACATGTGTACTCTGGCCATGGCCTGAGACTGTGGCCGGGCTCCTGGAGAAGCTGGTGCTATGATTCTAGGTTGGCGAGGGGGGAGCGCAAGGTAGGGAAGGGATAGAAGCCAACAAGGGTGTGATCTCAGGTAGAGTCCTGGCCTTGGCCAGGTCCCACAGGGGAGCCCTGGGGCACATTCCACCTCAGGTAAGGGCCACTGGGGCCAGGGGTATGTGGGTGGGGCATACTTCTGGACACTTCTGTCTGTGGCAGGCAGGCTGTGAATCTCCGGGAGACCTGGGGCGGGTGTCTGCACGGAGTTGTGGGCCCCAGCCCAGGGGAGGGGTGCACAGAAACCGGGCGTCCGCGGGGTCTAGGGGCACATCCACTCCTGGATGCAGTCCTGCCCTGAGCAGCAGCCCACCCGGCGGGTGTGTGTGGAGTGTGAGGCCTGCAGAGTGCCCAGACCTTGTCTCCCGGAGCCGCTCGCAAGCAGTTGTCTCACTTATGTTGATGCTGAGTGACCTTGGTTACTCAAGTGCAGAGCTTTGCAATTGCCCACACTAAATTCCTTCTCTGTCGTCATTCTGGCCTGACCCAGTTTTGTCATCTGAAGCTATGACTAGTCCTTTATCAGTTTCCATCCCACTTGTCAGGCAGAGCAGGGCCACACAGAGCCCAGGGCCTGTCACCGAGTCATCCGGGAGGTCAGCACTGGTCCCCAGGTGCCTATGAATCAACAGTCATCATGGGCAAATTCATTTAAGGGGAATTTGTGCAAATCTGGGTCTTCAACACGGGTAGCACTCTTCTGACCGAAGTCCTGGCCCAGGGACCCTCACATCCAAACAAGGACAGAGGGGAGGGGGCTTAACCCGAGCCCTTACTCTTGGCATAGCTGGTTCTGCTCCTGGTGATCGCTGCTTCCTTCCCTTTCAAAGATCCTATTTCTGTTTAACAAGCTGTTCTAGACGTTTGAGATCTGCAGCAAGCAAAGATTCAGACTCTACCTTGTAATCCTTTAGGAGACTGGAAACTGCCCCACTCTGCAGCGACAGGCCTCCCCTTTATCTTCATCTGGGCATGCGGGGACTCACTTGTGCACTTTCTGGGAGGTAAAGTGAGGGGGGAAGCATGGCACTTACCACAGCTGGCCTCTAGCACCTTCCTCAGTGGGCCTTTCCCTGGGGCTGCTCACCCTTTTTTGCAGAGTCTTTCTGAAGCTGGGTGGAGGTCTCCCTGATGGATGGGGAGAACGTGGGCTAGTTTTGTTGCTGTGGTTACACAGAAATAATAAGCCACAGAAAACATTTCAGAAAAGTCGATGTCTGTTAGAAAACCCAAACCAAATCAAGGTTGCGTTGGCCTATGGGACTGGGGGTGGACAGGTGGGGTCTCTTTTGCTCCAAGAGTTGGATAACCACTGCCTTTGCTCCCTTCTGCAGTGACTTCCTGTGACTCATTCATCCTTTCCCCCCCCTCCAAGCTTGGGGTGTCTCAGCAAGGAGGCAAGTCTGTACCCTGAAATGTGTATTCCCAAGAGGGTGTCCTAGAATTCGTATCTCATGTCGCCACTTCATAGGAGAGAGTGTGGCAAGTGTAGGAATATGGCAGTCCTCATCTGGGGCTTGGGATTGGTGAGGTGTCCAATTTTAAGGTGTGTGGCTTTTGGTCACGTACCCCTCACCTGGTCTGTCCTGGCCTGGAACTTTCCATTTCTGAAACTTCCCTGAGAAGAGACACAGCATCCTACGAATGCAGCCATGAGAGCGCCGTGCCTCCACGGGCATCCAGACAGGCCCAGTGGGAAGGTTCTGCTCTTGGTGTTCATTCTCCCCACGCCCTGTTTTTCTTGAATCTCAGTTTCTCCCTTTTCTCTTTTTCTCGTATCAAGTCCTCTCTGCCCTCCAGGGACCTTGTGTCTCCGCACTGTCCCATTGTCCTTGCCCCTGCTTCCTTCCCCTGCGGTCAAGGGCCTGCCTCGCCCTAACCCCCTTGCCACAAACAACTGCCCTGCTCCTCTCGTGGCCTGTGCCATTTCTCCCCCGGCCATGGCCGAGTCTGGGTCTCAGCATTCCTGACTTTCACGAGTCTGGGCTCTTCCTTCCCACCTGTCCATTCCGTCTGGGTGAAGACCACATCATTGGAACTTGCCAAATCGCTTCTGAGCCTCTGCCCAGAGAAGGAGGCCTCCCCTGGCTAACCTGGGGTTGCTTTGTCCAGTTTCCATCACTTTTACCCAAAAGGAGAACTCAGTTGTTCGTGGTCCTGCTGGGTGAGTGGAGGAGCTTTGTTCAGGCTGGATGGCACCACATCAGTCTTCAGTTTGGGTGGCCTGGCAGGGGGGTCACCTGAGGGGCACACGGAATGTGCAGTGACACCTGCTAGCGTTAGGTAGGCCCTCTCCTCGTTCATGTTTTCCGACTTTTCTCGCTTGGCTTGTAGTTAGATTGGGGCATGGCCTGGGCCTCCGGGGGCGGGGGGCACACTGTGCTGTCCCATCTCTGTGCCTCTCTCCTCTGTGGGACTGGGCTTGTGTCTAGGAGCCAGGGCTGGGGACAAGAGGGAGGAGACTTCTGTCTCTAACACCTGAGAAGATGC
The DNA here is from genome assembly GCA_002007465.1 of Ailurus styani. Lineage (NCBI taxonomy): Eukaryota > Metazoa > Chordata > Mammalia > Carnivora > Ailuridae > Ailurus > Ailurus styani. The sequence goes on along the minus strand of LNAC01000311.1, from coordinate 439,424 downwards.
CCACTGAGAAAGCCTGAGTAAGGCCCAAGTAGGGAGCCTCAGTTGGGGCTGGCATTTTCCGTGGCTCACCACGGAACTGAATTTGGGGTGCTGGAGCCCTGCTGGGGAGGAATGGAGTTGTTCCCTCACCCGCCCACTGGCCCGTTGCCTGTAGCCTTCTGCTTTGCCCTCCCTTTGTCCGCTTCTCATTTTAGCAGTCAAGGGTCTGGGGAGGTGGTGGCCAAGGGTGCCATTCTGTATTCAGGCTTTGTGGTTTTTGTAATCCCAGCCTGAGTCCCTTGAGGAAGGCTACGTGGTTTGATTTCTTCCTGCAGAGTTGGGGGAATTCAGGGAGAGGGGATAGGTCTTCTTGAGAAGGGTCCAACCCCTGAACGCCCTTCTGCACCAGTACAATCTCCAGGGTGTGCCCCAGCCTCCTTCCTGGTCACACCCCTGGGCTGGGGAGGGAGTGGGCAGGAACCAACCTGGCTGTGGTCCCAGCAAGGCTGGGGCACTCGGCTGGGCACTGCGGAAGGCAGCAGGAACACTGCCTGAGCCTTGTTGAAGGACGGAAAGCCACGTTCCACGTGGGATCCTGCTTTTATCTGAATTTTTGATATTTTTTCATTCATTTTTTTGCATTAATTCTGATTTTAAAGTATTCATGAAAACATTGTTTGTCTTGACTACTGAGCACTTCGCACCTAGTGCCTGCCTGCTATCCTCCATCTGTCCGAGGGCCAAGAACCACTCTGTCCTCTTCCGGCCCCACACCCATACCTCTGGCAGGTGCTGGGCGGCGCAGGGGGGGGGAGGGCTCTCAGGGGCTGGTGGGGGAGGGCTGGCTGCAGCCTGGGGCCCCGAGGG
>LNAC01000311.1:424282-438309 GCA_002007465.1 Ailurus styani | reverse complement strand
CTGGCCGAGGTGGGGGCTGGGGGGGGGGGACCTGCGGCCTCTGGAGGGGAATACAGCCTCATTTTACTTACACCTTTGACTCGAGCTGTGAGTTATCCTACCGGAGGAGGCTGAATGTAGGAGCCTTTGTCATGCCACCCTAAACTCGGGTGTGTTTTCTTAACCCTTCTTTGGCTTGCTTTTGTCTTAAAATTTACCTGGAGCCTCTAAACGTGCTCAGTGGTCCCACCCCCAAGGGTCCTCTTCCTGGGCCAGGGGGAGACCGGGTGTAGACAGCCACGATTGTGCCTTTCCTCACCAGGAACTGGCCCTGTCTGGCAGAGGGAGGATGGGGGGCAGTGGGCTGAGAAGGGGAGTCTGCGCAGGCGTTGACTGTCAGAGAGGGGCTGGGCTCTAAAGTTCCCTGCAGGGGAGCCTGTCCTGAGAGTCTTTATTCCTGTTATTTCCTGTTTGCACCTGTTCCTATTTTCCTATTTCCTATTCCTGTTATTTCCTGTTTCACTCTGGGTGGTCTCCAAGGCCAGTTGGGCATGCTAGAGTGATGGTAGTCCAGAGAGAGAGATGCGAGGGAGAGCCTCATAACTCAAGTGTGGCTGAAGGGTGTGTGCACCGGGCTGAAAGAGAGTAGAGGGCTGGGCTTCAGTGGGGTGGGGCCCAGTACTGGAGGGGAAAGGGAGTAGCCCTGTCCCTGACAGTTGCTTTTCTCTCATTCCATGCCCACATGGCCTCTCTGAGATGGTATCTCCCTTAGGACATTTTTGCCTCCAAGTAACTGAATTATGAACCCAAAGTTATCTAAACAATTAGGATTAATTTCCCACTTAATTCTTTAATTTCATTTAAGAACTTACTGGGTCATTTTTAGAGTACGCTCTGTGGCTCAGTGAAGACATCAGGGATTCAAGTTCTTTCCCTAATTCTGCTCTGTCATCTTCAGAGTATTAGTGAAGGCTGTCCTCATGGTCACAAGATGGTTGCTGCATCTCCAGCTATCACATTCCAATAGGAAGGAGGAAACCAAAAATCTGCCACAAGAGGTTATTGGTGCACCCAATCAACTGATTGAAAACATCAGCTTTTCATAGCCTGCCAACAAATGTAGGCTGCCTTATCCTGACCCTAAACAAATGGCGGAACCAGTGACTATGTTTTGCGTACATTATCTTTTTCACGTTTCATGATTAGCCCCACTTCGCCATGACAGCTGAGGTTCAGAGAGGTTCCATAACTTGTCCTGTTTTATGATCAGGAAATGAGGGACCTGGAATTCAAACTCCAATCTGTGTGACTCTAGGCCTGGCGTTTTGTTTGACTTTTTGAAAATGAAAGGAATACATATTTATGATAAGAATTTCAAACAATCCAGACCTTGGCATTTTGCTTTTAAACAGTATATGTTCATGATAAGAATTTCAAATAGTGTAAAGGGTACGGTGAAGATCTGCCAGTCGCCTCTCTTTGCAGTACCTACTGTAATTTCTGTGAGTCCTCCAGGAAATTTCCTCTGTAGTCACAAGCTCAGGCTTCTAAATATTTTATACAAATGAGATCAACTTAGATACTAATCTGCACTCATTTTAAAAAATTAATGCATCTTACTAGTAATATTGCCATATATAGAGTCTACCTCCTTTGTTCTCTTGAGTATGTTGTATTGCATAGAATACAAAAGTTATTATTGTTAATTATTATTCCAGTTCTCTTCTGCTGGGCTTTACGTATTTCTCATATATATTTTTTTACTTTTATAACAATGACGTAAAAATAAATTTCCTTGTGTGTATAGTTTTGTGGCCATATGTCAGAATTTCTTTCAGATGAAGTTTTTGTCAGATTGTATATACAACGTGTCTATGGTTACTGGCAAATTGCTCTCCAAAAAGATTGCACCAATAATACACAGAAATGCTTATTCTCTCACACCCATGCCAAATGTGAGTGTTATCAAACTTTAATATTTTGGCTAATTTGATAAATAAAAAAAATACCTTGATGGAAATTTTGATTTGCACTTCCTTTACTGTGAGTAAGATTGTGTTGAGCTAGGCTGCTTGGTGAGAATTCCTCTTTGGTGGTTTCAAGCTGTGTGATGTTGGGCAAATTGCTGAACCTCCCTGGACCCCAGTTTCTTCATCTGTAAAACAGCAAAGGTACTTGCCTTGTTAGTTAGTGTTGAGGATTTAATAACATCATACATGTAAATTGCTAGCAGAGTTCCTAGCTTGAAGTAAAGGCTAAGTGAATGTTTGCTATTATCATCCTATATATTTATTGACAATTTGAGTTTATTTATGATTTGCTTGTTCATATCTATTTTCCATTTTTATTGGATTCTCTTTTCCTTATTAATTTGCTAGAGTTCTTTGTGTATTAATAACATGTACCTTTTACATATATAACCAGTATTTTTGTTTACATTTTAATAGATTTTATTTATTAGAGCAATTTCAGGTTCACAGCTAAATTGAGAGGAAGGTATAGAGATTTACCATATTATCTTATTTATTTTTTAAAAAGGTTTTACTTATTTATTTGAGAGAGGGAGGGAGAGAGAGAAAGTGAGCACACGAGTGGGTGGAGGGACAGAGGAAGAGAGATAAGCAGACTCCCTGCTGAGTGGGGAGCCTGATGTGGGGCTTGGTTCCAGCACCCCGAGATCCTGACCTGAGCTGAAGTCAGCTGCTCAACTGACTGAAGCACCCAAGCATCTCAAGATTTCCCATAATATTAATCAATCCGATGAATTAATGGATCCATTCATCCATTCATTCAATAAACCCTCTTTGGTATGTCAAGCTCATGCCTTTTGCAAACAGTGGCCTTAACTTAAGATACAAGGCCTGTCTTGTTGCCTTCAGCTGGGGAGTGTTTGCTAATACCAGCACCAGAGAGCACTTATGAGTTGCAATGTGAAGGAGGCCTGTCCTGGGCAGGGATGTGGGTGGGCTGTTCAGGCATCTGGTGGGCCCTGCCCACCTTAGCCGCACTGTGGTCACCCAGTCCTAAAGATGCCCGCCCTGGCCGGCTTGCTGCCCTCCAGCTACACCTCCCTGACTGAAAATCCTGGACACCACACGCAGGCTTGGACCCCGTGTATACAGCTGGTACTTATGAGGGGTGGTAGCAGAACAAGGAGGATCTGAGAAAGAGACAGGGAGAGAGTGAGTTGGAAAGAAGGAAGAGCGAGAAGGGGAAAAGATGGAGAACAGAGACAGTGAAGAGAAAACATGTCGGACAACCAGCTTGCCCTGGTTTTCCCGGTTTTAGTCTCCACAACTCATGGCCTAGAGATCCCCACAGGCTCGGGAAAACGGAAACTGTCAGCCACCCTCAAGGAGGCACAACGAGGGAGAGACGGAACAAGGACTGGAGAGCAAAGAGGCTGACAGGGAGAGACGGTGGGTCCCCTGCTGGGGCTCCTGTCGCCGAGCGCCACAGACAGTGCTTTAAACAGCAGGCACGGACTGCCTCACAGTTCTGGAGGTGAGAGGTCCCCGATGAAAGGGTGAGCTGGGTCAGTTCCTTCTGGGGGCCACAAGGGAAGGCCTCTCTCCTTGGCTTGTAGAGGGGCTTTTTCCTGTGTCCTCACATTATCTTCCCTCTGTGCACGTCTGCCTCAGAGTCCAAATTTCCCCTGCTTGTAAGGACACCAGTCAAATTGGATTAGAGGCCACTCTAATGATCTTGCTTTAACTTGATTTTCTCGGTGAGGATCCTGTCTCCATATAAGGGCACATTCTGAGGTACTGGGGGCTAGACTCCAACAAAAGAACTTGGGGGATACAAGTCAGCTCGTAACTGATGCGAAGTCAGAGAGAGACACCCAGAGGCCAGGGACACAGGCGGAAGTAGAGTGAGAGGAGTCGCAGGCAGGAAAGAGAGTGGCAGGTGACAGTGAGGGGACCGAGGACTAGAAGTGACCACACACCACAACCAGTTTCTTCTGCTGACAGCTGGCTTCTGTCCATCATTGAGTTCTCTCCCAGTTACATCCCCCCTCCACTCCCCATCCCAGCCCGAGGCCCTCCCTGGAGCCCTGTGTCATCCCATTGCAGACCCCATGGGTGGTTTCGTCCCATCTGCAGTTCCCAAGTGCAGTAAGTGGTGGTCCCCTCAGAGCCCGTGCCACCTCTGTCTCTCTGCAGCGTCTCTGAGCCCACGGGCTACGGCGTGCCGCCCTGCATGGCCATCTTGGGCGTGCACACCTGCTTCTACGGGGTGCTGCCAGGGACCACCTCTCCCCCTTGGCCACAGGACTCAGAATCTTATTCTTCTCAGTGAGTTTGTGATTCAATGTTCCTGTCATTTCTTGCCTCCCATCTTCACTCCCAGCCAGGTTATTGGTGATGTAATCTTGTTTGCTGGGATTCACTTACCAGCTGATTTGTAATCCGCCCCCCCCAAATCATCCCAACCTGAAGACCTTGCTCAGCTTCTCTGACTTTGTTTATAGGCTTTGGGAAGTGCCGGGGATGCTTATAGTCAGTTTCTGATATATTGGATGTGAAATATTGGGTTTGGTCTAACACCAAGCCTTGGTCTTGAGTTTCATTCCATGTAGCCTGGGTCTTGGCAATGATAGATGGATTCTGTGACTCCAGCCAAGTTTTTCTGCTAGCCCCTCCCTCTTCATTATTGCTGTTTTCTCTCCCAGCCTCTCAGTTCATCCATGGATACTTCCATCCATCTACTTAGATATCTATTACCCATCATTCGCCATATTTCCATCCATCAATCATCTATCATCCATCCATCCATCCATCCATCCATCCAACCAACCATCCATTTTCCTTCTACCCATTAATCTATTCACAATCCATCCATTAGTCATCTGTCTCCCTATCTACCCATTATTCCTCATTCACCACAATCCAGACATTCATCTGTCTACCCACCTTCATCACTTAACAACCCATCCCCATCTAACTACCATCATGCATCCATCCATTCATCTATCTCCTCATCCACTATCCATCATTGATTCTCCTCCCATCCATCCATCCATCCATCCATCCATCCATCCATCCATCCATCCACCAATCCATCCACACACCCATCCATCCTTCCATCCATTTTGTCCCATCTATCTCACTCTCTATCAATTTATTTTATTATTATTATTTTTTCTATCTATCAATTTAGCAAGTATGTTCTATATTTTGGTACAATGACAACGAAGGTCTTAGGTCTTAAAAACCACAGATTAGTAATAAACTTTTTCTATCCTTAGAGTTCTCACTCTAAGTGAGGCAGGAGGAGGTGATGGAATGAAAACAAAATGAAACAGCCCTCCAGAGCAGGACAACATCAGTAAGCCCAGCAGGGTACTGTGGGAACCCAGAGGGGAAAAAAAAACCCATTAAATTTCTGAAGCTACTGGGAAGAGTTTCAGAGGAGGTGACATTTGACTAGAACATTGAAGGATGAATAGGAGTTGGTCATAGAGAAAATGAATGGGTGGTGGTTGGAGGGGTGTGCCGGGAAGGGGGAGGACACATTCCTGGCTGAGGAACTGCATGTGCAGAGGTGAGGATGATTCAGAGGATCCCAGGGAGCAGGGAGATGTTTAGGGGGGCTAGGATGCAGCAGGTAGAATGAGGAGCAGAAGCTTTGGAGGTAGATAGGGGCCAGATCAGGAGTGTCTTGAATGCCAGGCTTTATTCTGGGGACATGGGGAGTCACTGAAGGCCATGAAGAAGGGGAGGAACACAATCAGGTTTGGGCTTTGGAGTGACCATCCTGGCAGCAGGGTGGAGAAGGGGCAAGCCCGAGAGGTGGAGATGCCAAGGCCTGCAGCACCTAGCTACTCGGAGGATCAGCCCTTGGTATTGGGGTGGCCAGCGTGGCAGAGGCTGGCCCCGGGGGAGCTGGGGTAGTGGCAGGGAAGCAGATCAGTGACTTCGGCCTCACATGGAGTCCTGGGGCCCAGTTAGAGCTGACTGTGGGTGGGAAGGGTTCTGCTGGAGCGACAGAAGTGGCTGCCAGTGCTTCTGTCAATGAGACAAAGGACATACTCAGGTGGGGCCCTCATGGGGCTTCAGCAGAACTGCTATCAGTGGCCAAGAGGTTGCCCAGACAAAGACCCAGCCCACCTACAGTTGAAATTTGGGGTCCCAGACCCAGGCCTGAGGGAGTGCCGGCATCACAGGCAGGTTTAGGTCTTGATGCTTGGCACATGGAGGTGGAAGGGACTGCTCACAGAGGTCTGGTGTCTGGGTTTGAGTGGCTCTGAGCCCATGGCACAGCCAGCTCAGTCCCCTCCACCACCCCTTCACCATCTTTAAGGCTTCCTGACTCGGAACTTCTGGTAGGCTGAGTAATGGCTCCCTTCGGGTCTCCAGGTTGTCATCCGAGGACCCTGTGAATATGCTACCTTATGAGGTAAAGGGACTTTGTAGATGAGATTCAGCTGAAGATCTTGCAGTGGGAGATTATCCTGGATGATCTGTGGGCAGCTGTGCCCATGAATGACCACTCGCAGGGGTGATGCATGTGGTGTGAACAGGGGCTTGGGGGACACAGAAGGGGACACCTTGCCAGCTCGGGGCTGGGCCTGCTGGCACTTGGTTTATGAGATTAATCATTTAAATGAAGGAAGAGAGAAATGGAAGGCATGAAGCCGGCGGGGAGGAGGTGGGGATCGGTTCTCCTTTCAATGCAAACGGGCGCCCGGGACAACGATAGCTAACGTTTTCCATGAAAAGATGCCAGGCCCAGGTGCGATGTCCAGCTGGGATGTCCAGGTGAGCTATCCAGGTGGCATGTTCGGGTGGCATGCCCAGGTAAAGCAGGTGTGATGGTCACAGCCCCCAGAATAAGAGGAATGTCCAGACTTCTGCGGGCCGTAGCAACCTCCCACCAGCTGGGAATGTTCTGGAGAACTGAGATCCCAGAGAGGGAATCTCTGTGTAAACGTATTTTATGCTTTATCCGTGGTACCCTGGCTCCAGATGTGGCACTCAGGGGTAAAGGGGAGCTGCTGGTGTTTGAAGCCTTGGGTGATTTCCAGAGAGGAGGACAAGGTGACAAGTCTCACATGACAAACACTGAAGTGTGCCTCCACTCTGACAATGCCAGGGATGTTCTGACCACGTGGGAAACAGGTCTCGGCCCTGCTGATGTAAGGGTGCTTTTAGGAGGAGACAGAAGCTTGTAGATTGAAGAAACAGTCTGGAGAGGGTTCCAAAGAGAGAGCCTAGGAAGTGCAAAGGTTTGGGGCCAGCGGGAGTACGGTGTGTTGGTGGTGTGCGCTGGTGGGAGAAAGGGGACCCATGTGGGCTGTTGGGCACCTGGGGGATGGATGCATCCTAGGAGGTGGGGCCAGGGCGGGAGGCAGGCCACTAAGGGGGCATTTCCCTGGGTACCAGCGGCTGGACAATTAGGGAGTGTGGCTCAGTGGTCCTGATGGAGAGGCCAGCCCCCTTGTGCCAGAGCTCGGGGCCCTCGCCTGAGTCCTCCATGGAAGGCAGTTGCCCTTCCGTAGGCTGGGGATCCCATGCCAGGAGGGACTTGTGCTTTTGTCAGAAGGACCTCCTGGGCCGGGCTTGTTCGAGAAAACCAGAGCGGGATGGTAGTTAACAAAATAGATTTTATTCGGGAACTATCGCACCTGGGGAAAGGAGATCCTCGTATAGAAAAGTGAGCTCAGTTCTAAACCAGCATGGACAAGTGGGATTACTGCCAAGGAGCAGGCTGGGGGTCAGTGGACGGGCAGGTACGGAGGGAAGCCTCAGGCATAGGGGAGTTCCCCTAAAACCCACTTGACAGGATGCTGCTGAAGGCAGGCCGGGGTGAGCAGAGGCCAAGGGCTGGGCATCAAGAATTTGATCAGATATTGAGAGTGATCAGATCTCAAGGGTAAGGGATTCCCACTGCACTGACTCAGCAAGACTCTGCACACTTGGGCTGTGCAGGCCAGACAAGGACAGATGGACAAGGACAAGGACAGCTCCAGGCCCTGAGGGCTTAGGGGAGCCTGACTAGACTTTGGTCAAGGACAGAGGCTGTCGGGGCCCAGGTTGGGCAATTCTCCCACCTCCGAGGAGACATAGGCTGGGAGCCAGTTACGTTCTCCACAGGTGGGAGCTGGGGGAGCCCGGTCACTCTGGGGCAGTTGGGGAGGAGGAGAAACGCAGAGCCTTCTTGGAGCATGTGCTCCCAGAGCTCCAGTCAGGGGGGAAGAAGAGCTCCTGAAGGGGAGCCACCGGCCCCGAGTGGTCCTCACTCTCCTGCCCTGCCTGGATTTGCTCTCCACCCATCAAAGCGCAGGAGTCACCCACACTAGTTTCTGGACACGATGAAACTCACCATATTGCAATCCGTTTTCCCAAGGGTATCACCATCAGTGTTTTGACTGGTGGTGTGTGTGGCAAAGAGAGTATTGATTGTGCATTTGTGCTTTTCTTGATTTGTTTAACAAGCAGTTCCGAGGTGGGTGCCTTGTAAGCGCGAATCAAATGTGGTTCCTCTTTCTTAGGAAGTCATAGGCTGGTAGGGGGGAAGGGTGCGCGAACAGTGAATGCTCGCCAAAGCTGTCAACCTTGAACTTGGCACTTGCCAGTCATTCTTAGCAAATACAGAGCACTTTACAGCAGCTTACTACCACTTTAAGAGAGCTTTTGCTGTTCTTTTACGGATGGAACGGTTGAGGGTCAGTGAAGTCACGTGACCATGACTGCAGCGGCTCGTTGGTGACTGAATCAGGACTCCGGCTCAGATCTCTCCTGTGGAGCCCACACTTGTAGCATTTACTCTCCCACACTAGAGCCTGAAAACGGAAGTTGTGGTATCCAGGAGTTCTCCAGGGATCCTTAGGGAGGGCAGCCCAGGCCGAGGACTGGAGCAAAGCACAGACGTGGAGATATGTGGCCTGGGCTGGGAGTTGGCACTGAATGGGTGTGATAGAGTGGAGGTTGGGAGGCTGACCAGGGCCTCTCTAGTTGTCCTAGGTCTTGGTTCAAAACCAGGGTCTGGAGCTGAACCTGAGCCTTGGGTTGCAACAGCAGTACCACATCGTCATTTAAAAGCCCTGGTTGTTTCACAGACCTGTACCCCTGGGGCAAAAAANGGGAAAAAAAAAAAAAAAAAAAAAAAAGCCCTGGTTGCTGTCCTCAGCATCAGCATCAGGGAGAGGTAGGAAGAGTGCAACAGTTCAGAATCCCACACATCTGACTGACAGCTGCGTCCTTGGGCCAGTGACTTGCTCTCTACAGCTTTGAGTTCCTCCCTTGTGAAGACATGACAGTTAAGGGAGGTGATATACATAAAGCACTGTATCTATTAGAACCTCTTTGAGTTCAAGCCATGGAAACACTGATGAATTTAAGTAAGAATTTCATTCACAGAGTCAGCAGGGAGATAGGGAAACTGGGCCTTGGCCCAAGGTCAGAACCAAGGCACCTACAGAAGGGATCCCGAGGAAGGGTCTCATTCATGACTGGTCTGGTCAGGATGTAGAGACACTAGAAGGAATGGCTGGAGGAATGCTGACCCAGATCTGGATTCCAGGGGGAGGCACGTGACAGGCTACTTCCTGATGAGGGCTGGGCTGGAGGCTGCTTTATGAGCCAGGAGACTGGAGATAGGGGAGAAACAGGGTGTGGTTGGCCAGGGAAAGTGGACACAATGTCCACTGCTGGTGGAGGGTCAGGCACCTTATCCTAACCCTCTCCTCTCCTCCTATCTCTTCTCCTTCCTCTTCTTCCCACTTTTCCTTCCCCTTCCCTCTTTCTCTTCCTTCTCTCCCCAAAGCCCCAGAATGGCGGTTCTCATCCACTTTCATCTGGAGAGTAGCAGCTGCTCTACCTCTCATCTCTCCCCCTGACAGCTCGCCCACTCACTCTCCAGTTTTATTTCTAAGATGTAAATATTGTCTTGTTACTTCCCTGCTAAAAAGGCTCCAAAGGCTTCTCAACAAAGCAGGACAAATCTCAGAATTCTAAATTGTGTCTGTTTTTCTGCTGTCAGCCACTTTACCTCACACTACTCTTCTCTGATCCTATCATCTTTCCAGTATTCTAAATCCTGCTGTTCTCTCTTCCAGAAATGCACCAACCCAAACGTAGAGAGTTCCTGCTTATCCTTTAGATCCAAGCCAAATGGGAATATTACAGAAATATGTCATACCAATGACAGCTGACCAAGACACGTGCATGTTAGTTACAGACGTTAATGATCTGGGCAGCTAACCCAGATGTCATTACACACCTGGGACGGAGCGCCTGCCCAGGATGACCGGCCAGGTGAGGAAGGGAGGTCTCAGGTAGGCAAAAGGGCTCCCTCCTCTGTGCAATTCTAGGTTTGGCCTCATGGTGTCGCCGTTAGGCCTCTGGTGCTTTCACATATTATAGGTTTTTTTTCTTGTCTTCCTGCCTTGGGACAAATGACTTGGCTAAGGAACCTGTGTGTACCAGCCCCCACCGCCCCCCAACTCTGGGGTGTCAAACACCTCATGCTGTTTCCCCATCCAGGGACTGAGAGGCACTCCTAGTTTTCACATCTTCTCTTTTGATGTGCTTCTAATAGGTCCATTCCACGGGTCACAGCAGCTTTGGCCATGGCTCAGTGTAGGGACCTTTACACCAGTCTGCCTTCTCTTCTCAGCCTCCTCTGACTTTCCTGCAGTTAGTGCTTCTGTCTCCTGGGGTCCCACAGCATGAGCTGGATTTACTGGATCTGGGCTCTGAAATGGGTGCGATTGGGAACCAAATGTCGCTTGTTTGTGGTGGGGACATCAGGAATCGGGAAGTGGGGCAGGTCCTGCCACCTGTGAAAGGCGTCTGGAACAAACTGGAACTGCTACTTGGGGTTAAAGCTTTAAAAACCGACATCCCTAGGAAGGCAAGGTACAGAGAAAGCTGGGAAGACAGTTCTTGGGTCAGGCCCTGGGCCAGTGACTGCATGGGCCTTGTCCTCCATATTGGCATTTCGGAAGCTCTAAACTGCCATTGCAAAACTTGTTTTGGGGCTGAGCACTTTGGAAGGCCAGATGGGAGCAATGAGAAGATCTGGGAAGGAGGGGATGGGCATGGGAGAGGAACACAGTGAGAACAACAAAGAACACAGAACTTCTACGGCAGACTAAAATTCCAAAGCACTGGGAAAAACTAATCATAAGAAGAGAATTAAAATCAACCATGAGGGCGCCTGGGTGGCTCAGTGGGTTAAAGCCTCTGCCTTCTGCTTAGGTCATGATCTCAGGGTCCTGGGATCGAGGCCCGCATCAGGCTCCCTGCTCAGCAGGGAGCCTGCGTCCTCCTCTCTCTCTCTGCCTGCCTCTTTGCCTACTTGTGATTTTTCTTTGTCAAATAAATAAAAAAAAATAAATAAATCTTAAAAATAAAATAAAATAAAATAAAATCAACCATGAGGAGATGAATTCATTGCTGAGGAAATGGAAATATGAGGAAGTAAGGGAAAAAAACATTTTGAGATCTCCACAGAGGAAAAAACAGTGTTTGCAAAAATAACAATCAATGGTAAAGAACAGGTTGGCTTTGGGAAGAAATGGAATAGAAATCTGGGTGTAAAAGCCAGGCTAATCAAGTGGATAGATGAAAGAATCAAAGATAGAATTAGTGAACTGAAGGATAGAAAGCAACTCACAGGTCTAAGAAGATGAAAAGATGGGAAAGATTGTAAGAGTCAGGTTGAGAAGGAGTGACAGAGAAGGAGTAGCAGAGGGGATGACTGAGAATCTTCTACAATTTAAGAAAGACGTGACTTCAGAGTAAAAGCTTGCACGGGATGCTGAGCAGGATAAACATAAGGAAATTGAGAGAGAGAGACCCCCTAGACCAGGTTGGCCCACCCCATCCCCCCACCCTAGGTCACCTTCTTCTCATTTGCAACATTGGGACACTGGTCACAAGACTCTGGCTCCATGTCTGTTTGTCTTATATGCAGGTGGTCTGGTGTTTGGTTTCTAGAAGTTGCTCAATAAACATGTGGCAATTAATACTTGAATAACCGACAGGTGAGTAAGTCAGCGTTGGGAGAAACTGGTTCCTATTTCCCAGTGTGCAGCCAGGGCATGGGGCAGGAGAGTCACTACAGTGGAGTGTGGGAAGTGGCCAGGGACAAGCTCATGGCCCTCCTCTGGCCGGGCTGGCCAGGCCTGCTGCCAATGTGGAGGACCACTGTGCAGGCCAGCGTGCCTGGGGCTTGCGTGAGGGAGCCGTGTGCCGTCTGGGGGGCAGGGGGAGCCCACTCAGACCGAGCTCAGCGCTCGGGGAGGTGTGAGGACCAGCTTCCCCATGAGATATTTCTGGCTTCCCTGGAGAGCGGCTGGCACGGGAGGGGTGCACTCATTCTCTATAAATATGTGATTAGTGATGAGTTATTAATAGAAGAATAACCTTAAAGCAGCATGATCAAATATTGATACAGCACTTTACAGTTTCCAAAGTCCTTCACGTTTGTTATCTCATCTAATCCCTATAACATCCCCAGAGGATATTGTTAGTATAATCATTTTATAGGCTGGGAAAAACTAGGTTTGGAGAATTGGGACAAGTCACCCGAGCTCCCCAAGCCCCTGGGGGCAGAGCCGGGGCCCCGTGTGGCGGCCTCTGGCCATTGTCCTGTGCTCTTCCCCTCCTCTCCTCTGCCCTCCTGCTTGTCCAGGCAGAGGTTGGGCTGCCGGTGACCTTTGCTCCCCAGAAACAAAGGGTTTAGTGAGTAGCTGAAGAATGTATACAACACTGTGCAGCCGGCCACATGTAACGTGTGCCCAGGTACGAGTGATCTTCAAACACCGAGCGGGGCTTCCCTGCCCGCCTCCACAGCGAGGGCAGGAAGTGGAGTGCATGGAGGCCAAGAACAGACGGATGTGTGTGGGCGTGATGGGGACACTTTCAGGGAGGTAAGGAAGAGATGAGAGGTGGTACAGCCCCTGCTCTTCCTCCTCCACATCTGGATACAGCACTCAAGGCTGCCCTGCTTGCCTTTCATACACAGGCTTTAATTTTATTCTTTCCCTTCACCTGTGGCCCGTGGGCCTGCAAGGGAGACAGGCTAAGGACTCTTGTCTCAGTTGAATTCTTCCCGAGTCCTAAGCCCTTGCCTGTAGAGGTTTCCACTGTTTTAATAAAACCAGGGGAAAAGAAAGAAAGCATGAGAATAATGGCCAAATACTGCCGTACGCACGTGGAGGTCTTCGGTCCGGATCGTCCGGCCCAGGCAGAACCCAACACACGTCCCCACAGCTGTGAGGGGAGGTCTGAATTGGGCATACGCAGGACAGCACACCAGATAGACTCAAGGGCAAGTTGTCCGAACGTGGAATGTGTGGAAGTTGATGACAGCTTGTTTCCAAAACATCTATTCATAAAATAATCAATGGACCTATTGGTGAACAGCTCATTCAGCAAATATTTATTGTGTGCCTGGTCGTCTGGAAATGACTAAGGGGAGGCCTCACCCACAAGGAGTTCACTGCCACAGGGGAGAAATCAGGCAGGGTGGAAAGTTCTAGGCAGTGACGGAAGCTCACCACTGTCAATCCATCGGAGCAGTCTCCTTGGGACCCTCGGTTCCAAGGCTGTGGTTTCTGAGCACGGTGCTGTATTACAGTGTTTCTGTGCACACGCATCCTGAAAGTCAGACTGGACTTCCCCTGGTTCATCTAATTGAGTGGAGTTTCACTTGCAGAGAAAATGCTACTTAATAGCGGAAACGAGAGGAAGGGAGGAAAGAGGGCTTTGTGCAGCGGGGCGGGCTGGGCTTGGGAGGAGAAGGAGGCAGCAGGAGCGGGAGGAAGGAGCCACAGGAGAAGCCCTGGGCCAGTGGCCGAGCCACCCTCCGCCCTGGTGACAGAATGTGGCAGACACCATGTATTCCTGGGGTTTGTTTAGGACAGAAGGAAGCTCTTATCTGTCCATCCTGACAGAGCCGCAGAACGGAATGAGTCCCTTTGTCTGCAGGTTTGAACATCATGGAATCTCATTTGACAGCTGTGTTAACTGGGCTTTAGCTGTGACTCTTTCAGACCACTCCCCTCCCCCCTGCCACCCTCCCGCCTCCCCGCA